>JASXTE010000017.1:5947500-5962500 GCA_030280995.1 Hemileia vastatrix | reverse complement strand
TTATGTACTTAATATTAAGTTTTAATATGTTAGGGTAATCTTAAGAACCTTAAGTATAAGGCTACATAATTTTTAAGTACACTTAAAGCTGTTATTTTCACTGTTTTATGCAAAAAACAAGAAATGCACTTTATTTCACTTAAAAGTTGACTATATGCGCTATAAATTTGAGAATATCAAAAATGCGCTTTGACAGATCAATTTCTCTCATTTAGGACTATTGATTTGGCTATTTAAATGTATAAAAATAACACTTTTCAAATTCGGTGTTTTTATGCCAGGAATGGCTTCTGTGTACTGGCCACATACTGCCTGCTTTTTTCCTGTGTGAATAGCTTCATTTTTAGCAAAGTTAGCTTTTTCACACTATAAATACCCCACATTCTACACCCACTGTGGGGAAACACACTAAAATAGGCAACAGGCGCTTATTTAGTGTCCTAGCTTAATTAATAGTGCATTGACCCTGTTTATATGCACTAATTTCATTAATAACCTCATTCTTGGCATCTTATTTCATCACCACGCTTAAAATTTGCCTAATTTTAGTCAAGGATTTACCCGTGCAAGCGCCTGCCAAGGACTTCATGTAGTTACCCCACATCTCATGCTCTTTTTTGAGTTTTTGGGTGGTTTCTCAGTCAATATTGGTTATTTTTGGATGGGAATTTCACATAGTATAATGTCAGGATTAGCCCCTCCATTTCTACAGTTAATCCCCCTTTTTATTAAGCTATTATTAACCTTAAAAAGTCTCCTTTAGTCTTTTATATTATTGTTTTATACGCATATACACTATTTTTGTCTTTTTCTTTAATTTTGATGGATTTCCCTTATTATTACAGGATTTTGACAGTTGTTATTTGTCTAATTATGTCATGAGTTACTAGGGATGTTGATGTGCAGGTCTATTAGCTGTTTTGAGGCGTCATTAACTGTGTATTGGATGGTACATCAAAGAAATCATTGGGGAATTCAGTGTGTATAAAAGGAGGAGGTTTTTGGGTCTTGTTTCTTCATTCTTTATCATTTACAATTTACCAATATAACCAAATAAATTACAATACATATCAATTAGTACTTTTATAAGACTTTTGAATAGCATCTGAATTATAAAATCTATTTTTCTACCAACTAAAAAGATTGTAAGCCATATATAAAAATAGTGAGAATTATATTACTGAGACCTTTAATTTTGATTATATTTTACTACTTATTGGATTAGTACTACAGTATTCATACAGGACCATTAAAATCTTCTAGAAAACTGACCATTCAAGCTAGTTCACATCTTTGTACTTGACCTCAGCCTGACAAAAATGGTCATTTATAAAATATAAAGTAGAAAAAAAAAAAAAAAAAAAAAAAACAAGTGAATGAAATGAAATGTTGATGTCATATTTAAATTCTTAGAGGTCTAAAGAGTGAGAATACATATTTGTTTCAAAGTGGTTTCACAAGAAGTTTGTGAGTTATGGCTGAAAAAAAAAAAAGTGGCCAAAACATCTGTCCCCCCCACTGTACATCCATTGATCCATACTGTTGGCCAGTTGTCTAGAAGAAGGAATGAAAGGGGAAAGAAGAAGAAGAGGAGGAGGAAAGAGGAATAGGAGGGAAAAGGATTTTAAAGAATAAAAGAAATAAAATAATAAAATGATTTAAGTTATTTAAAGAGGAGCAACGACGGATTACTTGAGAGCTGACACAAAAGTAAGGGTTATTAAATGACAATATTTATTTAAGTAAGGATTTAATTTCAATGCGCAGACACACTTATATTTATTATTAGACTTAAAGCAACCGTAGAAATTTATTAAAATTTATATTAGAACTATAACACTAATAATAATAATAATAATAATAATAATAATAATAATAATAATAATAATAATAATAATAATAATAATAATAATAATAATAATTTTGTATAATATTTAAATATGTAATAAAAGGTGAGTGTAATAAGTGATGGATTAAAGGGGATTATCCAAGGCCCTTTTATAGACCAAGGGACCCCTGAAGCGTCACCAACCAATAATTACAAAATAGAAATAGCTAAAACAAAAGAGAACAGAGTAGAAATGAAACATGAATATCAAGAGAAAAATATGAAACAATTAACTAAAACCCCGTGAGTAATTAATCCTTTTCCCACCATAACTTCCCAAAACACTTAATTAAAATAATTATTAACCAAGTAAGTCTGAAACATGAGAACAATGAGTAAAATAATCAACAACAGACATTATAGTGACATGTAAAGGTTTTAAGTAAAACAAATAAAATTACTTTCACACCAAAAATTCATGTAATAAATTAAATCCAGTTTAAAGCCAATTTAATTAATTGTTTTAACTATATAATTAATTCAATCATTAGTTTAAATGAAACATATAATTAATTTAGTGATATTTTGTAATTTAAAGTGGGGATTTGAATACTATGTTATTAAATAAGTATTATAATTTTTTAATAACTTTTTTTCTGACACAATTAAGGGTCAAAAGAAGCGCCCAATATTATTGTTTAACAATATATGAAGTTTTATTTAATATATATAAAATTAATTAATTAACTTAATTACATTATAAGTCAATTTTACATATATAATTATAATATATGTTTTTGTAATTAATTAATTATTAATTTATAATTATAAAAATGCGTCATTATTTGTAGAATATAAAATATATTATGCTTAATTTAAATGAATAAAAATTTACATAACAATAAAATTAATATAACACTTATTATTAATAAGATACTTATATAATTTTATTATGCAATAAAATATTAATTTATATACATAAAATACAATTCTTACACCCTCTTTCAGGTCCAATAAATTAACATATAATTTGCTGGGCTCCTGGTATAGCCTGGCTGACACATACAGTGACACCTGATCCTGAATATAGGAGTAAATGTAAGTATAATTGTAAGAGTACTTAAAATAAAAATAAAAAGCTTCCTTATTACTACCCACTTTGATGACCAACTTGAATGAGACATCCATCTATCAATCCATCCATCCATATACACTAATCATACTATTTAACACCCCCTAAGAAATAACTAAATCAATCAATATCAATCATCATGTACACCTCTCCACTCAGTCCATCACCTTTGATAAACTTAGAACAATGCATTAATTTAATAAAAGTATCATCATCTTTCAATTCCTTATTCCCCCTATTATGTATATATATATATATATATATGAAACACAAGAATATATATATATATATGTATGGCTGTACCATACAATGATAATAATAATGTTTTGTAGTTGTTTGTTACACATATATAAATAATTGAAAAGAATAGATTACTGGAGACTGATTGTATTATATTTATTGAAAGACTTTTTTTTGTTTTTGTTTTTCAGTAAATCAAAATAAGAATGAGACAGACACAGAAGGATGGAAAAACAGTGTTATGTAAAATGAAAAGAGATAAATAGACAAGGATTATTTATATATGGGAAGCAGAGGAAAAAAAGACAAAAATGCTAATGATATAATAATAGTCATGAGAGGTAAAAACCATCATATTGTCCAACATGTATCACTGAGGTAACTACTCTGAAACGAGAGAAACTAAGAGAGAAAAGAAAAAATAACTAACAAAATAAGTGTGAAGGTTGATGTAAAAAGAAAGAAGATCAGTCCGAGCCAAGGCGATGTTAAATACAGGATAAATAAACCATCATGTTGGGCTAAACTAGAGATGAAGATGTATTCACTCTGTATCAATGATTGAATGAAGTATGGCCAATGATGATAGAAGAAAAGAAAAGTGTCCATTTTAGAGAGGAGGAGTATAAAGCGGTGAAGGAAGTGATCGGATGTTGTGAGGGAAGATTAACAGCAAAAGTCACAAATGGCTAATGAAGAAAGAAGAGAGTGAGAGAGTGAGAGAGAGAGAGTGAGTGATAGAGAGAAGAAGACGGAAGCAGACCTTCAAAGATGCAACAACACAAAAGACATCTCAAGACGGTACAAAAGCAATCGTATAAACAAGTGCAGCCACCTCTGAGCCTGAGAGGTTGTTGAGGGACGGAAGGAAGTTGAGCTTCTAGATCTTGCTGAAGAGGGTGAGGATGATGATCTATAGGAGGGAATTGAACGGGAGAAGGATAAGGAAGGGTGGAGAGTTCATAGGGAGGAGGGTCGATGGAAGAGAGATTGGAGAAGGGCGAAGGCGAAGGAGAGAGATGGATAGTGCGACCATCGTCAGTGGTGAGGACGGTGGCAGGGACGATGTTCATGGTGGGAGTTGGGAGTGGAATAATGAATAATGGATAATGGATAATGGATACTGAATTCAGCACAGCAGCCAAGAAGACGAATGAATGCACTTGCCCTCCATACTGCATACTGCATACTGCATACTGCATACCGCATACTGCATACTGCATACTGCATACTGCATACCGCATACTGCATACTGCATACTGCATACTGCATACTGCATACTGCATACTGCATACTGCATACTGCATACTGCATACTGCATACTGCATACTGCATACTGCATACTGCATACTGCATACTGCATACCGCATACTGCATACCGCATACTGCATACTGCATACTGCATACTGCATACTGCATACTGCATACTGCATACTGCATACTGCATACTCTTCTTTCTTTTCTTTTCTCTTCCTTCCTTCCTTCCTTCCTTCATGCATCCTCACAACAACAACCACCACCATCACCACCACCATCACCGCTCTTCCTACCATCCTGCTCACAG
Organism: Hemileia vastatrix; assembly: GCA_030280995.1. NCBI lineage: Eukaryota > Fungi > Basidiomycota > Pucciniomycetes > Pucciniales > Zaghouaniaceae > Hemileia > Hemileia vastatrix. The sequence goes on along the minus strand of JASXTE010000017.1, from coordinate 5,957,736 downwards.
ATCTTCCTATCTTCAGTCCCCGCCCTCCCCTAATCATCGCTCTCATCCTCTTCAGTTTCGTCGTCCTCTCTATCCTCCTCCTCGCTTTCGTCCTGGTCCTCATCACAGGTATCCTCAAATTCATCCCTCCCCTCCAAGTCCTCCTCCTCATCAATCCTTCATTCTTCCTCCTCCTAATACCACTTCCACTACCACCACCACCACCTCCACCTCCACCGCCGCCATTTCTTCTTCCTCCTCCTCTAACACCAACAAGCCTCCTCTTCACTTGGCTCTCTCTTCTTCCAACAATGGCACTAAACTTTACGAGCTCAACACTCAGTTCAATCATGGTCCCATCAAAGACAAATCTCCTTCCTCTCAGTCCGTCATCTTCATGGGTCTTCCTGTTCATACTGATGAAGCCAACCTGCGTGCTTTCTTGGAAGAAATGGGCGCCGCCATTGATAGCGTCACCATCATCTATGATCGTCTCACCGGTCTCTCAAAACGTTATGGATTCGCTCGCTTTGTCAGTGTAGAACATGCTAGGGCCTTTGTCGAACCCTCTTTTCCTCTCGTCACCTGGAAAGAACCCGCTGGCTCAAGATTCGACAAGTCTGGTGATGGGCTGAAAATTAAAATTGATTATAGTCAAAAGGAAAAAATGCCCCTCGAATTACGATTACGCGAAGAAGCTCCTCCAGCTCACCATCGCTCTTCCGACTTACCCACCTATTCCACATCATCATCTTCTTCTTCTTCTTCTCATCATCATCACAATCATCACAATCATCATCATCATCATCATCATCATCCTAACCACCACCAACACCATCATCCTCATCATCACCATCAATCTCGCTTAGCCACCGATTCGGCTTGTTCTATCAACGATGGCGCTAGAGATATTGGTGGCTCTCCTACCTCCATTTTGTTACTTCGAGGCTTGGATCCCCTCACGACTGAACAAGAAGTTGCTAACACTTTACAGCACATTCCTGATCCATCAAATCGTATTTCATCTCAATCTATCAGGAAAGTATTATTAATCAAGGATCGTTGTTCTAAAGCTAGCTGGGGATATGCGTTTGTCCAATTTTGTGATGTTCAAGTTTGTTTTTGGGTTCTCTCTCTCTCTCTCTCTCTCTCTCTCTCTCTCTCTCTCTCTCTTGGTTTTTTTTTTTTTTCCCTAAGAAAAAGACTTGTCTACTTCTCTCTCCCTCTCTCTCTCTTTTCATCTTTTTAATCATCATCATGTTGATTTCACCCTTTATCCCCCCCCCCCTCCTTCCCTCGATGGCTCAGATTGCCTCCAAAGCTCTTTCCTTGCTTTTAACTCCTAGTATCTTCCCCAGAGGTTTTCAAATCAAGTCCCGAGTCATCACTGTTACGTTTGCTCATGAGCATTCTTTTCATCCAGTCTACAGTCAATCTGATTGGTCATTCAAAGGAGAAGGCGGTCAAGAACTTACTTATTGGGATGATAATGCTTATGCTGCTCTCTATGCTCCAGTCATCTCTTTAACTGAAAACAACAACAACAATCATCATCATCTAGCTCAATCCAGTCATGCCAAACGCAAAACCAGGGATCCTGATGACCCTGATTTTGATGCTTTTCTTGAATCAATTGATGCTAGTCAAAATCTAGCAAGTACTCACTCATCTCACGCTCATCAGGTTGATTCTCAAAAATCTCCTGTCACAGCTGTTTCCCAACAACAATTACAGAAAAAAGCTCGATATCTAGATACTGATCATCAATCTAATCCCAACACCAAGTCAAGCGTTGCTACTTCTAGTACTACTATGACTACTGCTTCCACCAGCGTTACTACCAATCCTACGACTCCTACTACTACCATTCATCCAGAAACTCAATCAGGTAATGCAAAAACAGGTAAGAATAACAGCACTGAAAAGAAAACTTCAACCACCGTTACGATGACTCCCATCAGTCATCCTACTTCCACCACAACGACTGAAACTTCTCAAGTGAAAGGTACATTTGTCCCCTCATATACGCATACCATCTTGATTCACTAGTCACGCTTATCTCAAATATTATTTTTATCATCAATCATCATGTTGTATTCAGAAAAGAAGAAAGCTACCGAATTAATTGCAAGCAAAAAAGTGCGTTTTTTTTTCAACATTTGCCATGGGCATTTGGTGACCAATCCCCTTTATCTATCATATCATATCATATCATATCATATCCATGACTGAATTATAACATCAATCAATTTCATTTTGAAACACTCTATTCATATCTCAAGATGGCGGCCAACATTCAAAAATGGAACTCTAAGAAACAAGAAACTACAAATTTGACTACTCAGAACTCTTCTAGTAATAATAGTAGTAGTAGTACTACTACTACTACTACTACTCTAGCATCGGCTAGTGCTGCCTCCTCAACAACTACATCTAATGAAAACGCTGTGAGAATCTACACCCCACACACATATATCTATATATTTATATACATCATCTCATTTGCCCATCAAACTTACTCTCATGAATTCATTTTCACACATCGTCACATCTTTCATTTGACTTGTATTTTTGCATTCTTTTATGGATTGGATTCGTCGCAACGATATCTCGATCACTTTTTTTTTTTTAGGCTTCCGAGGAAAGTGAATTCAGTGATTGGATTAAAATGACATGCATTCTCTGTCAAAGGCAATTCAAGTCAACTCATGAATTAACGAGACATAATAGTTTATCCAATCTTCACAAGGTGCTTCTTGTTTCTAAACAAATCTCATCTCCCTTCCTCTTCCTCTCTCTTCCACCCACCCCTTTTGCGTCTCTTCTTTCTTTCTTTCTTTCTTTCGTTCTACCTTTTTGTCTTTTTTTTGTCTTTTTTTTTTTTTTTTTTTTTTTCATCACCCACACCCATACTTTTGATGCGCCCTTGTTGTGCCTCCAAGTCACATTAAAGAAGATCAAAACATAAAAGGGTTAAGTTTTATTTTCGGCATCCAACCAGGATAAACAAACATCATTTCAAAAACCCATCAACTGCTCACTTCACATATAATCAACTACATTCAATTTTCTCTAGAACTATATATATATATATATCATTCATCTCTGTAGTATCATTCAAAAGATAAAATAAAAATAAAACATCAACAACCTATCTCAAAATTTGAAACTGCATCTACGGCCAATCTATCTATCTATCTATCTATATTAATTGATTTGATATGGCGTGACAATTAAATGATGATCTATATAATCCACAAAACATCAAATAAAAACTGGAATCATTCATACACTCATTCTGAGGATTTATATTCATCACTCTAGTGGTCTCCTCACGAGTATACATCAAATATGATATGAAAAACATATATAGTTCACAATAGTTCATAACTTGACAATCATGTCACCTCATAATAATTCATTTAAATCAATCCAACTACTCATTTTTCTCTAACTGATTAACAAAAATGTTTTGAATAAAAATAAATCAGACCAACTTGGAAAATGAAGCAAATGTTCAAGTGGCCCGTCAACGTAAAAATCTAGCAGCGAATCCTACTCAAAACTCTTCTGCTCTTCAGCCTAGTGTCTCATCCCTCATAACTAAACCAATGGCTGATGCCCCTAAATATACTGATCGAGCGGCTGTTCGAAGAGAAGTATACGGTCAGCCTGAAGTCCCTCAAGTAGCTGAAACTCAAAGCAAGAAAACTCGCTATGAACCTGCTCCTGTTCCTGTCGCACCACCCCCACAACCTGATAAGGACGGAATCCAAGAGTCCAACGTTGGAAGCAAGGTAAATTGTGTATATACTCATTTATCGAAAAAAATCACTTCTTTTTTTTTTTTTTTGCTTACACTACACTGCATCGATCCATTCTTTTCTTTTCTTTTCGTTTCTTTTTTTTTTTCCTTTCTTTCTTCCGGGCTTCCCTCTCCTTTCATCATCAATAAATAGATGTTAGAAAAAATGGGCTGGCAAAAGGGTGAAGGATTAGGTAGTAATGGTACCACCGGTCGCGTAGATCCGATTGTAGCCGCTCAGTATACTAAAGGTGTGGGATTAGGTGCAACCACTGGTAGGTGTACTAATCAAATCATCATGCTTCGATCTAGTATTGTTCGGTATTAAAGACATTTGGAAAAAAAAAAAAAAAAAAAAAAAAAAAAAAAGAAGGGAGCTGTTGGCTGATGTGTGAACCTTCTCTATCCTTCACTTTGTAGCCATCAAGGTAGGCCAGTATGAAGACAGTCGCAAAGGACAACTGGAACAAATTCGTGATAAAACTTCAGAACGATACAATCGTGAATAAAATTTAATGCAAAGGTTTTTGAGCGCAGCAAAAAATGCAAAAAAAATACTCATTTCATATATGGGTGGTCTCAATTTGGCACGATTGAATTTATTGGTTTTGACAGTCTTGAGCGTTTTTTTTTTTTTTCTTGATATTTACATGTGATTTGTCATGAGTTTTTTTATTTTTACTGAAAAACAAAACAAAAACAAATGTACCCACCACCACCACTACTAGCACGACTACGACTAACATAGAAAATTGATTGATCAGTGGCATTCTTTATTATCTCTATACCTTTCTAACCAAACTTACTTTGAGTATGAGGATAGTGGTGTGCATTATACTATTATCATGATGTTTATTAGTAAGTGTGTTGGAAAATAAAATTAAAGATTAAAAATTAAAAAAAAGAAAATAGAAAAAAGTTAAGAGTTTTTTTAAAAAGAAAAAGAAAAAAGGCACAAGGGGTCTGTTATCTTACAAAGCATATGTGATGAAGAAGAAGGAGGAGGAGGAGGAGGAGGTTGATGTTTATCAGGTATAGTAGAGTGGGTATGTAAGATCATGAGGATTTAAGCTATTTGTGTGTGAGTGTGAATGTCATTAAAAAAAAAAAAAGATTGTATCACACTCAATCATCATCATTATTATTATCATTATCATTATAATTGTTTATTTTTATTATTTTTATGCGTATCATCATATATATATATATATATATATATCTCTTAAGACATCTATCATTTATCATATATATCTTGAGATACTCATCAGTGAATATCATCATCATCATTGTATACAACAACAACATCATCATCATCATCATTGTATACAACAACAACAACAACATCATCATCATATATAAACATCATCATGATTGTATATAAACATACTCATCATTGTATACAACATCATGATTGTATCATGTTCTTCTTTAAATCACATTAGATAAAAAACAAACAAACAAACAAACAAACAAAAAAACAAACAAACAATTATAATTGGGGATGTCAAACATTACCATATATGCCTGGCAGACTCCAATCTCAAAATGCCATTCTAAGACACCAACATAAATGGCAGACATGAGGTTAGACATATCAAACACATTTGGCCAAATACTTCATCACATACTTCCTATTCTTGCACCCTAACCCCAACCACAATTCAGCCCACCAATACACACCTTCCTACAATCCACTGTACATCAGACCCCTTTACCCCCAACCCCACATTATCCTGGACTCCCACTCAAATCAATAGATTCATCCCTTTTAGAACACATTTCAAAACACATTTCTGAACACATTTCATAACACATATCCTAATCATCATGCAATTCTCCTTCCAGATTCCCCCAACTCTCTTCCTCTTTACATCTTTTTCTGCTCTTTCATCAAGGTATATATATATATATATATATATATATATTTTTTTTTTCTTCACAGCTTCACATGTTCCTCATTTTTCTCTTCAAGACCCTTCCAACACTTACCTAAGGTGAGGTGAGTGGTACCTGATCTTGCTTTTCTTTTTACTGACTTTTTTTATTATTATTATTTTTTTTTGGGGGGGAAGAGGGAGGAAGAGGGAGGAAGAGGGGGGAAGAGGGGGGAGGAGGGGGGAAGAGGGGGGAAGAGGGAGGAAGAGGGGGGAAGAGGGGGGAAGAAGGGGGAAGAGGGGGGAAGAGGGGGGAAGAGGGGGGAAGAGGGGGGAAGAGGGGGGAAGAGGGGGGAAGAGGGGGGAAGAGGGGGGAAGAGGGGGGAAGAGGGGGGAAGAGGGGGGAAGAGGGGGGAAGAGGGGGGAAGAGGGGGGAAGAGGGGGGAAGAGGGGGGAAGAGGGGGGAAGAGGGGGGAAGAGGGGGGAAGAGGGGGGAAGAGGGGGGAAGAGGGGGGAAGAGGGGGGAAGAGGGGGGAAGAGGGGGGAAGAGGGGGGAAGAAGGGGGGAGAGGGGGGAAGAGGGGGGAAGAAGGGGGAGAGGGGGGAAGAGGGGGGAAGAAGGGGGAAGAGGGGGGAAGAGGGGGGAAGAGGGGGGAAGAGGGGGGAAGAAGGGGGGAAGAGGGGGGAAGAGGGGGGAAGAGGGGGGAAGAGGGGGGAAGAGGGGGGAAGAGGGGGGAAGAGGGGGGAAGAGGGGGGAAGAGGGGGGAAGAAGGGGGGAAGAGGGGGGAAGAGGGGGGAAGAGGGGGGAAGAGGGGGGAAGAGGGGGGAAGAGGGGGGAAGAGGGGGGAAGAGGGGGGAAGAGGGGGGAAGAGGGGGGAAGAGGGGGGAAGAGGGGGGAAGAGGGGGGAAGAGGGGGGAAGAGGGGGGAAGAGGGGGGAAGAGGGGGGAAGAGGGGAGGGAGTTTTTCCAAAATTGATTTGGAAACAGTACCAGAACAATTCTAGACTGTTTCCAAGCATTTTTTTGGGGGTAAGTTTTTTTATTTTTATTTATTTATTATTTATTTTATTTTTTTTATTTAATATTTTTTATTTTATTTTATTTTATTTTATTTTATTTTATTTTATTTTATTTTATTTTTTTTGGCCTTGGAAACATGCTGGCAGTATGCCCAGTACATGTCTGAGTGTTTTGACTAACAAAAATAAAAATTTTTTTTATATATTTTTTTACCAAATTGGACAGATATGGAATAGGTCAATCTGGAAGATCATTATATCTTTTCATCTAATGTTGTTATCACATATGGAGGCTTTCACAACAAGATTCATATGGACAAAAAAACAATTGTAATTTTCTTACTTTTGGGATTTTCACTTAGATTGATCCTATTACTGGACTACTGATTCCTTCACCTGCTCAACTCAAAGGTCAATGGATTATACTTTACCAATCACAAATATATTATCAACTTTCACTACGCAATAAAGGGGGTGGACTTGCTAGCAAGTCCCCAACCTGAACTCAGACAGAACTCAGATGGAACTCAGACTGAACTCATACTGAACTCCTACTGAGCTCTACTTGAAGACTCACAAAAACTGTTCTGCTGAGTGGCGTTCATCCCTGATTGTATGGTTCCTTTGTCAATAGCTCAATGTGTGTTCAATCTGTGGTGAATTTGAGTCCAAGGTTGCGGACTTGCTAACAAGTCCGCCCCCTGTATTGCGCGGTGTTTGGATTAGGGAATGGTCTGGTAGAAGCAATTTGGAACTCTTCACCAGACAACCATCAAACTACTCAACCACCTCCTGGGATAGAATCTTGTGAAACGTTTACTCATTTTTGGTTGCTCATTTCAGATAAACCAAAATTTGATAAAGAGGGGAAGTAAAGTGAGGCAAGAAGGTTTGATAAAAACTAAAGCTACAGGGAGGGAGGCTAAGTATGGTAAATAAAGGATTTACAAATATTCATTTTTATTTTCTTAAATTTATAATCAATCATTTATTAAAGATAATCATCAACTTTAAGTAATAGGCCATTGGGCCTTGCTTCTGTATAAAGGTAGTCATTCAAACAATTAATTGATTGAATGAGTTCACAATACCATTCCATGTCAATGTATTCTTTGGCTTGGGTCACATCTGAACTCATTGGCTGGTAATATTCTGAATACCATTAGTTTTACTTGGTTGATTATCTTTTTTGAATGATTTATTTATTCATTTATGAAATAAAAATGATAAATTTTGGAAATCCTGACCCCCTCCCAGAGTGAATTGCAGCAGAGGGTATTGCCACTTTTTTTTTTTTTTTTTTTTTTCTTTTTCTTTTTTCTTTATGAATTGGTAGGGGAGGGTATTGCCACTTTTTTTTTTTTTTTTTTTTTTTTTTTTTTCTTTTTTTTCTTTGTGTGATTGAGTTTGGAATTTTTTTATTTTTTTTATTTTTTTTATTTTTTTTATTTTTTTTATTTTATCTATTTATCTATTTGTTCTTTAAATGTATATACACAATTAAAAGACCAAAAAAATAAAAAATAAAAAAAAATAAAGACAAAATAAATAAAATAAAAAAAATGAAAAAAAATAAAAAAATCTCCCTTTGAAGGTTTAAAAATGCATGAAACATGCCTTTACTTTCATGTTAAGCAGAAAGTGTGTAATTGAAAAAAACATCCAAATAAGTAAGTCTCAATCTTCAAGGTGGTAGAAACAATATATATATATATATATATATATAAAAGATTAAAAGATATATGAGTGTGGAATATATAAAAGGTCGTTCCTTCCCCCCAAAAAATTATAGTAGCTTTCTAGAAAAATGCAAAGATTTCATCTTTTACTTTCTAGAAACATTCAATAATCTTACCTAGTCCTGTATATCTTCTCAATAAGACATCTCCACCATCATCATCATCTACTTCAAAAGAGCATAGTACAAAAGGCTATATGCTAACAAGGGGATACTGCATTCTTTGCACTCATTGTGAAAGGTCCAATTACTATTGTGTTAAAAGCACCAGAGTATAGAGATTCACTTCAACTTGTGAATGTTTTTGATGGAATCATTTATGATGTGATGTCCCTAAGCTCAATCCAGATACACAAGGCCAATTTACATCTGATAAGTACTGGTCTAATGAGTCAGAAATAAAGATACTGTAGGATAACTTCAAGTATTATCTATCATTGATATCTTTTGGATTGATATGTATGATTTCTGCTAGGCCATTAGATAAAACTACTCATACTGAAAAAGTGGTTATTGATGATGATGAAGATTCAACAGAAAAAAATAGTCAAAGAAAAAGGATAAAGATAAATATTCCAAGTGAGTTTAAGATATTCTTTTAAAATGTAAAAACATATGTCCAAAGAATCATACTTAATTAGTTAAAAAATGGTCACTAATTCATAGTAAAGATTCAGAGGATGAAGATTGTATTTGGAATCAGAGATTAAAATACAAGAATACTAAGCAAGAAGAGGCTATCATGGAGGTAATTGATAAGAAGTTTGAAGGATTAATAGAAGGAGTAGGCAAACATTTATTAGAAATCAGTAGGTTAGTAAGTGACCCTTCATTTATTTCTGGCTACAAAGAGGACTCCTCATTTACCTTAGTGAAGCAAATCTACATTTCAAAATTCCAATTGCATGTTCAATCATTACTCAAGACTTGGAAAGATAAGTGTTGAATTGTTATTTTTCACTATTTTCATTGCCAGCCTCATGAAATGCTGGGATCACATATGTACCCCTAGTTTAAGCAGAGTCAGCAAGAAGATATTGATGTTCATGAAAGTAATACTCAAGGTTTTGAGAAATCATCATGTGTTGAAAAACTGAAGAGTCATGGAAAGCACCAGGAAAGCCAGCATGAAATGCAATAAACTTCTTATTTATATTGCAAACCAATTGGAGAGAAATAGAATACCTGAAAAAAGAAAAATTAAGAGAGGATTAGTAGTATTATATGTAAGAGTATGTAAAATATAGATAATCAATGACCTCTTTTTCTGATCAAAATAATTATTTCCATCCTTTGCAGGCTTTTGGCTCAAAGGGATGGTTGTGCCATCAAAAAAAAACAATCCATCCAGGGAATCCTTCATTTTGCATAACCTGTGATTTTTACAATCAAACCTCCTTAGTGGGCCATGTGAGGAATTGTGATTGAAGTGAAAAGATGGCTCTTTTGGTGTATAAATATACTTTTCCATGACTTATACTGAAGAGGTTCTCAAGACAAGTTATTGAAGCACCATTCCCATTTGAACCAAATTGGCAAAGTGCCACAGAGATTTATATTTCAGGGTCCCTCTGTGTGCAACAAGAATTGTTGTAGTAAATAGAATGATCATGAATCAAATTATGTATGTATTTAAAACCATGATAATTAGTTTGGAAAATTTTATGAAAACTGGGTTCAGGTATTTCAGAAAGTTTGTGAAGTGTATATCACAGTTGATGGCGAATGGATTGGGTTCTGGAAGTAAGGTAGTGGTTCTCTAACAGGTGACTCACATAATAAAAAATCAAACTCTGCTTCAGAATCTGGTTCAGACTCAACC
>JASXTE010000017.1:5532500-5942500 GCA_030280995.1 Hemileia vastatrix | reverse complement strand
TGATGATCAAAACATGGATGTTTTAAGAGATAATGGACAAGAATATAGTGTGTTTTTTGTAATATACTTCTTTTCCTTTTAAAATCATTGATTCATTCTATTGAAACTTTTTTTTCATAGTTGTAAAGGTAAATAATGGCCAAACTATTGTGACACTAAGGCAATACTACACCTATTGGTGTGAATTTCTTCATCAAGTTTATATGTTTATTCACTCCTTATATTCACTATTTAAAAATATTTGGTTGAATTTTTTGTACAGATTGAAAAAAGCCAGATGTACTGGATTGAAGAAGATCAAGCTTAAATAAGTGCTTATCTGGATGGTGATGTTATTGATGAAATAAACTGTGAATTAATTTTGGAAAATATTGAGAATAAAATTATATTACCTTTCAGATTTATTGGAGGTCCAAAAAAATTTAACTCAACTTTATTAGATGCTATGGCTAATTTTCAAAAAAAAAATTGGTAAACTGGATCTATTTATAACAGTCACATTCAATCCAAAATGGAAGGAGATCTGTCAAGGTACACTTTTAGTCTAGAAGTTTGGGTACGAAGTTCTACGAGGATTTAAAAGGCTTAAATGGATTCTCAACAAATTTGTACGTATTTCTTAATTCAAAAATGATTGTTTTACTCAATAAAAAGAGGTAGGATTAAAATATTAATATAATTTATAAATTAGAATTACGCTATTGTAAATACTAATGATATAGAATATAAGAATAAGTTTTTTATTGGTTATTGTTGTAATAAAATGGTTTGGTAAGATAGAATGATCAAAAGACAACAAAAAGAGAGGCCTTTTATAGGCAAAGGAGAGACAAAGCACGGAAATCAAATTCTAAAAACAGTAGGAAAAGATAGAGAAAAAGAACATTCCAGAAAGAGTATTTCAAATAATAAAGTTATTCCAAAAAGAAGGCGTCAAAAAGATGTATTTACAGAGTATGTCAGAAATACATCAATATTTTTAATATTTACTGTAAATGTCAATCCCAAATAAGAAATTTGATTTTTTTGTATATATTTAATATTATTTGAATATTTAAATCTTATTTTATCTTTGTATTTTATTTTTTTAAATATAAAGTTTTATTTTTCCCAACCTGTCAATTGAGCACGGTGTTAGAGAAAAAAATATAAGGGACAAAATAATTTTAATTTTACTTATTTATTTAATTAATTAATTTAATTTTAACATTCTGTAACTAGTTAATTTATAACTAATTTTAATGTAACTAAATGATAATTAAATAATAATTAAAGATGATAAGGTGCGGCTTCATCCAGTAAATAATTACTTATTTCACTGGGTAAGTCTAGTAGCCTGGCTGACAAGATCAGTGAAATGATTTTTTAAAGGTCAAAATGTGCATGATTTTCCAAACTTGATGACAAGGGTTTTCAAATTGGAACTTGATGCTATACTGAAATAATTAGTTAAGAGGGGGAAAAAGCACATGGTTGTGGTGCTCTTGGGTCTATTTTAGAATATGTGTATGTAGTTGAATTTCAGAATAAGGGACTAACCCTATGTACACATTCTCATTTACTTGGATAAACCTGATAAGCCACTCTCAGCAGAAGTTATTTATCCTATTTTTCTGCTGAGTTACTCAACCCCATAGAAGAGCCATTACTTTTCAACATTTTCACCAATTGCATGCTTCACACCCCTTGTGGTTTTTCTAATCCCCTTTCCTATTTCATAAAGGATGAGAAACTTTCCAAAAAATATAAATGAAAATATAGTGATCCAACTTCTATGGATGAAGATGGTTATCCTTTATCTCAAATGCAGAAAAATGGAAGGAAATTCTAAGTATGAAGAAAGATTTAACTACACCAATAAAAATGTGGTTGATTATTATCCCTATTTGACACACCATTTCAATTGCCATATAAATGTTGAAGTGGAAAAATCAATCTCTGAAGTCAAGTATCTGTATAAATATCTCTTTAAATGGTCATGATTGTGTAGAAATGGTCTTGAAAGCTGAAAAATGTTACTTGGATGAAAGAAAATCTTACTTGGATGGTGGGTATGTTTCTTCTTCTTAAACATTTTGGAAATTTTTTTGGATTCTTCATGCATGGACACAAACCAACTTTTGTTAGGCTTCTACTTCACCTTCCTGACCAACAGTTGGTGATATTTGACCCTGAAAATAAGGAAAGAGAGGTGGGTAACATTAAGAAAATTCTTAAGAAGTTCTTTACTTCTAACTCAAGAGTCAAGACTGCTGAGGTGGAAAAGGTTGTTAAGTATCCTGATTCTCTTTCAAAATTTGGGTAGAATATGTAAGTATAAATTTTCATCACTCATTTCAACTTTAAATGACTGGGGTTTACTTCTAAACACAAATAAGAAAATGTGGGCTTTGAGACAAATAGATGAATCAATGGGGAGGGTTGCCTTCTGTGAACCCAGTTCTCAAGAAATATTTTATTTGTGGTTTCTTCTCTACCATTTTCCTGGAGAAATAAAGCTATAATTATTTAAAAAAAATCAGTGAGATTCTTCTCAATCCCACTTTCAAAGCTGCATTCTTAGATATGGGACTTCTGTAAGATGATTCCAAGTACATAAAATTTCTTTAAAAATATTCTTTAATAAATACAGGTCATCAATTAAGACTACTTTATGTTTCAATTCTTATTTTGAACCATTCCTCTGTTCCAATGGTATCTGGAAATCATATCATATTCTGTTTTGTTCCAAAGCTGGGTAGGCCTTTGAAGTGCGTATTTGGAGGTGGTTGGTATGTAGAGTATAGTTGGGGTTATGGTGTTTTTTATTGGTGTTTTGTTAGTTTTTAGATGTACAGTTGTGTTTTTGTAGGCTTAAGCTAGGGTCACTTATTATGTCTCAGCTTAATTTCATTTCTTTTCTCATCATTTTGGTATGTATTATGTGTGATTAGCTTGTTTCTACATGTAGTTACTTCTGTTTTGTTGTTTAGAGGGTGTTTTTGGGAGTTTTAAAGGCCTAAAAGTGACTGCCCACCTGCCTGCGCATGTGGCAGCCTCTAGAGGCGTCTTTATGCATGTATAGAGGTGGGAGAGTTGAATTTGGCTGGGAAAAAGCCAGGGTGGTCTGTGTGTGAGAGATTTAAGAAATTTGAAGGACATTCTAGTTTATCATAAACCATCTGATATACCTGGAATCTCTGTGCTTCACTCTTTTTTGTGTTTGTGGTATCTTTTGACTGGGTTGTGAAAAGGTCAGTTCTTACTTGACCTCAACTCTTGTCACTGTTTTCTCTGGTATAGTCTTTCAAGCTATAACAAGTATTATTTCTGTCACTGGTGTGGCTTTGCAACCTACATCAAGTATCGTTGCTTTCTCTGTTGTGGACATTGGTCTACACTTCAGCTCTTTGGTCTGGTAGTCTGTCAGGTGACTACTTTCTTAGCTGATCAAGAAGTCAAGTGTGTTGGAAAGGGGGTTTTTCAAGCAAGACTCAATTTACTGTAGAAGTTAAATCTCACTTTATTTTTCTAAAGAGACAGGGGATTTTTCTCTCTGCTTTTTCTCCAACTCCCTTGGTCAAGGCCTATAGCTAGAACTATAGGATTTTCTACATTTCTGGCTCCCAATGTGGGGTAGGACCTACTAGTGCTTTGGAGTTTCTGTTGTATTTTTTTTGGCCCTTTTTGGTGATTTTAGTCTGGAGGAATGGTTTCTAGTTCCTCTATTCCTATGGTGACTTTCAGTGGGGAGGAAGGCCCTCCTTCTGTGATGGTCAGGGAGTGTGTTAGGATCAAGAATTGGGATGGTACTAAGTTTAATTGTGAAGATGTGAAGTGGTTTCTGGAAAAGTATGAGGCTGCTGTTAGGGTGTATGGTGCTTCTTACCTGGATATGGTGAAGCAAATTATTTTATTCATTGGTGATAGGGTAGTGGAGAAGGAGGTGTTAGCCATGTCTGACTACATGAAGAGGGATTGGAAGTTGTTGTACAGGGAGATAGTGAATAGATGGAGTGTCAGGTTCACTATGGTGGATATGAATAAGTTTTTCAGCAAATGGAAATCTTATGGTGGTGTGGGTAACTTTCATAGTTACAGGAAGTTTCTGCTACAGTTTGACCCTGTGGTAGAATATTTGGTTGAATTAGAGGAGCTGGAACATGAAAATTCTGCCAAAAATGTTTTTTGGTCTGCCCTGGCTAGGGATTTCAGGATGGATGTGTTGAAGGAGCTGTCCAGGAAGGACACGATGAGGACTCTGGCTAATGGAGACCAGAAGTTTCCTGCCTTGGAAAAGGTGAAAGAGGCTTTGGAGGCCCATTTAAAGCTATTGGCTGTGGAAACCTATCAGGAGGGGTGTGCCAAATATGTCAAAAAGTCAGTGAGGCTTTGGCTGAAGAGGAAGTAAATATAGAGAAGGAAGAGAAGAAGGTTTTGAAGGTTCCCAAAGAGGAGAGGGACCCAGTGATGGATCAACTGGTGGACTTAACAAAGCAGTACAAAGCAGTTGCACAGCTTTGTGCAGGAAACTCAGAAGGTGAAGAGGACCTCCATGCAGCAGGCCAAGCCTTTTGAGAGGAGGGCAGGTGATAGCAGTGATTCTTGGGTGGGCTCCTATTGTAGTAGGAGGGGGAACAGATCAAATTATTGTTGGGCCCTGAACAGAGATGTGTCAGAGGGAAAGATTGAGTTTGATGGCAGGGTGTTCAAGTTCCCAGATGGTTTATTTGTGAATCCCAGTGAGGGGGAGGCTCCTTTTGGTTTGTTCAGGAGAAGGGGTGATCTCAAGCAGAGAAGGTCAAGATTTGAGAAGATTCCTGACCAGGGGAAGTATTCTGCTAAGGAAGGTGTTGATGTCAAGGGGAAGTGGAAGGAGGTCAATAAGGTCTCTTTTTCTACTTCTTATGGTGGTTTGGAGTTGTATTCTTATGAAGCACAGTCAAAGAGGAAATGTTTGGAAGGTGTTAATGATGTTAATTCTGGGAGAGTGGGTAGGCCCAAGAGCACTTCACAGGCTCAGCCTAAACCCAAGGCTCTCAAGGTGGATCCAAATATGGATTCCAGGAGAAAGTTTAGTAAGAAGGAGCTGCAAAATATGCAGAAGGGAATTGCAGATATGGACCCACCAAGTTTTGGTGCTTATGATCTGAATTGGGATCCAATGCCAATGGATTAGGATTCTGACTCTGAGGAGGATTTTCCTTTGGCTTCCTTGCCAAAGCCCAGTGGGGCCAGGATCACAAGTGATGGTTCTGTTTTGGTTCCTGTGGTCAGGAAATCAATGGATGGAGGTGTTGGACCTCAAGAGGCATCAAGGCCTAAGGTGGTGAAGCCAAAAGCCCATTTTGAGAGGCCATTGGTTGCAGGAAGATTTGATGTGATGTAATTTGTGTTGGAGAAAATTAATAAAAGAACTATATCCTTGACTTATGGGGAGTTTTTTATTATTAGTCCTGGTTTGGCTGAGAAGCAAAAGCAGATTTTGACCAGGAGAAGGGTCTCTTCTGGGGAGGTGGAGTTTGCTTGTGATTATGCTGAAAAGTTTGGGGAGATCTTGGAGACTCATTTCTCTGCTCCTTTGGTGTTTGTCAATGATACTGTGAATGGAAAGGCCATCAGAGCTTTGGTTGATTCTGGATCTCAGATCAATCTCATTTCTTTTTCTGAGGAAACTCAATTGGGCCTCCCTATAATAACTGGCATTGGTGGAAACTTGAGAGGAATTTGTGGAAATGTGACTGAGTTGGTTGGGAAAGCAGAGTTTTTGAAGCTGGATGTTGGTGGAGCTTCTGGGAAGGTGCACTTTTATCTTGCAAAAGGAACTGTTAGGGAAGTTTTGGGTGGCCCATTTATAATATATTTTGCAGCCAGGATTGGTTATCAACCTGGAGTTGGCATTAGCTTGAAGTTGACAGGGGAGGATTAAAGAACCTTTCATATGAGGTTTTCTTCACCTGGGGAAGAGGGTTGGGAGACTAGGCCTGGGCTTAGCTCTATGTGTCACTGTCCTGATTGTTGTGAGAGAAGAAGGGAATATAGGGCTGCTTCTGGTTTTTTGGAAGGTTGCTCAGGCTCTGATGGAGAGCCTTATTTTTTAGAGTAGGAGGGGCTGATCACCCAAGTGCTGCAACCTCTACCATTTCAGTGGAAATCCCAGGTTGTAGTAGGTCAGCTCATTTGGAGATCTTCCAAGTGGATTTTAAGCTTTCTTTGTATAATTTTTCTCTTCTCTGCAGGTATTCTTCAACTTTTTTATCAAGTCTCTTTTCATTTAATGGTTTCAAGATTAATTTTATTTCAAGTTAAAGAGGGAAAAAGGGGGTTTATGTCTGTGGAATGGAAAAGCTTTGGGGCTGTGAGATTGAAGTCTAAAAGTAGGTCCTCCCAATTGTGAACCACTAGGGTTATTTCTACACCTTTCAAAAAACATTACCTTGGCCACACATGTAAGCAATTGTGCAACCCTGGTTTCTGTTTTAGGAAAGGTACCCCATCAAATAAAGAAGAAAAAAATTGCAACATAATTGAAGATAATAAAGAAAAAAATCTGAAGATAAAGAAGAAAGAAGATAAAAAAAATTTATTTCAAGATTATTTTTCTGGAGAGGTGAAGAGTGGTGGAATTGGAATTGAGGTTGATAGTAAGGAGGAAAGTGAGAATGTGGAATTGAAAATCTTTGGAGCGGCAAGATTTGGGTCTAAAAGTAAGTCCTCCAAATTCTGCACCACTAGGGTTTCTTCTACACCTTTCAAAAACATTACCTTGGCCACACCTGTGAGAGTTGGTGAAATCCCTGTTTGTTTTTGTAGGAAGATTGAAGAAGTTCCTGTTGAAGATGAAGATTTGGAAATGGATGCTTCTAAGTACAAGAAGGTAGCTGTGAAGGTTAGGCCTGTCAATGAGCCTATGCCAGTTGGGCTGAACCCATATTTGAAGAGGCCTCCCTTTTCAAGAGTTCCTTATGTGACGCCTTTAGTGTAGAATAAACCTGATTTTGTGGAAACTGCTAGGATTACTGAGGAAAGGTTAAAGGTGATGAATTTTGGCCCTGATGGGTGGTTATCTGAAGAGGAGAGGAATTTGTTGTTGAATGTAATGGTTTTGAGGGAAAAGGAAATTACTTTTGCAGAGGAGAAAAGAGGTGTGTTGAAACATTCTTATGGCTCACATTATCTTATTCTTGTGGTTTTTCATGAGCCTTGGCAAATCAAACCAACTACAATTCCTGCTGCTATAAGGGATGATTTTGTGGAGATTGTCAGGGAAAGGGTCAGGAAAGGGTTGTATGAAAATTCAACCTCAAGTTATTCTAGTCCTGTGTTCTGTGTCAAAAAGCACAACGGCAATCTTAGGGTGGTTCATGATCTCAGGGCTTTAAATAGAGTTACCATCAAGGATACTGGAATGCCACCAAGTGCAGAGGATTTTGTGGAGGTGTTTACTGGAAGGGTGTGTTATGGTTTGGGAGATATTATGGGTGGCTATGATGAGATGGAGCTCCATGTGGACTCTAGGCCTCTCACTACTTTTGAGACTCCTTTGGGAAGGTTTAAATTGACAAGGTTACCTCAAGGAGCTACTAATTTTGTTGCTGTTTACCAGGCACAGATGGCTGTGATATTTCAGGATGAAGTACCAACTTATGCTGGTATTTTTATTGATGATGGTGGAATTAAAGGGCCAAAATCTGATTATGGTAATGAGGTATTGAAGGAAAACTATGGCATTAGGAGGTTTGTGTGGGAGTATGCTGTGACACTGGAAAAGATTTTGTTTAGGATAAAGGAGGCTGGTTTGACTGTTTCTGGGTCAAAGTTTTGCTGTTGAGTACCAGCATTGGAGATTTTGTGTCATGTGGTGTGTAAGGAGGGTAGGATTATGGCAAAGAAGAAGGTTAATAAAATTCAAGCATGGCCAAGAACAAAGAATACCACTTAAGTCAGGGTGTTCTTGGGTGTTTGTGTTTATGTGAGGATGTTTATTAAGGACTTCTCTTTGTTGGCTGCTCCTTTAAGGAAATTTACCAGGAAGGATGCTGATTGGGAGTGGGATGATGATTGTGAAGTTTAAGAAGGTTGTAGGGGAGGATATTGTGTTGCATAAGCTGGATTATGGTGTTGGGGCTGGAAAGATTTATTTGGCTGTGGAATCAAGTTATATTGCTGCTGGTGCTGTTCTGTCTCAGGAGGATAAGAATGAGAAGGTCAGGCCAGTCAGGTATTAATCTGGGGTGTTTAATGAGGTTGATTTAAGGCACTCTCAGCCAAATTTGGAGCTCTGTGGTGTGGCCAAAATCTTGAAGAAGTTTCAGACTGTTTTGTGGGGGCAGCTTTTTGAGCTGCAGGTGGATGATAAATCTTTGGTGCAGATAGTCAACACTCCTAGTCCTCCTAATGCTCCTATGACTATGTAAGTTGAATTTATTGAGCATTTCTCCTTTGATTTGGTACACAAGCCAGGAACATTTTTTACAATGCCAGATGGAATGTCAAGAAGACCACCGAAAGAGAAGATTCAGAATCAGAAGAGTTTGATGAAGATGTTCCTGTGGTTAGGGAAAGCACAAGAGGTGCTGATAATTTTCCTTACCTCCAGCAAGAGGTTAAACTGCACAATTTGGACCTCCCCCAAGAGGTTAAACTGGCTGGATCTGATCTTGATTCTGTTGATCAGGATGTTTTTTTTGATGAAGAAGGGGATGTTGTTTGGGATGGCTCAAATTTAGAAAATTGTGTTTGTGTTGGTATACTGAATTCTCATAAAATTCAGTGGAGGGAGAAGGATGTGCCAAAACTTAAAGATATGTGTCTTGGATGGGCTGGTCAATTATCTCATGTGCATTCTGGTGATTTTGATGACAGGGTTGTGCCCTTAAATTTTATTTTTTTGGATTTTGAAGATGAGACCTAGGGTAAGTGTCAGCTTGCATATCCCAAGAACTTAGTAAAAAGTACTTATAAGTTATGTTAAATACATTGAATATACATGGGAGCAATAAATTAGAGTACACAAATAGTATACATATGTAAATTTATAATAAAATACAAAATATGCCATTATAACACCTTATATACACGCATATATCCACCTTTTATAAGTCTTATGTACTTAATATTAAGTTTTAATATGTTAGGGTAATCTTAAGAGCCTTAAATATAAGGCTACATAATTTTTAAGTAGACTTAAAGCTGTTGTTTTCATTATTTTATGTGAAAAACAAGAAATGTGCTTTAAATCACTTAAAAGTAGACTATATGCACTATAAATTTAATAATATTAAAAATGCGCTTTGACAGATCAATTCGTCTTAATTAGGGCCATTGATTTTGCTACTCAATTGCATAAAAATAACACTTTTTGAATTTGGTGTTTTTTATGCCAGAAATGGCTTCTGTGTACTGGCCACATACTGCCTGCATTTTTCAAATGTGAATAGATTCGTTTTTAGCAAAGTTAGCTTTTTCACACTATAATTACGCCATATTCTACCCCCAATGTGGGTAAACACACTAAAATAGGCAACAGGTGCTTATTTAGTGTCCTAGCTGAATTATAAATGCATTGACCCTTATTATATGCACTAATTTCATCAATAATGTCAGTGTGTGCTAGTATCTAAGTATTATTTAATAGTAAATATTGATGGTCCAACTACTTATTGATAAATGATTTAGTGATTAAACCTCAGGGGAGGACTAATAGAATAGTTATTCTCAATTAAACTCACAATACTTGGATTTTATGCATGCTAGTGGTGGAAAATAGATCAATAAAATATAGTTATAGCTTATATAAAGATAATATCAATTTATAAATGCTTTATAATATATTTATATATGATAATAATTGTTTTATAATGTTTCTTTGAAGTGTAGTAAGTAAGTGATGTCCAATAACTCGTCAAATCCTCCCTTACTTATACCAAAATCCACTGGAGTGCACAGACCTTCAATCCAGATGATGTCACTGCTATCCCCGGAAATTACAGCACTGTGAGGGCCCATAACCTCCCCATGGAGTCCACTCCAAGAAGTTTCAACACCCAGACCTCCAGTAAGGACCCTCCATCACAATTAATGATACCACAGACCCATACCATAAATAGAATAAACAGATAAAAGTGGATACCATAAAGAAACAGGAAAAAAACTCATCCAAAGAGTATATAATGAAACCCAAAGCATATAAAGGAACCAAATTAACTTTCAAAGCCCCAAATAGCATCCCCAAGCATCCATATTAACCCAGTAATCATATCCCAACCCATAAATCTGTGAAAATCCATCCAAGGAAGCAGATTAAGTTGTCCAAACTGGATATATGTGCCTGAAATAGGTGTATATGCTTGTGTAGGCATTGTGAGTCTACTAAATACGTCCATATGACATAAAATAAGCAGAAAAATAAAGGTTATAGGCTATTAAGAGGTTAAAACCCACTTATAGACCTAAATATACATAATATAACTACATATTTCACTGAATATGAGGTTTATGTATAAATATAAGCTTATGTATGTCTATAAGTACTTAATATCAATTAGGATAAGTATATAATTATTCCATTAACACCATAATGAGTATTATTAGGCTATGGATAAGCTAATTAAACTACTATAAGTCATATAATAGTGTAATAATTATATATATATGTATTATAACCATATATATAAGTATTTTAACCTTATTTTTAAGTAATAAGCTTAATTCAAATAAGGTTATCTTATTTTAAACATAAGAAATACTCATTACTGGTGATACCTAGGATGACACTCCCTCACCCAAAAAAACAATAAAAAAATGTTAAGACATTTTAATTAATAAGTAAGGAGTGAATAGAAAAATAATTTTAAAATTTCTATGATACATATACTGAATTTTAACAGTATTATTTGGATTTAAATTTTTTCAAGAGATTTTTAAGATCAGAGATTTCATTTTCTGGAATCCACTGGTCATATTCACTTGATTTATTTTTAAACCTCAACAGATGCTCAACTCCCTTTTCTTTTGTAAGGTGTCTCTTTTTAAGTATCTTTTCAATTTCTGCCTTTTCAACTATTTCTTCAGGTTTCTGTTTATACCTTCATGATCTTCTTGGAAATAGAGCAGTATCATTAGAATTGAATGGTTTTATGAGAGAAATAGGAAATACTGGATGTTTTCTTTTCATATGGTGTGTACAGAATAACTTCAACAGAATTTTTACCAACCATCTTTTTTACTAAAAATGGTCCAATGAATGGATCCTTTAATTTTAACATTACCATTCAAATTGAAATGTAGTGTAGAAATAAGGACTTTATCACCCTCTTTGAACATTTGTTCTTTATGGGCTTTATCCCATCTTTTCTTCTCATACTTAAATGCCTTATTTATACATTCTTGAGCATGCTTTCTGCATAATTCTTGCATCTGAAGAAAAGATTTTTTACCTGGATGAATATCCAATCTAGGTAATTTATTAAGAGTTTTAGCAGGGGTATTAGGTACATAACCCAACCATAACTCAAATGGCTTTTTTCCAGTGACAGAATGTACTGTACTATTGTATGAAAACTCTAAACCTGGGATAATGGTTACCCAATCATGCGTGAATTTGTCATTCTCTTTAAAGTCAAGACCAAAAGCACAATATCTTCTTATATATCCTTAATTATTTCAACATCCTCAAAATTCATTAAAGATTCATTTGAGTCCATACTTAATATTGGTTTTTCAAAGATGGACAAATCATCTTCCAACATACAGACTTCATTTTATTCACAACATAAGATATTACTGTCCTAATCACTTGAATCCTTACTTTTTTGTGTGTTATTTTCAGATTCATGTTTATTTTCAACAATATATATGTTTTCCTCACATTTGTGACCTTTAACCCAAGGCTAATTACACTTATAACAAGTATTAGTCTCATACTTTTTAGGTACTACAGGTGCAGTAGGTTTTTTCTGCTTCTCCTGAAGTGTTTTTGAATTCTGATTTTTCACAGGCTCATTGTTTTGTTTATAAGTGGTGTATCTTGCTTCATACTTATGGTTTAATAATATTTCATTACAAATATTAATAAATTCAGAATATTCATTTACTATTATTGTTCTAGCTACAACAATTTCTCTGACAGATATAGGTAACTTATATATTATCTTATCTTTCCATAAGTTAAAATCTATGTTTGGCTCAATGGATTTTGATATTTTATTTATCACTACGCAATATAGGGGGTGGACTTGCTAGCAAGTCCTCAACCTGAACTCAGATGGAACTCAGATGGAACTCAGACTGAACTCATACTGAACCCATACTGAACTCTACTTGAACACCCACCTAAAACTGTTCTTCTGAGTGGTGTTCATTCCTGATTGTATGGCTCCTTTATCAATAGCTCAATGTGTGTTCAATCTATGGTGAGTTTGGGTCCAAGGTTGCGGACTTGCTAGCAAGTCCGCCCCCCATATTGTGTGGTGTATGTTCATTAAAAATACCATAGGTTTTTAACCATTCAAAAAATTATACCTAGTTTTCTGATATAATCTTTTCTGAGTAAGACTGAATTTAGAACCTCCAAATTATTTGTCAATTAGTTTCTTCCATTCAGCCCAAGAGTAATCTTTACCCTCACTCAATACAGCTTCAAACTATAATAAAGCAACATCCTTAAATAAAATTAATTTTAATGTTATTTCTTCATCTGGTAACTTATATGAGAATTTTAAGTTGTCAATTCTTTGAATAAAATGTTGCCAATCAGAGCTGGCTTCCCCATTATGAGTTGGGTACTGATCAATCTTTGGCCAGTTCATCTGATTGGATTTTGTTTCACTAATCTTAGGTAAATTCAATAACTCATTTACTCTGGATAAATGGTCTTGTATCTCCTCTTGAATGGATTTGTGACTTACATTTGCTTTCTTAGACTTGACACTACCACCAGATGGTTTTACTTGTGGTGGTATGGGAAATGATTGAGATTAATTTTTGCCAATAAAAGAATTATTATTATACTGTGTATACTTATGATTATACTGATTCATTAGTAGATTAGCAGTTTCAAGCTCAAATTTAGTTAAACTTGGTAACAGATCAGAGACACTCTGATTTGTTTTTGCAAAAGATAACTTAGTTCTTGATTCAGATTTTAATAAATATGCTTCACGCAATTTTTCTAACTCCCAGAATTTGTTTGAAAGTTCACTATATTTATTACTTGAATAATCATATTTAAGAGTTAGAGCCAAGTGTTCATTCTCTAATTATTTATTTTCTTTTGCCAGTTGAGAAATTTTCAATGTCAAGGACAAATTTGTATAACTTGTGAGCTTAATTGTCTGTTCCTCACACTCAGTCATTCTATTCCATAATGCTGAAACAATTCTATGGACAGTTGGGTTATTATTAAAATACCCCATGTCTTCCTTCTAAATTTTTTCACTGTTTTGTGAACTTCTAGTCTCACTAATAAGTGGTAGAAATTGAGGGTTGACTGTATTATTATAATAAATAGTACTGTTGTTATTAACAAAAGATAAATCAGGTGTATCTACATCAAAACCTAACTGTCTTAAGTCCTCCTCAGTTTTCTGTACAGATTTTACATCAATAAAATTACCTATATTGTAATTACCAGTATTTTGTTTAATCTGAGAGGGTAATCTACTTACCATGAGATAGGAGCAAGCCCTGACTTTTGGTGCTTTTTTTTCCTTTGTAAAGGTGAGCTGAGGAAATCTGATGAGGGGGTGGATCCCTGTTTCAATTGTGGCTGGACCACTGCTGATGGAACCAATCCCACTTCCATTTCTGTACCAAGATTTTTTCCTGAGAATGATGTGACCCTCCTTGGGTAGGGGATTGTTGGCTTGGCTTCCCTACCTTTAACTCTGCCAAGGTTTGATTCATTTGTTGGAACCCCACCTTGCAGTTTTTTTGCAACTGCTCTACCTCCTTTAGCATGGTAGACCTTTATTCCTCTAGTTTCAGAACCTGTTTGGACAGATGGGAAAGTTGATCCTACAGAGGAGGTGAAGTCTTTTTTATCTTTATCTTTTTTAGAAGGGCATGCTTTTCTTCTATGCTCATAGACTCTGGTTGTGGGTAGGATTGACCCTCCATGGTGATGTCCTGGAGCAATGTTTTTAGCTTTAAAGCTGGTGTTATAAGCAGGTTTTTCACCTACATTGTCCTGTGGAGCACTCATTGTGTCTTAAATAAAATTTTTTCATGTCTACAAAAGGTAAAACCTATATGGTAATTAGTAGAAAATAATATTAGCAATACAATTACTAATAAATGCACTAGAGCATACCCTGAATTTATATCTTTATTTATTTAAAAAAACATAAGAAAAATTTGAAAAAAAATTTTGAATTTAAAATAATTAGTTTAACTAGACCTTTATAAGGGTGAATAATTAGCTTACCAAGCTTTAACCAAATACCAATTTCAATGGGTGTTATATTGGTGACCAAATACTAAGTGAAATTGGGTTTATATTGGGTACAGTTACTACTGTAAATACCTAATTTTTATTATAAAAAATTTATAAAATTATTATAAGGGTTGTTTTTCACAATCAATGAGCTATGATGACCCACTAATGTGCTGCAGACCCAAATATTTGGTTTTGATTGAGATATACTAGAGTAAAAATCATGTCCTAAGGCTTATACTAAATAATAAGTAATAATTGTGGAAAGACCCCCAATTGTCAGTGTGTGCTAGTATCTAAGTATGATTTAATAGTAAATATTGATGGTCCAACTACTTATTGATAAATGAATTAGTGATTAAATCTCAGGGGAAGAATAATAGAATAGTTATTCTGAATTAAACTCACAATACTTGGATTTTATGTATGCTAGTGGTGGAAAATAGATCAATAAAATATAGTTATAGCTTATATAAAGATAATATAAATTTATAAATGCTTTTTAATATATTTATATATGATAATAATTGTTTTATAATGTTTATTTGAAGTGTTGTAAGTAAGTGATGTCCAATAACCCGTCAAATCCTCCCTTACTTATACCAAAATCCACTGGAGTGCACAGACCTTCAATCCAGATGATGTCACTTCTATCCCCAGAAATTACAGCACTGTGAGGGCCCATCACCTCCCCATGGATTCCACTTCAAGAAGTCTCAACACCCAGACCTCCAGAAAGGACCCTCCATCACAATTAATGATACCACAGACCCATACCATAAATAGAATAAACAGATAAAAGCGGATACCATAAAGAAACAGGTAAAATAGCACATCCAAAGAGTATATAATGAAACCCAAATCATATAAAGGAACCAAATTAACTTTCAAAGCCCCAAATAGCATCCCCAAGCATCCATATTAACCCAGTAATCATATCCCAACCCATAAATCTGTGAAAATCCATCCAAGGAAGCAGATTAAGTTGTCCAAACTGGATATATGTGCCTGAAATAGGTGTATATGCTTGTGTAGGCATTGTGAGTCCACTTAATACGTCCATATAACCTAAAATAAGCAGAAAAATAAAGGTTATAGGCTATTAAGAGGGTGAAACCCACTTATAGACCTAAATATACATAATATAACTACATCTTTTGCTGAATATGAGGTTTATGCATATATTTAAGTTATGTAAGTCTATAATTACTTAATATCACTTAAGATAAGTATATTATGACTCCATTAACACCATAATACGTATTTTTAGGCTATGGATAAGCTAATTAAACTACTATAAGTCCTATAATAGTGTAATAATTATATACATATGTATTATAACCATATATATAAGTATTTTAACTTTATTTTTATATAATAAGCTTAATGTAATTAAGGCTATCTTATTTTAACCATAAGAAATACTCAGTCCTGGGGATACCTAGGCTGACAAATAAACTCAAGGTTGGGGCTTTAATTCACTACCACACTTAAATTCGCCTAAATTAGTCAAGGATTTACCTGTGAAGACGACTTCCAAGGACTGCATGTAGTTGCCACACATCTCACACCCTTTTTTGGGTTTTGAAGTGGTTTCTCAGTCAATTTTGGTTATTTTTGAATGGAGATTTCACATAGTATAATGTCATTATTAGACCCATTATTTCTACTGTTAATCCCCCTCAATATAGAGTAACAATTAGTCCTAATTTTCCCTTTTTAGTCTTTTATTTTAAATGTAATACACACATATACTCTCTTTTTGCTTATTCTTTATTTTTTATGGATTATCCCTATTACTGCAGGATTTTGGTAGTTGATATCATTCTAATTATGTTATTTGCCACTATTTATTTTGTTGAAAATGTCTATTAGTTGGAATGAGGCATCATTAATCATGTATAGAGCTGGTAAATCAAGGGGTTCATTGGTGAAGTTATTGTGTATAAAAGGAGGAGGTTTTTGTTCTTGTTTTCTATATTCTTTATCATTAAAATTCAAATATATAACCAATACAATTACAATACATATAAATAGTACTTATAAAGTCTTTGAATAGTATCTGAATTATTAATTCCATTTTTCTACCAACTATAAGATATTAAGCCATATATATAATTAGTGAGATTTAAATTACTGAGATCCTTATATTGAGTTACATTTTAATACTTATTGGATTTTTACTAAAGTATTCATATAGGACCATTAAAATCTTCTAGAAAACTGACCATTCAAACTAGTTCAGGTCTCTGTACTTGACCTCAGCCTGAAAGTAAGTCTGGGTTTTATTTTCTTATGGTGGAATATCTGTTTACCTTGGAGAGGCCAGATAGTTGTGATGATGGTACTTGGTTGGCAATAAAGAAGAAGAGTCCTGGATTTTATGTGTCAGTGTAAAGTTTAATGAGGAGGAGGCATCCAAATCCTCAAGTTGTGGTGACTCAGAAGAAGGGTCAAGAGTTGGTTTTGAAGTCTTTGCATGAAGAACTTGGTCATAGAGGCTCTGGGGAGACTTATAGAAGAGTAGCAGACAGATTTTGGTGGCCTGGTATGAATTTGGCTGTTCAAATTTGGGTCCAATCTTGTGAAGAGTGTCAGAGAAGAAGTCACTTGAAACCAAAAGAGGCTGGCCATGCTACTGGAGAATCAACTGTGTTTGGAAGAGTCAGTCTTGATGCTGTCAATATTAAGGAGGGAAGGTATAAATTTTTGATTGTTTCCAGGGATGATTTATCTGGTTGAGTTGAGGCAGTGCCTCTGGTTAATTTGACTTCAAAGAATGTGGCAGAATTTTTGAAGAAGGAGTGAATTTATAGGTATGAGCTGATGAAATTGGTCACTGTTGATGGAGGACCAGAGTTTAGAGCAGAATTCAAGGAAGCTGCTACTAGTGTTGAGTCCAAGGTCAGAGTGGAAACTCCTTATTATCCTGAAGCTGAAGGCATGGTTGAAAGAGGGCATCAAGTTTTGAAGGATGCTTTGGTCAAGATGTGTGGGGATAGTGCTAAAAATTTGGGGCTTTATTTACCTATGGTTTTGTTTGCTGACAGAATTACTGTCAAGAGGGCTGCTGGATATTCACCTTATGGACTTATTTTTGGTAAGAAGGCGGTTTTACCAGTAGATTTGGAGGCAATTTTTTATTTGGGAATTGATTGGGATGAATTTTGTTCAACTGAAGACTAATTATGTGCCAGAATGAAGCAGCTTGAACGAAAGGAGAAATTTCATGAAAAAGCCTATGAAAGTATGATGAAGATCAGGAATAATTCAGTTAGGTATTGGGATAAGAGGCTGTAACACAGGCTGAGGAATCATTTAAAGCCTAGGTGGTTGGCATTGGTGTAAAATAGGATTTTGAGAGGCAGTGGAGCAAGATTTTCTCTGACAGGTGTAATGGTCCTTATAAAATCAGATATCAACTCTCAGGCAGATCACATCAGTTAGAAGAATTAGATAAGGCAGTATTGAAGAAGAGAGAGGCTTCTGAAAAGGTGAAGAGATTTTATCCCAGATGCACAAGAAGGGGAGAAGACTAACTTCACAATGAAGGTAAAATATTATTCATTCTTTTTATTGGGTTATTTTTTTTGGTGATGCTGTGCATCTGTTGTGTTGGAAACCTTTTTTGTTAGATGGTACCCAGAAGGGGCATCTAGATCTTATTTTGGCAAGTGTGGGGGTAACTGATGGTCTGGAAGCTCTGTATAGCAGTTACCCCAAAATGTCTTTTTCAAGTCCTTGGATTTATTTAGTTGAATCATAGTTCTCTGCATTTATTCAGGGTTTTAGTCCTCTATGAATTTAAACTGGATTGGACTGGCTTCTTGGCTGTTGGATCTTTCTTGGTGGTGGATCACTGGTGGTCTCCCATCATTTTTACTTATTGGAGGTAGCCCACCCAGTGATCTTTTCTTTATCCTGGATTTGCTTCTGTGAATTGTTGTGATGGAATGGAATTGTAGTGATCTTAGATTATTTTCTTTTTTTAACTTTTTTTCTTTTATTTTGTTAGTGAGGGTTGTTTTATAAAATAAAAATATTAGTTGGGTGTACCACATCAGGGTCACCTAGATGTGGGCAAGAATTGGTGGGGAAAGGCTCTTCAATTGGCTGGTTAATGCTATTTTTCTTTTTCATTAGTACTTCTCAAGTTTCTTTTATTCATTCATCTTATTGTTTTCATTTTCAAGTTTTCTTTATATGTCCAAAATATTTTTAAAATTTTTAAAATTTTTTAGAGGTATATCCACATCAAGGTGCACTTGGATGTGGGTAAGGTATCAGGGGATCAGCTCTTCAATTGGATGGGGGATACCATTTGTAATTATTATTTATTTTATCTTATAATTGTTCAATTTTATTTTCTCAGCCCTCATATTTTTTGGGTATTATGACTTTTATTATTTTTCAAGTTTTTTTTAGTATGATAGTAGTTATAGGTAGGATCTGTAGAGTAAAAAAAATAAGATATTAATAAAAAAATAAAGTGAATAAAATAAAAGTAAGAATATTTTTTTCAACTGCTAATTATTAATTGTTTTCTCTAATTATTAATTTATATTATCTTCTATTTTCTACAATTTAATCTTTGGAGGAAGAAGCTTTTAGAGGTTTTTTTGGGAAATGTTGGAGTTTCTGTCTCTTGTTGTGATTTGAGGATAAATTGCGTTCTTTGTGGTGTAGTCTGCTGGAAAGGTTGCAGGGGTTGTAATGTTCTGGGACTGGTTTGGAAGGTAGTCTTTGGAAGGAAGCAGAAGAGGCGGGGATGGAATGTTGGAAGGTGTGCTTAATTATCCTTGGAATCTTCCAGTGGTCATCCAGAAGTTGCTTTCCCAGGGTGCTTTTAAAGTCATTCAATGGTCCATGAAGAGCAAAAGCCTTTACACCACACAATATGGGGGGCAGACTTGCTAGAAAGTCTGAAACCTTGGACCCAAACTCACCACATATTGAACATACATTGAGCTATTGATAAAGGAACCATAAAATAAGGGATGAACACTACTCATCAGAAAAGTTTTAGGTGGGTGTTCAAGTAGAGTTCAGCATGGGTTCAGTCTGAGTTTCATCTGAGTTCAGGTTGAGGACTTGCTAGCAATTCAACCCCCTATATTGTGTAGTGTTAGAATTTTGAAACACATTATGCTTAGTTTCTGTTTCATATCAGCATAATCCAGAGTTAATGTAGTTTTAAGGGGCTGGCCAACTTCAATAGTAGTTTCAGAAGGAGGGGTACCATCTAAACAAGAGGAATTTTGTTCAGAATTTGTTTTTTTGTTGATGAAATTTGATGAAAGATTATGGTACTTACAGATAGGAAGCTCTTCAAAATTATATGCTGTAGGAATTTTTACTTCTGAAGGTTTTGGAAGATGTGTTGTGGAAGTATCAGCCAGAGATAAATATGGGTTATCTTGCTCTTCTTCCAGTGGGTTCTGAGAGGGTGAACTATGATGGAACTTTTCCTGGGGCCTAGCTAGAGAAGAAAAATTGTTATTTTTATGGTTATCCTGCTCTGTTGGATTGGTTTCTGGTACTGGGGAACCAATATTGTTGGAAGATGGCGCAGGTGAAAGTGATCTGGGGGCTGACTTTTATCTTTTGGAGGAATTACTTGTAGAGAAGAAAATGTCAGAGGAGTAGTTAGCAGGCATAGGGGAGGTGTAGTTTCTTCTCCTGGATGGAAAATGTCAGTGTATGCTAGTATCTAAGTATGATTTAATAGTATTTATTAATGTTCCTACTACTTATTGTTAAGTGATTAAGTGTTTAAACCTCAGGGGAAGACTAATAGAATAGTTATTCTCAATATAAACTCAAAATACTTAGATTTTTATGCATGCTAGTGGTGGAAAATCAATAGATAAAATATAGATATAGATTATATAAAGATAATATCAATCTATAAATGCTTTAAAATATATTTATATATGATAATAATTGTGTTATGGTTTTTATTTGGATTTTAGTAAGTAAGTGGTGTCTAATAACCTGTCAAATCCTCCCTTACTTATACCAAAATCCACTGGAGTGCACAGACCTTCAATCCAGATGATTTCATTTCTATCCCCGGAAATTACAGCACTGTGAGGGCCCATCACCTCCCCATGGCGTCCACTTCAAGAAGTTTCAACACCCAGACCTCTAGTAGGGACCCTTTATCAAAATTAATGATACCACAGACCCATACCATAAATAGAATAAACAGATAAAAGCAGATACCATAAAGAAACAGGAAAAAAACTCATCCAAAGAGTATATAATGAAGCCCAAAGCATATAAAGGATCAATATTAACTTTCCAAGACCCCAATAACATCCCAAAGCATCCATATTAACCCAGTAATGATATCCCAACCCATAAATCCATGAAAATCCACCAAAGGAATCAGATTAAGTTGTCCAAATTGGATATATGCACCTGAAAAAGGTGTATATGCTTGTGTAGGCGTTATGAGTCCACAGAATACATCCATATGACCTAAAATAAGCTGAAAAAAAAGTTTGTAGGCTATTTAGAGGTTAAAACCCACTTATAGACCTAAATATACATAATATAACTACATATTTCACTGAATATGAGGTTTATGTATACATATAAGCTAATGTATGTCTATAATTACTTAATATCACTTAAGATAAGTATATTATGAATCAATTAACACCTTAATAAGTATTATAAGGCTATGTATAAGCTTTTCAAACTACTATAAGTAATATAATAGTGTAATAATTATATATATAAGTATTACAACCATATATATAGGTATTTTAACCTTAATTTCAAGTTATAAGCTTAATTTAATTAAGGTTATCTTACTTTAAAAATAATAATTACTCAGTCCTGGTGATACCTAGGTTTACATAAAAGATGACTTTGGTTGTTGAGCAGTTTTGGGAGCTCTGGCAGGTCTTCTTGAACTTTGGGAATTTTTTGGTGTTGTTGGACCTTGAAAATTTTGCTTGTATTGCTCTGGGAGCACAACAAGGTTTTTAGAAGTGTTTTTGTTTTTTGAAGATTTTTGGCTGTTTTCTGGTTGTTTTTTAAGGTTTTGAGCCTGATTTTTGTTTCCCATAAAGGCAGGCGGGCTGCCTGGATGCAGTCAAGAAGCCTAGGAGCTGAATTTGTAGCATTTGAAGTGGAATTTGAAAAGATAAAAGAAGATTATTGGGAAGATAGAGGTGACTGTTTAGAGAGAGTTATTGGAACATATCTCCTGGATCTTCTGGAAGAAACTGAAGACAAAGAAGAAGAAGTAGGACCTATTTCTGGAGATCTGGTAGGTTATCTGGAGATTTATTTGTGAGAAGGTGAAGGCGGAGCTAAAGGATAGTTGGGATCTCTATCACATCTTTTCTTCTTTTTATTGCAAAATTTAAAAGCCCTGTTATACATTTTGGCCTCTGGAGTTGGAAGAGTGAATGTGCAGGGTCTTCACATGTGAATGAAATGTTTTCAAGCATAGTCTTTGGGAGCAGTGAAGCAAGCAAGGGTTGAGGGGTCAACAGCAGGTAATTCAAGGTTTTACATGATCTGTGGTGGAATAACAATAATAAAGAGAAAGAGATAAAAAAAGTTTTTTTTTCTCAGTGATGGGTAGAAGATGAAGTGGATGTTGAAGTTCATCAAGTGGATTGTGGTGAATATGCATTATTGCATCAAGACTCTAAACTGAAATATGCATCAGTACATCAAGACTTTAAACTGAAAGCTAGTTTACAGTCCCCCAACACTATAAACTGAGGATTTTTCAGTCCCCCAAGACTATAAACTGAGGATTTTTTAGTCCCCAAGACTATAAACTGAGGAATGGGTGTTGTTTTTTGGTGTTGGTTTTGAAAATTGGCAGATGGTTTCCACAGGTGGAGCCTCTGAATTTAGCAAAGGTAAGTTCGGGGGTAATTGATAGGCTAGAAGCTCTATTCAAAATTACCCCAGAATGTTAGTTCTTTTTCTGTGTCTTAATGTGGTTTATCTCTGGTTCTGGGTTTATGATTTAGTTTTAGAGTCCCCCAAGAATTAAAACTGATGTTTTTTTGGTGGCTACATCCTATAGAGGGTGTGGTAATATTTTATTTTCTAAATAAAACTCAAGAAATAGTGGAATTACAGAAGGGTATTAAGAGAAGTGGAAAATTTTTCTGAATTGGCCTTTAATTGTTGGATGAGGTTCTTTCTCTTATCAATGTCTTGTTGATCCTTGGAAGGAATTGATTTGAAGCAAGAAAGCAGGAGTTTTTTCTGTTGTTGGGTATGATGTTGGAATTTTTCTTTGACAATGGGTATTGAATTTGGGGGTGATGTTTCAATGGTCCCTACATTGTCATCATCATCAATGACTGATGGAGGAGAGGCTGAAGAAAATGGTCAGTCTAGTTTGGTATGAAGTGATGGAATCTTACCTTCTGGTTAATCAGGGTGATGAGAGGAAGAAGAGGCTGTTAGAGTTACAGGTTTTCTTCTGAATAAATGAAGTTTTTTGATTATTCTTGGAATGATGATGGAGGGTCTGGATCCTCTGGTTGAAGAGGATAGGCCAGGCTGAGTGTAGGAAGAAGCTGAAGGGGAGGATAATGTGCCAGTTTTGTGAAATAGTTTCTTTCTAGAGTGGAAAGCATCACAAGAGGTCCTGTAGATGTGAAGAGGTCCAGTCATTGCACAGATGAGTTTGTTGTCAATGCAGTACTGGCAAGGGCCCAGGTCAGAGGCAGGTCTGGAGAGGCATTTGAACATGGTTTTTAGTGGATGAAGAATGTGGAAATTCTTGATTGGAGGGAGAATGTGGTATTTCAAATCCAGGTAGGCCTTTTGAGTTCATATTTGGAGATATTTGATATGTAGGGTATAGTTGGGTTTATGGTGTTTTTTATTGGTGTTTTGTTAGTTTTTAGATGTTTAGTTGTGTTTTTGTAGGCTTAAGCTAGGGTCACTTATTATGTGTCAGCATAATTTCCTGTCTTGTTTCATCATCTTGGTTTGTTTTATGTGTGATTCTCTTTTATTATGTTTAGTTACTGTTGTTTTGTTGTTTAGAGTGGGTTTTTGGGAGTTTAAAGGCCTAAAAGCAGCTACCCACCTGCCTGCGCATGTGGAAGCCTCTAGAGATGTTTTTATGCATGTAGAGAGGTGGGATAGTTGACTTTGGCTGTGAAAAAGCCAGGGTGATCTGTGTGTGAGAGAGTTAAGAAAGTTAAAGGAAATTCTAGTTTATCATAAACCATCTGGTATACCTGGAATCTCTGTGCTTCACTCTTTTGTGTGTTGGTGGTATCTTTTGGCTGGGTTGTGAAAAGGTTAGCTCTTACTTGATCTCAACTCTTGTCTCTGTTTTATCTGGTATAGTCTTTTAAGCTATAACAAGTATTATTTCTGTCACTGGTGTGGCTTTGCAACCTACATCAAGTATCATTGCTTTCTCTGTTGTGGACATTGGTCTACACTTCAGCTCTTTGGTCTGGTAGTCTGTCAGGTGACTACTTTCTTAGCTGATCAAGCAGTCAAGTGTTTTGGAAAGGGGTTTTAGCAAGTAAGACTAAACTTACTTTAGCAGGTAAATCTCACTTTATTTTTCTAAAGAGACAGGGGATTTTCTCTCTGGTTTTTCTCCAACTCCCTTGGTCAAGGCCTATAGCTAGCACTATAGGACTGTCTACAATGCCACTTGGCAAGGAATGACTTAAGGTTTCAGCCTTGATATTCCTAGGACTGAGTATTTCTTATACTTAAAATAAGATAACCTTAAGTAAATTAAGCTTATATCTTAAAAATAAGGTTAAAACAATAATATATATGATTATACTACATATATATATAATTATTAATCTATTATATAAATTATAGTAGTTTAAATAGCTTATCAATAGACTAATAATACTTATTAAGGTGTTGATGGAGTTATAATATATTTATCTTAAGTGATATTAAGTAATTATTGACATACATAAGCTTATATGTATAAATAAATCTCATATTCAGTGAAATATGCAGTATATTATGTATACTTAGGTCTATAAGTGGGTTTTAGCCTCTTAATAGCCTATAAACTTTGTTTTTCTGCTTATTTTAGGTCATATGGACGTATCCAGTTGAATCACAACGCCTACAGAAGCATAAACATCTATTTCAGGCACATACACTCAGTTTGGACAACTTGATCTGCTTCCTTGGATGGATATTCACGGATTTATGGATTAATATGGATGCTTGGGGATGTTCTTGGGGGCTTGGACATTTCATTTGTTTCCTTTATATGCTTTGGATTTCATTATATTCTCTTTGGATGAGTTATTTTACCTGTTTCTTTATGGTATCCGCTTTTATCTGGATTTTCTATTTATGGTATGGGTCTGTGTTATCATTAATTGTGATATAGGTTCCTTAGTGGAGGTCTGGGTGTTGAATCTTCTTGAAGTGGACGCCATGGGGAGGTGATGGGCCCTCACAGTGCTGTAATTTCCGGGGATAGCAGTGACATCATCTGGATTGAAGGTCTGTGCACTCCAGTGGATTTTGGTATAAGTAAGGGAGGATTTTGGCAGTTATTAGACATCAATTACTTACTACAATTCAAATAAACATTATGACACAATTATTATCATTTAGAAATATATTATAAAGCCTTTATAAATTGATATTATCTTTATATAAGCTATAACCATATTTTATTTATCTATTTTCCACCACTAGCACACATTTAAATCCAAGTATTGTGAGTTTTATTTGAGTATAAATATTTTATTAGTCTTTACCTGAGGTTTAATCACTAAATCATTTATCAATAAGTAGTAGGACCATTAATAAATAATATTATATCATACTTATATACTAGATACACTGACAGAAGGTATCTACTAAATAAAAAGTTTTGTATTCTAAATTTTTTGTCACATTGAATTCAAGATTATTTTTTGACTCTTTTTCAGCTTCTGCTTGATAAAAATGGATCTCTTTATTAGAATATGGACTAGCTGAGCCATCACAGAATTTCTTCTCATCATCTGGTCAGCTTATCATAGAGTAACTGTCTTATGACCATCAAGATTTTTCTGAATTTTGGAAAATTCAGCACAATTCCTCAAACATTCACCAAAAAAATTTTTTTGATGCCATCAGGAAATTTTATGGAGAAAATGAAAAGAGTAAGGGTCATTTTTCTTAGATGGACCAGTTAGTACTGGAAGAAATCTTTTAGAGAACATGTGTCGGTCAGTCGTCTAGAAAAAGGTAAGAAAAATAGGAGAAAAGGAGGAGAGAAGGAGGAGGACAAGAGAAAATAAAAGAAATAATTTATAATGATATATTTAATTTATTTAAGAGGGAAACAACGGCGAGCAACTTTGAGAGATGACAAAAACTTAGAATTTATTAATAATAATATTATTCAATGTAAGGGTTCTGCGCGGCAAACAATTTTTATTACTATTAGACTTGAAGCAACCTTTGATTTGTTGTATAGAATTTAAATTAGATTTGTATTACTAATAAAAAAAAAACGTAATAAAATGGTTATTTAATTTGTTGAGTGTATAATAAGTGATGAGGCTACAGGGGATTATCCAAGGCCCTTTTATAGGCAATGGGTCCTCTGAAGCGCTACTATCTTTGTAAATACAATGATTAGAATGGAATAAAACAAATATATCAAAAGAGTAAATGAAACATAACAATATAGAGAAAAACATGAAACAAATAATTAAAACCCCAATTAAGAATCCAATTTCCCCGCCATTAATTCCCAAATCAGTAAGTGACAATAGTGAATAACTAAACAAGATTGGAAACATAGGAACTATGAGAAATATAATTCCAAACAGATGGTACATTCTGATTAAAGGACATTTTAAGTGGAACAAAAAATAATTTGACGCAACAAAACAAGCAATTAATCTCAATTTAGTCCAAATTAATTTATTTGTTTTTTCTAACACAAGTAAGGGTCAAAAGAAGCGTCATTAATTATTGTTTAGTATCATATGAGAGGTATTATTTAATATATAAATTTAAGTAATTAATTTAAATATATTATAAATCAATTTTACACTTGTAATTATAATATATGTTTTTCAATTAATTAAATATAAATTTATAACTATTAAATACATAAAAATGCGCCATTATTTGTAGAATATATTATATTATGCTCAATTTAATTGTATATAAAATATATATAACCAATAAATTTAATGTAACACTTGTATATAATAAAATTCTTATATAATTTCATTATGCAATAAAATATTAAGTTATATTCATTAAATACAAGTCTTACCCACTCTTTAAGGTTTTATAATTTATATATCATTTACTGGACTCCTGGAATAGCCTGGCTGACACTCCCTCACTCTAAAAAAAACAATAAAAAAAATGCTAAGATTTTTTCTTTTTGTATTTTTTCAACAGAGCAGGCAGATTTGAAAATTCCTTGCCAGGTATCCATGCATCATGTTCAGATGATTTGTTCTTATATCTCAATAAATATTCAGTACCTCTCTCAGAAGTGATAATTCTATTATTGAGAATTTTATCAATTTCTGCTGTTTCTGTGACTTCCTGAGGGTTCTTCTTAGGTCTTCCTCTTCTTTTTGGAAATAAGTCACTGTTGGAAGTATAAGGTTTAAGTAAAGAAATGGGAAAGACAGGATGTTTCCTATCATATGGA
This sequence comes from Hemileia vastatrix, assembly GCA_030280995.1. Lineage (NCBI taxonomy): Eukaryota > Fungi > Basidiomycota > Pucciniomycetes > Pucciniales > Zaghouaniaceae > Hemileia > Hemileia vastatrix. Next base: position 5,915,426 of record JASXTE010000017.1, on the reverse strand, counting down.
GAATACAATACAACTTCTACTGCATTATCACCAACCATTCTTTTAACAACAAATGGTCCTACAAAATGATCTTTTAATTTGTGGTTACCCTGTAAATTGAAATGGACAGTAGAGATCAACACTTCATCACCCTTGTTAAATGTGTATTCTTTATGGGATTTATCCCATCTTTTCTTTTCATATTCAAATGCTTTATCAATACAACTTTGAGCATGTTTTCTGCATAGCTGTTGCGTTTGCATAAAAGATTTTACACCAGGGTGTAGTTCCAACTTAGGTAATTTATTATTGAGAATCTGAGCAGGAGTGTTTGGGACATAACCTAACCAAAGCTCAAAAGGCTTTTTCACAGTGACAGAATGAACAGTGCTATTATATGCAAATTCAAGACCAGGCAAAAGAGTGACCCAATCATGAGTAAATCTGTCATTGTCTTTATATTCTAAACCAAAGGCACAATACCTTCTAATCATATCTTCCAGAGATTGAATCATTCTCTCAGCTAGACCATCAGTCTGAGGATGGTGAGCTGTAGACAATTTTAACTCACAGCCACAAATATCCATCAAAGAGGTCCAAAACTCAGAAGTAAATTTTGGATCCCTATCAGAGATAATGGCTTTTGGAAAACCAATAATATTAAACATGTAAGACCACCATAAGAAAGCTAATTCTTTGGTGGACACATCTTTGTGGGTTGGAATAAATTTGCACATTTTTGTGAATCTATCAACTATTACCCAACAAGAGTTAAAGCTGTCTTTACCTGCAACAGGAAGACCAGTGACAAAATCAATATTAATGATTTTCCAGGGAGCACTAGGTGCTTCAATATGTTGTAATAACCCTGCTCTCTTACCTGTTAACCTTTTAGATTTTTGGCAGGAATCACAAGATTCAACATATAATTTTGTGTCTTCAGACATATTAGCCCACCATGCAGTGTTTTTGATTCTAATCAATGTTTTTTCAAGATCAAAATGACCAGCTAATATGTCATCATGACAAAGTTTGAGGATAGTTTCTTTCATTGAAGGAGGAATAACAATTACATTGGTAAGCTTCCTTCTATAATATATATAACCATCTTCAATAGAAAACTTTCCTTTACTTAAAGCATTTTGGTACTTTGCAGGAAGAGTTTTTATTAATGCTTGAATTGAAGCATTCTTAGGATCATTCAAAATAGTAACTAATTTATTTAAGTCAGAATCTTTATCATATGAATCCAGTATTAACTGTAATAACTCTTCTTCCATATCAACTATAAATATACCATGTATATGAACAGTATCATCTTCAGGTACATAAGCAGGATTGTAGTCATTATTTGGCAGAGGCAATCTGGAGAGCATATCAACATTAGAATGAACATTTCCAGCTCTATGGATAATAGTCATCCTTCCTCTGTATTCTTGAACAGCAAGTTGCCACCTGAACATATGTCTGTTAGGTGTTTTGAGGTTTAAGAGAGATTTCACAGCACTACAGTCAGTTACCAACTCAAATTTTTGGTCATCCAAGTAGTAATGAAGTTTCTCAAGAGCCCAAACAACTGCTAAGCACTCCAATTGAGTGGCACCATATTTCAATTCACTATTTCTTAAGGTTCTTGAAATATAACAAATTACAACCTCTGAGGATTTATCATTAATAATTTGCTTTTGGTGAAGGGCAGCTCCCAGACCAATAAAGCTAGCATCTGTATAAAGTACAAATGGCTTGTTAAAATCTGGAAGAGCCAATATAGGGGCTGTCATTAAGCAACTTTTCAATGTATTAAAAGCTTTCTGACAGTCATTATTCCAGAGAAAAGCAACATCTTTTCTGGTTAGTTTTGTAAGAGGCAAGGCTATGACCTGATAATTTTTAATATATTGTCTATAATAGCCACACATACCCAAAAAACTTTGGATTTCCCTTACAGAAGTTGGTGCTTTCACATTTTGAATGGCAGCAACTTTATTATGGTCTACACAAATTTGTAAGCCTGACACAACATGGCCAAGGACTTTCAAAGATTGAAAACCAAATTTACACTTTTTTAAAGATAAGGTCATATTGATTTCATCCATTTTTTGGAAAACTCTATTCAAGTGAATTATATGTTCATCAAAAGTTTTAGAAAAAACAATAATATCATCAATATAAACCATGAGCCAACCTTTAATAATTTCTTGATGGAAAGTGTTATCCATGACCTTCTGGAAAACTGAAGGAGCATTTTTAGGGCCAAATGGCATCCTAACATACTTATATATTCCCATATGAGTAGCAATAAGCAAAAATTTTTGAGAATTTTTCTCAACTGGAACTTGATGATAACCTTTATTACCATCCAGACAACTAATAAATTTTGCACCTTTCAAGGTAGCATGTATTGAATTAATTCTGGGTAAAGGATAAATATCATCAACAGTATAAGTATTTAAAGCTCTGTAATCTCCACATAATCTAGCTTTATCTTTTTCATAAGAAATTAAGACTGGGGAGATAACACAATATTTGGGGGTGACATCCACTTTCTCAATGATATTCATTTTCAATAATGTTTCAATATTATCTTCAATATCTTTTCTTTTTGATGGAGAAGCAGGATATGGTTTTTTCTTAAGGGTAGGAGGAATATCACTCAAATTACAGGATAAGGTGATCTTCATTTCTTCCTGAACAATTCCCAAGACATGAGACCCATGAGCAAAAGCCATAGGGAAAGAGGTAATAGAGGCAACAATAGAATCTTTTTGTTCACAAGTCAACTGATCACCAAAAGAAGCAGTATTTATTTCATGTAATAAATCATCCATTTCAGTTGTTGTTCTACCTTTACATTGGGTCAGTGAGTTACAAGATTTCAACAAATGCCCAGAAGGTCTAGGAGAAGAAATTTTGAATTTTCTTTTCCCATTCATTCCTAAGGTAAAGCAATTATTTGCTGGGTCCAGTTTCACACCAAACATTGTTAAAATATCATTTCCCATAATAAACCAATTGCTCAAATTATCATTTTTCATGACAACAAACTCACAAATAGCTCTGACAAAACCACCATTATATTTGAAAAATACAGAGGTTTTGTATTTGCCAATAGGAAATAAGGTAGAACCATACCCTCTCCATTTTTCAGAAGTTATAGGCAATAATTTACTCAAATATTCCTTATCCACTGAAGCCAAAGCTTTTTCAGATACTACACTTCCTCCAGCACCAGAATCAAGAACTACACCAACATTTTTACCATTAATGATAACAGGTGCCTTTAAAGGGGATATAGGAATAGAATTGTTAGTAATATCTTTAATTATCTCAGCATTTTCTACTGAAGATAAATTCAATACACAATCTTCAGATATATTATTTAAATAATGGACATCATGTTCCAACATTAAAACATCTTTAACAGATTCATTGTCATAGGAGATATTACTTTCACAGTCACTGGAAGAATTATTGACATCAAGTTCAACTTCATCAGTGTCTTCATTTTGTTCAACAAGATGAATTTTCTTGTCACAAACATGACCCTTCTGCCATGGTTTGTTACATTTATAACAAGTAATTGTTGCATATTTTTTAGGTGCAACTGGGGCAGAGGGTTTACCAGATTTTTCTGGGAGCTTTATAGAAGGCTTATTCTGATCATTATAAGATTTACTAAGGTAATTCTTTGGTTCATATCTATGGTTGAGTAGTACTTCATTACAGATATTAATGAAAGAAGAATTTTCCCTTACATGCTCAGTTCTAGCAACAATCAAATCCCTAAGAGAATTTGGTAATTTATACAAGATTTTATCTCTCCAAATATCATAATCCAACTTTGGATCAATTGCTCTAAGGATTTTAGTTATTTTCATCAGAAAAACAATGGGCTTTTCAACAGAGGAGGATACATATCTAGTATTCTCATACAGTCTCTGCTGAGCTAACCTGAATTTTGAACCACCAAAATGATTCTCAATCAAGGATTTCCAATCATTCCATGTATAATGATTGTTATCTAAGAGGACAGATTCATACCACATCTGTCAGGCTAAGGTCAAGTACAAGGACTTGAACTAGCTTGAATGTTCAGTTGTCTAGAAGATTTAAATGGTCCTATATGAATACTGTAGTATAAATCCAATAAGTAGTAAAATATAATCAAAATTCAAAGGTCTCAGTAATATAATTCTCACTAGTTTTATATATGGCTTACAATCTTTGTAGTTGGTAGAAAAATAGATTTTATAATTCAGATACTATTCAAAAGTCTTATAAAAGTACTAATTGATATGTATTGTAATTTGTTTGGTTATATTGGTTAATTGTAAATGATAAAGAATGAAGAAATACAACCCAAAAACCTCCTCCTTTTATACACACTGAGTTCCCCAATGATTCCCTTGATGTACCACCCAATACACAGTTAATCACGCCTCTAAACAACTAATAGACATTCCCATCAACATTCCCAGTGACCCATGACATAATTAGAAGAGTAATAACCGCCAAAATCCTGAAATAATAAGGGAAATCCATCAAAATTAAAGAAAAAGACAAAAAGAGAGTATATGCGTATAAAACAATAATATTAAGGACTAAAGGAGACATTTTAAGGTTAATAATAGCTTAATAATAAGGGGGATTGACTGTAGAAATAATGGGGCTAATCCTGACATTATACTACGTGAAATTCACATTCAAAAATAACCAAAATTGACTGAGAAACCACCCAAAAACTTAAAAAAGAGCGTGAGATGTGGGGTAACTACATGCAGTTCTTGGCAGGCACTTGCACGGGTAAATCCTTGACTAAAATTAGGCGAATTTAAGCGTGGTGATGAAATAAAGTGCCAAGAGTGAGGTTATTAATGAAATTAGTGCATATAAACAAGGTCAATGCATTATTAATTAAGCTAGGACACTAAATAAGCGCCTGTTGCCTATTTTAGTGTGTTTCCCCACAGTGGGCGTAGAATGTGGGGTAATTATAGTGTGAAAAAGCTAACTTTGCTAAAAATGAAGCTATTCACACGGGAGAAAAGCAGGCAGTATGTGGCCAGTACACAGAAGCCATTTCTGGCATAAAAAACACCAAATTTGAAAAGTGTTATTTTTATGCATTTAAATAGCCAAATCAATAGTTCTAAATGAGCCCAATTGATCTGTCAAAGCGCAATTTTGATATTCTCAATTTTATAGCGCATATAGTCAACTTTTAAGTGAAATAAAGCGCATTTCTTGTTTTTTGCATAAAACAATGAATATAACAGCTTTAAGTGTACTTAAAAATTATGTAGCCTTATACTTAAGGTTCTTAAGATTACCCTAACATATTCCAAATTAATATTAAGTACATAAGACCTATAAAAGGTGGATATATGCGTGTATATAAGGTGTTATAATGGCATTTTTTTGTGTATTATCATAATTTTACTTATGTATACTATTTGTGTACTCTTATTTATTATTCCCATGTATAGTTCATGTGTTTAACATAACTTATAAGTACTTTTTACTCAGTCCTGGAGATATACAGGCTGACACTCGCCCACCCAAAAAAAACAATAAAAAAAATGATAAGTTATACATTTTATTTTATTTAATTTGTAATTTTTCAGGTATTCAGAATAAATCTGTAGCATTAAAGATTCAACTTTAAAGAAATAAAACATAATAAAATATTATGAGTACTGGTTTTTTAACCCCTAAGCTGGTTGAACAGAAATTTATTTCTGTTTAAATTTTTTAAGAAGGGTGGATAAATTAGAAATTTCTTTTTCAGGTATCCATTTATCAAATTCATTTGATTTCCCTTTAAATCTTAGTAAATACTCAGTTCCTTTTTCTTTAGTAAGGATTCTTTTCTTGAGTATTTTTTCAATCTCTGCTTTTTCCACAATTTCTTCAGGTTGCTTTTTAGGCCTTCCCCTTCTTTTTGGAAATAAGTCAGGATCATTTGCATGGTAAGGTTTCAATAATGAGATAGGGAAAACTGGATGTTTCCTATCATATGGAGCATATAATATGACTTCCACTGCATTATTCCCAACCATTTTATTTACTACAAAAGGTCCTACAAAGGGATCCTTTAATTTAACATTACCTTGTAAGTTAAAATGTAGTGTTGATATGAGGACTTCATCTCCCTTTTTAAATTCAAATTCTTTATGAGATTTGTCCCACCTTTTCTTTTCATATTCAAATGCTTTTTGGATGCATTCTTCTGCATGCTTTCTACACATTTGTTGCATATGAATAAAGGATTTAGTGCCAGGGTGTATATCCAACCTTGGTAGTTTATTTAAATGATTTACTGGGGTATTTGGTACATATCCCAGCCAGAGTTCAAATGGTTTCTTCTCTGTTACAGAATGAGTTGTGCTGTTATAAGCAAATTCAAGGCCAGGAATTAATGTTACCCAGTCATGTGTGAATTTCTCATTGTCTTTGTATTCTAATCCAAAGGCACAATATCTTCTGATCATGTCTTCTAGAGTTTGTATCATCCTCTCAGCCAGCCCATCAGTTTGTGGATGGTGTGCTGTAGACAATTTTAATTGACAACCTGATACTTCCATCAAAGATGTCCAGAACTCTGAAGTAAATTTAGGATCTCTGTCAGAGATTATGGCATTGGGGAACCCAGCAGTATTCATCATTTGAGTCCACCATAGTAACGCCAAGTCTTTAGCAGATACCTCTTTATGGGTAGGGATAAACTTACACATTTTTGTTAATCTATCCACTATTACCCAGCAAGAATTGAAACTTTCTTTTCCTGCTAATGGCAAGCCAGTTACAAAATCCATGTTTATAATTTCCCATGGAGCTTTTGGCTGCTCTATTTGTTGTAACAACCCAGCTCTCTTCCCAGTTAATCTTTTAGATTTCTGACAAGAGTCACATGTTTCAATGTATTTTTGTACATCCTCGTTCATGTTTATCCACCAGGCTGTATTTTTAACTCTGGTTAATGTTTTGTTAAAGTCAAAATGACCAGCTAAGATGTCATCATGACAAGTACTCAACATTAACTCTTTCATAGAAGGTGGTATTACTATTACATTGCTTAACTTTTTCCTGTAATATATATATCCATCTTCAATTGATAGTTTACCTTTTTCCAACGCATTTTTATACTTTGGAGGCAAGGTTTTAATTAATGCACTCATGGAGGCATTTGTTGGATCATTAAGAATGGTAGATAGTTTAGACAAATCTTTATCAGATGAATAATTTTCCAATATAGTTTGCATAAACTCTTCTTCTAAATCCACTATATAAATCCCAAATATATGTATAACCTCATTTTCAGGTACATAAGCTGGGTTGTCAGCATCATTTGGCAAAGGACTTCTGGATAATAAATCCACATTTGAATGCAATGTTCCTGCTCTATGAGTGATTGTCATTCTTCCTCTGTACTCTTGTACAGCTAGTTGCCATCTAAACATGTGCCTATTAGGTGTTTTCATGTTTAGTAATGATTTTACTGCACTGCAATCTGTTATAAGTTCAAACTTCTGGTCTTCCAGATAGTAATGAAGTTTCTCCAAAGCCCACACCACGGCTAAACATTCTAGCTGTGTGGCACCATACCTTAATTCTGTCTTTCTTAAGGTTCTGGATATATAACAGATAACTACTTCAGATAATTTTCCATTTATTATCTGTTTTTGCTGTAAAGCAGCACCCAAACCTATGAAACTTGCATCAGTGTACAAGATAAAAGGTAGGGTGAAATCTGGCAGTCCCAATATTGGAGCTGACATTAAACATTCCTTTAATTTGTTAAAGGCGTGCTGTCTTTCATTATTCCAAATGAAAGCTTCATTCTTCCTGATTAATGTTGTTAAAGGGGCTGCAATGGATTGGTAATTTTTAATATATTGTCTATAATATCCACACATACCCAAAAAACTTTGAACCTCTTTTACATTTTTAGGTATCCCAATGTTTTTAATTGCTGCCACTTTATTCTGGTCAACACAAATTTGTAATCCAGATACAACATGTCCAAGTACTTTCAAGGATTGAAATCCAAACTTACATTTCTTTAATGCAATAGTCATATTAATTTCATCCATTTTTTGAAAGACTCTTTTCAGGTGATTTAAATGTTCATCATATGTTTTTGAAAACACTATGATGTCATCAATATAAACCAATAGCCATCCTTCAACCATTTCCTGATGAAAAACACTATCCATCAATTTTTGGAAGACTGAAGGGGCATTCTTTGGGCCAAATGGCATTCTCACATACTTATATATACCCATATGTGTGGTTATTAATAAGTAATTTTGAGAATTTCTTTCCACAGGAATCTGGTGGTAACCCTTGTTCCCATCCAGACAGGAAATATATTTTGCTCCTTGTAAGGTAGCATGGATAGAAGCTATCCTTGGTAGAGGGTAAATATCATCTACTGTATATGTATTCAGAGCTCTATAATCACCGCATAATCTTGCCTTATCTTTTTCATAAGAGATTAATACTGGTGAAATGACACAATACTTAGGTGTTGTGTCCACTTTTTCAACAATACCCATTTCCAACAACAATTTTATATTGTCTTCAATATCTTTCCTTTTTGCAGGAGATGCTGGGTAAGGTTTCTTTTTTAAACTGCCAGGAATATTATCCAGATCACAGCTTAAAGAGATTTTCATCTCATGGTCTTTGACCAATCCTAGTTCATTTGAGCCATGAGCAAATGCCATAGGATATGATTTAATCAATCTCAAAATATCTTCTTGTTCAATTTTTGAGAGTTGAGGACTGAAAGAGGCCTTTTGGATTTCATTTTCCAATTCACCCACTTCATTGGTGGTTCTTCCACCTTGCAGTTGTTCTTCTCTAGGAGAAATGGTATATACTGAATTTTCAGAACATATTTTGAATTTTCTTTTACCATTCACCCCTATGGTAAAACAACTGTTTGCAGGATCTAGTTTAATGCCAAATTTTGTCAATAAATCATTGCCAATAATAAACCAATCACTACAATTATTATTATCCATTACTACAAATTCACAAACTGCTCTAACATATCCATTATTATATTTAAAGAATACAGCAGTTTTGTATTTGCCAATTGGATTTAATACTGAACCAAAACCCCTCCAGTTCTTTGTCTGAACAGGTTCTAGTTTTTCCTGGTACTTACTATCAAGTTTCATTAATGCATTAAGTGAAACTAAACTACCTGCAGCCCCAGTGTCAAGAATGGCATTCATTTCTTTTCCACATATGATAATAGGTGCTCTGATAGGTGTTATTTTGTAAGTATCATGAGATACATCTTTAATTATTTCAGCTTCCTCTATAGAAGTTAAAGATGTGTCTGTATGAGGTATAGCACCATTCAGGAACATTATATCCTGTTCTAATACAAATATCTCATTTTCATCATCACTGTAAGATATGTTACTCTTGCAATCCTCACTGGATTCCACATTCTCATCTTCATGATTACTAGGTTCAGAATTCTGTGAGGTTTCAATAACATTTATTCTTTTCTTACACGTGTGACCTTTAACCCAAGGTTCATTACATTTGTAACAAGTGTTATTTTCTTGTCTCTTAGGGACAAGGGGAGCTGAAGGTTTTTTCTTTTCCACTGGTAACTTACTTGTAGTAGGTTTTACCACGTCAACACTTTGTCTGTAATTACTATACTTGGTTTCATATTTGTGGTTTAATAATATCTCATTGCATATATTAATGAATCCAGAGGTGTCTCTGACAGTTTCAGTTCTAGCAACAATAATGTCTCTAACTGATATAGGCAACTTGTATATTATTTTTTCTTTCCACTCTTCATAATCCATTTTTGGATCCATAGCTTTCATGATTTTTATTAAATTCATTAAGAAGACCATGGGTTTTTCTCCAGCATTTGGATTATATCTGGCCCTTTCATACAGTCTTTGTTGAGTGATTCTAAATTTTGGGCCACCAAATTGCCTTTTAATTAGTGCCTTCCATTCATTCCAGGAGTAATTAATTCCCTCACTCAATACAGATTCAAACCATAATAAGGCCACATCTGTAAATAAAGATATTAACTTTGAAGTAATTTCTTCATCAGGTAATTTGTCGGCTGGTCGTCTAGAAGAAGGAGAAAATGGAAGAAGGAATGAGAGGAGGAGAAGGAGGAAAAAGGTATGGGTAATAAAAAAATAAAATTTAATAAAATTATTTAATTTATTGAGAGAAAAACAACGATAAGTGAGCTGGGAGGTGACAACAACTTGGTTTTATTAATATTAATATTATTTTAAGTAAGAGTTCTGCGCGGCAACCAAAATAATTACTATCAGACTTAAAGCAACCTTTAAATTGTTATATAAAATTTTAATTAGATTTTTATTACTAATAAAAAGAATATAAACGTAATATAAAAATTGTATTTAAATTGTTGAGTGTATAATAAGTGATAAGGCTACAGGGGATTATCCAAGGCCCTTTTATAGGCAATGGGTCCTCTGAAGCGCTACTATATCAGTAAATACAATGATTAGAAAGGAATAAAACAAATATATCAAAAAGAGTAAATGAAACATAACAATATAGAGAAAAACATGAAACAATTAATTAAAAGCCCAATTAAGAATCCAATTTCCCCGCCATTAATCCCCAAATCAGTAAGTGACAATAGTAAATAACTAAACAAGAGTGGAAACATAGGAACTATGAGAAATATAATTCCCAACAGATGGTCCATCCTGATTAGAGGACATTTTAAGTGAAACAAAAAATAATTTGACGCAACAAAACAATCAATTAATCTCAATTTAGTTCAAATTAATTTATTTGTTTTTTCTAACACAATTAAGGGTCAAAAGAAGCGTCCTTAATAATTGTTTAGTGTCATATGAGAGGTATTAGTTAATATATAAATTTAAGTAATTAATTTAAATATATTATAAATCAAATTTACACTTGTAATTATAATATATGTTTTTTAATTAATTAAATATAAATTTATAATTATTAAATATATAAAAATGCGCCATTATTTGTAGAATATATTATATTATGCTCAATTTAATTGTATATAAAAATATATATAACCAATAAATTTAATGTAACATTTGTATATAATAAAATTCTTATATAATTTCATTATGTAATAAAATATTAAGTTATATTCATTAAATACAAGTTTTACCCACTCTTTAAGGTTTTATAATTTATATATCATTTACTGGACTCCTGGAATAGCCTGGCTGACACTCCCTCACTCTAAAAAAACAATAAAAAAAATGCTAAGATTTTTTCTTTTTGTATTTTTTCAACAGAGCAGGCAGATTTGAAATTTCTTTGCCAGGTATCCATGCATCATGTTCAGATGATTTGTTCTTATATCTCAATAAATATTCAGTACCTCTTTCAGAAGTGATAATTCTATCATTGAGAATTTTATCAATTTCTGCTGTTTCTGTGACTTCCTGAGGGTTCTTCTTAGGTCTTCCTCTTCTTTTTGGAAATAAGTCACTGTTGGAAGTATAAGGTTTAAGCAAAGAAATGGGAAAGACAGGATGTTTCCTATCATATGGAGAATACAATACAACTTCTACTGCATTATCACCAACCATTCTTTTAACAACAAATGGTCCTACAAAAGGATCTTTTAATTTGTGGTTACCTTGTAAATTGAAATGGACAGTAGAGATCAACACTTCATCACCCTTGTTAAATGTGTATTCTTTATGGGATTTATCCCATCTTTTCTTTTCATATTCAAATGCTTTATCAATACAACTCTGAGCATGTTTTCTGCATAGCTGTTGCATTTGCATAAAAGATTTTACACCAGGATGTAGTTCCAACTTAGGTAATTTATTATTGAGAATCTGAGCAGGAGTGTTTGGGACATAACCTAACCAAAGCTCAAAAGGCTTTTTCTCAGTGACAGAATGAACAGTGCTATTATATGCAAATTCAAGACCAGGAAAAAGAGTGACCCAATCATGAGTAAATCTGTCATTATCTTTATATTCCAAACCAAAGGCACAATACCTTCTAATCATATCTTCCAGAGTTTGAATCATTCTTTCAGCTAGACCATCAGTCTGAGGATGGTGAGCTGTAGATAATTTTAACTCACAGCCACAAATATCCATCAAAGAGGTCCAAAACTCAGAAGTGAATTTTGGATCCCTATCAGAGATAATGGCTTTTGGAAAGCCAATAATATTAAACATGTAAGACCACCATAAGAAAGCTAATTCTTTGGTGGATACATCTTTGTGGGTTGGAATAAATTTGCACATTTTTGTGAATCTATCAACTATTACCCAACAAGAGTTAAAGCTGTCTTTACCTGCAACAGGAAGACCAGTGACAAAATCCATATTAATGATTTGCCAGGGAGCACTAGGTGCTTCAATATGTTGTAATAACCCTGCTCTCTTGCCTGTTAACTTTTTAGATTTTTGGCAGGAATCACAAGATTCAACATATAATTTTGTGTCTTCAGACATATTAGCCCACCATGCAGTGTTTTTGATTCTAATCAATGTTTTTTCAAGATCAAAATGACCAGCTAATATGTCATCATGACAAAGTTTGAGGATAGTTTCTTTCATTGAAGGAGGAATAACAATTACATTGGTAAGCTTCCTTCTATAATAAATATAACCATCTTCAATAGAAAACTTTCCTTTATTTAAAGCATTTTGGTATTTTGCAGGAAGAGTTTTTATTAATGCTTGAATTGAAGCATTCTTAGGATCATTCAAAATAGTAACTAATTTATTTAAGTCAGAATCTTTATCATATGAATCCAGTATTAACTGTAATAACTCTTCTTCCATGTCAACTATAAATATACCATGTATATGAACAGTGTCATCCTCAGGTACATAAGCAGGATTGGAGTCATTATTTGGCAGAGGCAATCTGGAGAGCATATCAACATTAGAGTGAACATTTCCAGCTCTGTGGATAATAGTCATCCTTCCTCTGTATTCCTGAACAGCAAGTTGCCACCTGAACATATGTCTGTTAGGTGTTTTGAGGTTTAATAGAGATTTCACAGCACTACAGTCAGTTACCAACTCAAATTTTTGGTCATCCAAGTAGTAATGAAGTTTCTCAAGAGCCCAAACAACTGCTAAGCACTCCAATTGAGTGGCACCATATTTCAATTCACTATTTCTTAAGGTTCTTGAAATATAACAAATTACAACCTCTGAGGATTTATCATTAATAATTTGCTTTTGGTGAAGGGCAGCACCCAGACCAATAAAGCTAGCATCTGTATAAAGTACAAATGGCTTGTTAAAATCTGGAAGAGCCAATATAGGGGCTGACATTAAGCAATTTTTCAATGTATTAAAAGCTTTTTGACAGTCATCATTCCAGAGAAAAGCAACATCTTTTCTGGTTAGTTTTGTAAGAGGCAAGGCTATGACCTGATAATTTTTAATATATTGTCTATAATAGCCACACATACCTAAAAAACTTTGTATTTCTCTTACAGAAGTTGGTGCTTTCACATTTTGAATGGCAGCAACTTTATTATGGTCTACACAAATTTGTAAGCCTGACACAACATGGCCAAGGACTTTCAAAGATTGAAAACCAAATTTACACTTTTTTAAAGATAAGGTCATATTGATTTCATCCATTTTTTGGAAAACTCTATTTAAATGAATCATATGTTCATCAAAAGTTTTAGAAAAAACAATAATATCATCAATATAAACCATGAGCCAACCTTCAATAATTTCTTGATGGAAAGTGTTATCCATGACTTTTTGGAAAACTGAAGGAGCATTTTTAGGGCCAAATGGCATCCTAACATACTTATATATTCCCATATGAGTAGCAATAAGCAAAAAATTTTGAGAATTTTTCTCAACTGGAACTTGATGATAACCTTTATTACCATCCAGACAACTAATAAATTTTGCACCTTGCAAGGTAGCATGTATTGAATTAATTCTGGGTAAAGGATAAATATCATCAACAGTATAAGTATTTAAAGCTCTGTAATCTCCACATAATCTAGCCTTATCTTTTTCATAAGAAATTAAGACTGGGGAGATGACACAATATTTGGGGGTGACATCCACTTTCTCAATGATATTCATTTTCAATAATGTTTCAATATTATCTTCAATATCTTTTCTTTTTGATGGAGAAGCAGGATATGGTTTTTTCTTAAGGGAAGGAGGAATATCACTCAAATTACAGGATAAGGTAATTTTCATCTCTTCCTGAACAATTCCCAAGACATGAGAACCATGAGCAAAAGCCATAGGGAAGGAGGTAATAGAGGCAACAATAGAATCCTTTTGTTCATTAGTTAAATGATCACCAAAAGAAGCGGTATTTATTTCATGTAATAAATCATCCATTTCAGTTGTTGTTCTACCTTTACATTGGGTGAGTGAGTTACAAGATTTCAACAAATGCCCAGAAGGTTTAGGAGAAGAAATTTTGAATTTTCTTTTCCCATTCATTCCTAATGTAAAGCAATTATTTGCTGGGTCCAGTTTCACACCAAACATTGTTAAAATATCATTTCCCATAATAAACCAATTGCTCAAATTATCATTTTTCATGACAACAAACTCACAAATAGCTCTGACAAAACCACCATTATATTTGAAGAATACAGAGGTTTTGTATTTGCCAATAGGAAATAAGGTAGAACCATACCCTCTCCATTTTTCAGAAGTTATAGGCAATAATTTACTCAAATAATCCATATCCACTGAAGCTAAAGCTTTTTCAGATACTACACTTCCTCCAGCACCAGAATCAAGAACTACATCAACATTTTTACCATTAATGATAACAGGTGCCTTTAAAGGGGATAAAGGAATAGAATTGTTAGTAATATCTTTAATTATCTCAGCATTTTCTACTGAAGATAAATTCAATACACAATCTTCAGATATATTATTTAAATAATGGACATCATGTTCCAACATAAAAACATCTTTAACAGATTCATTTTCATAGGAGATATTACTTTCACAGTCACTGGAAGAATTATTGACATCAAGTTCAACTTCATCAGTGTCTTCATTTTGTTCAACAAGATGAATTTTCTTGTCACAAACATGACCCTTTTGCCACGGTTTGTTACATTTATAACAAGTACTTGTTGCATATTTTCTACGTGCAACTGGGGCAGAGGGTTTACCAGATTTTTCTGGGAGCTTTATAGAAGGTTTATTCTGATCATTATAAGATTTACTAAGGTAATTCTTTGTATCATATCTTTGGTTGAGTAGTACTTCATTACAGATATTAATGAAAGAAGAATTTTCCCTTACATGCTCAGTTCTAGCAACAATCAAATCCCTAAGAGAATTTGGTAATTTATACAAGATTTTATCTCTCCAAATATCATAATCCATCTTTGGATCAATTGCTCTAAGGATTTTAGTTATTTTCATCAGAAAAACAATGGGCTTTTCAACAGAGGAGGATACATATCTAGTATTCTCATACAGTCTTTGCTGAGCTAACCTGAATTTTGAACCACCAAACTGATTCTCAATCAAGGATTTCCAATCATTCCATGTATAATGATTGTTATCTAAGAGGACAGATTCATACCACATCAAGGCTACATTGGAAAATAAAGAAATTAGCTTAGAAACAATTTCCTCATCAGGTAGTTTATAAGATCTCTTTAAATTATCAATTCTTTGGATAAAGTGTTGCCAATCAGAGGAAGAATCACCATCAAAGGTAGGATATTGGTCTAACTTAGGCCAATTTTTCTGACTACTGGGATGGTCCACTTTTTGATTTGAATTATTCATTAGTAATAATTCCTGAAGTTTAGCCAGGTGTTCAGAAATTTCATTATTTACAGAAACAGCTGGTGCATGACCATCACAAGATTTTTTTCTAGTGGCAAAAGATTTTACAGACTCATTGTCAGTTTGTTTAATGGTTGAAATATGAGGAAGAAAGGATGAACTTTGTTCAGGTTTTTTCCCTTTATTTTTATGCAGCTTACTGGAAGAAATCTCATTTAATTCATTATTGATGGTTAAGGTTGAGAACTTTTCCTGTAGGTCAGACACATAGTTTCTTATTCTTGGAATTTCAGACATCTGGTCATTCACTTTTGCAAGAGATAGAACATTTCTGTCCTCAGAAACTGAGTGTTTGGTACTTAGTGCATGGAAGTCATTTTTTAGTTTCTTCAACTCATTTTGTAGAGATTTTATTTCATTTTTGAATGAATAATTTTCCTCAATAAGGGGTTTCAATTCACTCAATGTTTTATGCAGACTGATATTTCTATCTGAGATAGCTCTATGGTCACTTCTTATTTGTTTTTGTTGACTAAGAACAATATTCAAGGTTTCTTTGATTTTTAAATAAGCTGTATCTTGTACAGAAGAACTCACTCTACATTGCAAGTTTAAATTATTTAATCTATCATTTTCATGGATTAACACATCTCTCACATGTTTGTCTTTCACAATATTAAAATCAAGGGTATCTTTCAAAATTTCCTCAGAAGTTTTTTCAATTAAGTTATAGATTTCAGGGGGAACAGAATCATTTTTAATTGCAAGAGAAGAATTAATTAAAGATGTAGAAGTTAAATGTAAAGGTTCATCAAATGACAATTTGCTAATTACATCAATAGGGCTACTAGTTACAGGAAGCTGTCTTTTAACAGGTTTAACTGTTCTTTCACCATGTTCAATAATATTACCTGCAGAAGAAGATTTATTAGAAAACATACCCAAGTGACTATCAACCAAATTACTTACCATGGCAGAGGAGGAAACTTCCCCTGGGACTGGGTTTGGGATTGTGCTTGGGCCTTCTTTCTCCTGCTTTGTTGGTAGGGATGAGGAGGTGGATGGAAATTGGGTGTTCTGGATGGGCCAGGCTGATGATGAGGAGGGTGTTGCACATTCTGTTGGTAGTGACTCATTAGATAATCCCATTTCCATTGCTCTACTTCCATAGTATTTGGATTTTGGATGGTTGAGCTGGGTGGCTGTGAAGGTTGAGCCTGAAATTGAAGCTGATTGGGAGGCAATTGAGGAGGGGCCTGGGCCTGAATCTGGTTCCTGAGTTCTTGGACCTGATCCCACAATGTGTCTACCTTTGCTTTGTACGTCATATTTTCTGTCTTCAACTCTTTTATATGACTGGAGAGGTTGCTGATTTGTTGTGGCAGAGGAAGCTTTTTTATTTTGAAGCCTTTTGGAAGACCTTCTTGAGGCACTAGAGGCTTTACTTCCTTCTGTGGTACTGGGGGAAGGGGGTTTGGTTTGTTTGCATTTCCTGTCATTTCCACATCCTGCAGTATGAGAATTCTTTGTGTTAGCATAAGATTTTTTATGACCAACTTTAGAAGAACTTACAGTGTCAGCATCATAGTCAATTTCTATCTCATCCACTTGCATGTTATCCATTTTTTCTGTCAAATTGTTGGACATACTAGTGGGAAGAATAATATTTTACTTTGTACTTTATAAAAAAATAATCAAAGTTAGTCAATAATTGCTCCAAATAATATAAAAAAAAATTTTTTTAATTAATTAAATTATAGAAAAAATAACTTTCAATATAAAGTAATAATTTAAAAAATTAATTTTTTTTAAAAAAATGGATTGCAAGTTTAAATTGGGAATAACAAGTAAGTTAATTCAACCAATTAATTACCAATATTAATTATGGCAATATATTGGGACTAAGCACAATGTACTTTTAAGTCAACCAAAATTAACAATAATTAATAATAAAAAAAAAATTAAATTAATAATTCAATTTGTATTAATAATAATGTTAATTCTTCTAGGACTAAGAGGATTTAACACTCTATAATGGTCAACTAGGAAAAAAAAAATTTTAAAATTGAACACTTACACTCAGTGAATCAGCAATTAAGCCACAATCACTGTTATTGCAATAAAAATATAGTATTATGAGTGAGAGGCGCAAAGGTGAACTTACTATAGTGATCGAAAAATCACTTCAAAATAATATAAAAATTAATATTATATAAACCTAATATGTCGAACCCAAGTTCGAAACACAGTCGCGGCAAAAGTTTCGTTTTGCTAGGTGGTCCGTGCGTTTTGTCGTTCGTCGCCAGGCTTCGATCGTCGTCGTCGTTTGGAAAGGCCCTCAGTTGTCGGCTGGTCGTCTAGAAGAAGGAGAAAATGGAAGAAGGAATGAGAGGAGGAGAAGGAGGAAAAAGGTATGGGTAATAAAAAAATAAAATTTAATAAAATTATTTAATTTATTGAGAGAAAAACAACGATAAGTGAGCTGGGAGGTGACAACAACTTGGTTTTATTAATATTAATATTATTTTAAGTAAGAGTTCTGCGCGGCAACCAAAATAATTACTATCAGACTTAAAGCAACCTTTAAATTGTTATATAAAATTTTAATTAGATTTTTATTACTAATAAAAAGAATATAAACGTAATATAAAAATTGTATTTAAATTGTTGAGTGTATAATAAGTGATAAGGCTACAGGGGATTATCCAAGGCCCTTTTATAGGCAATGGGTCCTCTGAAGCGCTACTATATCAGTAAATACAATGATTAGAAAGGAATAAAACAAATATATCAAAAAGAGTAAATGAAACATAACAATATAGAGAAAAACATGAAACAATTAATTAAAAGCCCAATTAAGAATCCAATTTCCCCGCCATTAATCCCCAAATCAGTAAGTGACAATAGTAAATAACTAAACAAGAGTGGAAACATAGGAACTATGAGAAATATAATTCCCAACAGATGGTCCATCCTGATTAGAGGACATTTTAAGTGAAACAAAAAATAATTTGACGCAACAAAACAATCAATTAATCTCAATTTAGTTCAAATTAATTTATTTGTTTTTTCTAACACAATTAAGGGTCAAAAGAAGCGTCCTTAATAATTGTTTAGTGTCATATGAGAGGTATTAGTTAATATATAAATTTAAGTAATTAATTTAAATATATTATAAATCAAATTTACACTTGTAATTATAATATATGTTTTTTAATTAATTAAATATAAATTTATAATTATTAAATATATAAAAATGCGCCATTATTTGTAGAATATATTATATTATGCTCAATTTAATTGTATATAAAAATATATATAACCAATAAATTTAATGTAACATTTGTATATAATAAAATTCTTATATAATTTCATTATGTAATAAAATATTAAGTTATATTCATTAAATACAAGTTTTACCCACTCTTTAAGGTTTTATAATTTATATATCATTTACTGGACTCCTGGAATAGCCTGGCTGACATAATTTGTATGAAAATTTTAAGTTATCAATTCTTTGTATGAATTGTTGCCAATCAGATTTTGAATCCCCATCAAAAGAAGGGTACTGATCTAACTTAGGCCAGTTCTTTTGGCTAGTTTTTGCTTCCCTAACCTGAGGAATATTGAGTAATTCACTTACTTTAGAAAGATGATCATTTATTTCATCTTTTACTGATTTTATATTCTCAGAGCCCATGACACTATGTTCATGTTCCATCATTGGTTTATCCTCAGAGTGTTTCATAAAAACTGGTACTCTTTCTACATAAGAGGTATTATCCTTTATTGTTTCAGTATTTTTCAAAATGTTAGCTACTTCAATTTCTACTCTTTGTAACCTATCTTTTATTACAGGTACATGAGTCAAAGTATCATTTACATTTGAAAAAGACAATTTTACACGTCCCTCTATGGTAGCCATAATATTCTGAGAGTGTTCTAATTTATTTTCTAAATTTCTAATCTCAGATTTTAATCTTTTATTCTCATTGATTAATTCATTATTTGAATTTTCAATAATTTTTAATTTATTGGCTGTGGTACTCAATGATTGTGTTAGCTGTAATAATACATTTTCTGTATTAATGTTTGACTCTTTTGAGAACTCTTCCAATTTTTCAATTCTTAATAATAATTTACTTATTATTTTTGATTCCATTGGATTCTCTTTTAAAAAATATTCTATTTTTTCCGTGTCCAATTCAGAAGACTCATTTTCAGGGTCAAGATTTAATTCATTTGATTCCATTTTTATATTAATAGTATTTTCCTGGTGGTCAATAAAACTATTTACATTGTCCTCATGTAAAGACAAGTTTAACATATTCTGTTCAAATGAATAATCCTTTAAATCCTTATCAATAATATCCAATATTTCCTTATCAATCTCATTACCTATAAGTAATTTATTTTCAGGTTGATATAATTGATCATAAGAAGTTGGATGACTTACCAAGGTCTTATCCCACTTCCCCTGCCTCTCCTTGCCTTTCCCCTGTAAGGGTGACTGCTGGAGCCCTGCTGTTGAGGATTGTTGTAGTTTTGGGCGTACCAATCCCATTTCCATTTGCTTACTGTAATTTTTTGGTCCTCCTCTTGGGCTGGAGGTGTTGCTATGGAATTGTTGGGTGCCACTGTTGGTGGTTGAGTCTTTATGTCCACTAGAGCTTGGTTGACCTCTATGAAACCTTGAGCTGCTCTCTTTTCCAGATTGTTGATCTGGTCCACTATATTGTTGACTCTTATTGTCAAGGTGTTCAGTAGGGTGGATAGGGAGTGAACTTGTTCTTGTAAAGTATTTTTTGTTTTCTTTATTGAAACCTGCTTTAAAAGCTTTTCCCTTTCCTCCAGAGACATTGACGGAGTGTTGTTGATTATGGGAGAGTCCTGGCCCTCCATTTTAATGTCCTGTAACAGGTCTTTCAGCTCTAGGTCTTAAGTTATAAGGTTTTACCTTATTACTTACAATGTCATTGTTGTCACACATTTTTACGTGGAATTTAAAGAATTGAAAGTTTAGATATGAAAACTTCAAAAAGGAGTTTTATCAGTATTTATCAATACCACTGAAGACAATTTTATTGCTTACTTATTGGTATGAAGTGAATATTTAAGTGCCAAAAGTCAAATATGCTTTTATGTGGTCACTTGATTTAACTGGTCTACAATATGTAGCCGTGTTTTTATATTCAAAAGAAAACAACTGTCAGTATGATTCTTTCTCAATATTTAATGAATTTTACAAACCAATAAAAGAAAAGATTAAGAGTCCTGTTAAAAGAAAACAATTAATCAGTTTAATTAGTTTATTATCTGCAAAGATCACAAATTTAATTGGTCTATTGACAGACTCCCACTAAGAACAATTATATGTTAAATTAGTGGTAAAAATTTTATCTGCAAAGATCTCAAATTTAATTGGTCTATTGACAGACCCACTAATAACAATTATAAGTTAAATTAGTGGTAAAATTGTTGATTCAATATCACAATTTTATAATATAACAGGGCTTCTTTTTCTGAAATCACTATATAAGTGACCCCAACCTGTTGTAATTATCCAAATATTTCTATAGGGATATTATTTACGTGCACCTTCTCTTGAAAATTTCACTTACAGGATTATAACAGAATTCTTGAGGAAAGGCCCCCAATTGTCAGGCTAAGGTCAAGTACAAGGACTTGAACTAGCTTGAATGGTCAGTTGTCTAGAAGATTTAAATGGTCCTATATGAATACTGTAGTATAAATCCAATAAGTAGTAAAATATAATCAAAATTCAAAGGTCTCAGTAATATAATTCTCACTAGTTTTATATATGGCTTACAATCTTTGTAGTTGGTAGAAAAATAGATTTTATAATTCAGATACTATTCAAAAGTCTTATAAAAGTACTAATTGATATGTATTGTAATTTGTTTGGTTATATTGGTTAATTGTAAATGATAAAGAATGAAGAAATACAACCCAAAAACCTCCTCCTTTTATACACACTGAGTTCCCCAATGATTCCCTTGATGTACCACCCAATACACAGTTAATCACGCCTCTAAACAACTAATAGACATTCCCATCAACATTCCCAGTGACCCATGACATAATTAGAAGAGTAATAACCGCCAAAATCCTGAAATAATAAGGGAAATCCATCAAAATTAAAGAAAAAGACAAAAAGAGAGTATATGCGTATAAAACAATAATATTAAGGACTAAAGGAGACTTTTTAAGGTTAATAATAGCTTAATAATAAGGGGGATTGACTGTAGAAATAATGGGGCTAATCCTGACATTATACTACGTGAAATTCCCATTCAAAAATAACCAAAATTGACTGAGAAACCACCCAAAAACTTAAAAAAGAGCGTGAGATGTGGGGTAACTACATGCAGTTCTTGGCAGGCGCTTGCACGGGTAAATCCTTGACTAAAATTAGGCGAATTTAAGCGTGGTGATGAAATAAAGTGCCAAGAGTGAGGTTATTAATGAAATTAGTGCATATAAACAAGGTCAATGCATTATTAATTAAGCTAGGACACTAAATAAGCGCCTGTCGCCTATTTTAGTGTGTTTCCCCACAGTGGGCGTAGAATGTGGGGTAATTATAGTGTGAAAAAGCTAACTTTGCTAAAAATGAAGCTATTCACACGGGAAAAAAGCAGGCAGTATGTGGCCAGTACACAGAAGCCATTTCTGGCATAAAAAACACCAAATTTGAAAAGTGTTATTTTTATGCATTTAAATAGCCAAATCAATAGTTCTAAATGAGCCCAATTGATCTGTCAAAGCGCAATTTTGATATTCTCAATTTTATAGCGCATATAGTCAACTTTTAAGTGAAATAAAGCGCATTTCTTGTTTTTTGCATAAAACAATGAATATAACAGCTTTAAGTGTACTTAAAAATTATGTAGCCTTATACTTAAGGTTCTTAAGATTACCCTAACATATTCCAACTTAATATTAAGTACATAAGACCTATAAAAGGTGGATATATGCGTGTATATAAGGTGTTATAATGGCATTTTTTTGTGTATTATCATAATTTTACTTATGTATACTATTTGTGTACTCTTATTTATTATTCCCATGTATAGTTCATGTGTTTAACATAACTTATAAGTACTTTTTACTCAGTCCTGGAGATATACAGGCTGACAACATCAAGGCTACATTGGAAAATTAAGAAATTAGCTTAGAAACAATTTCTTCATCAGGTAGTTTATAAGATCTCTTTACATTATCAATTCTCTGGATAAAGTGTTGCCAATCAGAGAAGAATCACCATCAAAGGTAGGATATTGGTCTAACTTAGGCCAATTTTTCTGACTACTGGGATGGTCCACTTTTTGGTTTGAATTATTCATTATTAATAATTCCTGAAGTTTAGCCAGGTGTTCAGAAATTTCATTATTTACAGAAACAGCTGGTGCATGACCATCACAAGATTTTTTGCTAGTAGCAAAAGATTTTACAGACTCATTGTCAGTTTGTTTAATGGTTGAAATATGAGGAAGAAAGGATGAACTTTGCTCAGGTCTTTTCCCTTTATTTTTATGCAGCTTATTTACAGAAATCTCATTTAATTCATTATTGGTGTTTAAGGTTGAGAACTTTTCCTGTAGGTCAGACACATAGTTTCTTACTCTTGGAATTTCAGACATCTGGTCATTTACTTTTGCAAGAGATAGAACATTTCTGTCCTCAGAAACTGAGTGTTTGGTACTTAGTGCATGGAAATCATTTTTTAGCTTCTTAAACTCATTTTGCAGAGATTTTATTTCATTTTTGAATGAATAATTTTCCTCAATAAGGGGTTTCAATTCACTCAAGGTCTTATGTAGACTGATATTTCTATCTGAGATAGCTCTATGATCACTTCTTATTTGTTTTTGTTGACTAAGAACAATATTTAAGGTTTCTTTGATTTTTAAATAAGCTGTATCTTGTACAGAAGAACTCACTTTACATTGCAAGTGTAAATTATTTAATCTATCATTTTCATGGATTAAAACATCTCTCACATGTTTGTCTTTTACAATATTAAAATCAAGGGTATCTTTCAATATTTCCTCAGAAGTTTTTTCAATTAAGGTATAGATTTCAGGGGGAACAGAATCATTTTTAATTGCAAGAGAAGGATTAATTAAAGATTTAGAAGTTAAATGTAAAGTTTCATCAAATGACAATTTGCTAATTACATCAATAGGGCTACTAGTTACAGGAAGCTGTCTTTTAACAGGTTTAACTGTTCTTTCACCATGTTCAATAATATTACCTGCAGAAGAAGATTTATTAGAAAACATACCCAAGTGACTATCAACCAAATTACTTACCATGGCAGAGGAGGAAACTCCCCCTGGGACTGGGTTTGGGATTGTGCTTGGGCCTTCTTTCTCCTGCCTTGTTGGTAGGGATGAGGAGGTGGATGGAAATTGGGTGTTCTGGATGGGCCAGGCTGATGATGAGGAGGGTGTTGCACATTCTGTTGGTAGTGACTCATTAGATAATCCCATTTCCATTGCTCTACTTCCATAGTATTTGGATTTTGGATGGTTGAGCTGGGTGGCTGTGAAGGTTGATTGGGAGGCAACTGAGGAGGGGCCTGGGCCTGAATCTGGTTCCTGAGTTCTTGGACCTGATCCCACAATGTGTCTACCTTTGCTTTGTACGTCATATTTTCTGTCTTCAACTCTTTTATATGACTGGATAGGTTGCTGATTTGTTGTGGCAGAGGAAGCTTTTTTATTTTGAAGCCTTTTGGAAGACCTTCTTGAGGCACTAGAGGCTTTACTTCCTTCTGTGGTACTGGGGGAAGGGGGTTTGGTTTGTTTGCATTTCCTGTCATTTCCACATCCTGCAGTATGTGAATTCTTTGTGTTAGTATAAGATTTTTTATGACCAACTTTAGAAGAACTTACAGTGTCAGCATCATAGTCAATTTCTATTTCATCCACTTGCATGTTATCCATTTTTTCTGCCAAATTGTTGGACATACTAGTGGGAAGATTTATAATTTACTTTTTACTTTATATAAAAAAATAATAAAAGTTAGTCAATAATTGCTCCAAATAATAAAAAAAAAATTTTATTAATTAAATTATAGAAAAAATAATTTTCAATATAAAGTAATAATTAAAAAAAAATTAATTTTAAAAAAATGGATTGCAAGGTTAAATTGGGAATAACAATCAAGTTAATTCAACCAATTAATTACCAATATTAAATATGGCAATATATTTGGGACTAAGCACAATGTACTTTTAAGTCAACCAAAATTAACAATAATTAATAAAAAAAAAATTAAATTAATAATTCAATTTTGTATTAAAAAATGTCAATTCTTCTAGGACTAAGAGGATTTAACACTCTATAATGGTCAACTAGGAAAAAAAAAATTTTAAAAATTGAACACTTACACTCAGTGAATCAGCAATTAAGCCACAATCACTGTTATTGCAATAAAAATATAGTAATAAGAGTGAGAGGCGCAAAGGTGAACTTACTATAGTGATTGAAAAATCACTTCAAAATAATATAAAAATTAATATTATATAAACCTAAGATGTCGAACCCAAGTTCGAAACACAGTCGCGGCAAAAGTTTTGTTTTGCTAGGTGGTCCGTGCGTTTTGACGTTCATCTCCAGGCTCGATCGTCGTCGTCGTTTGGAAAGGTCCCCAGTTGTCGGTCAGTCGTCTAGAAGAAGGTAAGAAAAATAGGAGAAAAGGAGGAGAGAAGGAGGAGGACAAGAGAAAATAAAAGAAATAATTTATAATGATATATTTAATTTATTTAAGAGGGAAACAACGGCGAGCAACTTTGAGAGATGACAAAAACTTAGAATTTATTAATAATAATATTATTCAATGTAAGGGTTCTGCGCGGCAAACAATTTTTATTACTATTAGACTTGAAGCAACCTTTTATTTGTTGTATAGAATTTAAATTAGATTTGTATTACTAATAAAAAAAAACGTAATAAAATGGTTATTTAATTTGTTGAGTGTATAATAAGTGATGAGGCTACAGGGGATTATCCAAGGCCCTTTTATAGGCAATGGGTCCTCTGAAGCGCTACTATCTTTGTAAATACAATGATTAGAATGGAATAAAACAAATATATCAAAAGAGTAAATGAAACATAACAATATAGAGAAAAACATGAAACAAATAATTAAAACCCCAATTAAGAATCCAATTTCCCCGCCATTAATTCCCAAATCAGTAAGTGACAATAGTGAATAACTAAACAAGATTGGAAACATAGGAACTATGAGAAATATAATTCCAAACAGATGGTACATTCTGATTAAAGGACATTTTAAGTGGAACAAAAAATAATTTGACGCAACAAAACAAGCAATTAATCTCAATTTAGTCCAAATTAATTTATTTGTTTTTTCTAACACAAGTAAGGGTCAAAAGAAGCGTCATTAATTATTGTGTAGTATCATATGAGAGGTATTATTTAATATATAAATTTAAGTAATTAATTTAAATATATTATAAATCAATTTTACACTTGTAATTATAATATATGTTTTTCAATTAATTAAATATAAATTTATAATTATTAAATACATAAAACTGCGCCATTATTTGTAGAATATATTATATTATGCTCAATTTAATTGTATATAAAAATATATATAACCAATAAATTTAATGTAACACTTGTATATAATAAAATTCTTATATAATTTCATTATGCAATAAAATATTAAGTTATATTCATTAAATACAAGTCTTACCCACTCTTTAAGGTTTTATAATTTATATATCATTTACTGGACTCCTGGAATAGCCTGGCTGACAACATGCTTCTGGGATGGTGTCATAATCAGGGCCATGTTGCTATTTCATTGGAATCTTCTGGAACAGCCTCAATACTTCTGAAATGAGGAAGAAATTCTCATTAAAGGCTCAGGATTCTAATTTATATGAAAAAAATTCTTTTTTTCAAGTAAAAGTTCAAACTGTACTGGCTGAGTTAGTAAGAAGGACAAGTCTTATTATATGTGATGAGGCTCCTGATCAGCATTTTCATTGTGCTGAGGAAGTTGATAGGATTCTGAAGGATATCTGGAAGAAAGAGGCTCCATTTTGTGGAATTGTGATGTTTTTTTTGCAGGTATGATTATTGATTATCTGTCATATCATTATTATAGGGTTTCTTATTTGCTTCATTATACTAAATTGGCTCTCTCTTAGGTGAATTTAGACAATAACTTCCAGTAGTTCAAAAGGGTTCTAGAGGTTAAATAATGGCTTCAGTGATCATCCATTGATCGTTATGGAAAAGTGAAAATATTCTTCACCTCACTATTAAGATGCAACTGTAGCATCCAGGAATGGATGCAGAATAGCAAGAAGACGGAGCTCAATTTTTATGATTGGATTTAAAAAAGTAGGTGAAGTAAGACCAACATAAAAAAGTTCTATTATTATCCCTTCCAAACACTATGTTGCTCCAGGGTCTGAAGTTTTGAAAATATTGGTTTCAGCTCTTTACCTAGATGTGGCTTCCCTTATTTACTCAGATTGAAACTTACAAATTCAGTACTTAAAAAAAAGGATTTTTTTTGCCACAAGAAATGTAGATTTAGAAGAAATAAATGCTTTTATTTTGAACATGATACTTGAGGCTTTAATAACCTTTCAAAGTGCAGATTAGGAAGTGACAGATGATGCATATATCAATAATATATTTCCAACAGACTATTTAAATACTATAAATCCTTCAGGATTCCCACTTCACACACTGCTACTGAAAAAAAGTATGACATTTTTTGGTTATGTTCAACTCGGATCCTTACAAAGGCCTTTAAAATGTGAAATTTCTGGTAGTTACAAAGATAGAAAGGAATTTAATTGAAGCCTTTACACTGTCTGGAAAATATGAAACTAAACAAGTATTCATCTGCAGAATTGGTTTTTAATCCTCAGATAGGATAGGACTTTCATTCAAATCAGGAGATTCCAGAACCCTGTCCAATTAGCTTTTTTGTTATGAAAGTAAACTAATCCCAGATATAATTACTGGAAATTTTAGGCCTGAATTTGGTGTTACCAGGTTTTGGAAATGTTCAACTTTATTTAGGTCTTTCCAGGAGAAAATAAAGTGAAAATTTCCTCATAATGTTAGCTGATAAAGGTAAAAGAAAGGCTAAAAATGTTGTATATACTGAAGTGTTTAAAGATAATGTGTATTTTATCTCCTGGATGAGAAAAATTGATAGATGAATATTAAAAAAAACATTAGTAATCAGAGTCTCAATTCCACTTTCCTCTCATCTCTTTCTCAATACAATTGAACAAAAAATCTGATTCCAGAAAAATATCCTAGTAATTGTGATTCCACTAAAAACTAACATAAATGATATTTAAAGTACCTCAGAATATGTCCTTTTCACCCTTTTTTTATACTACTATAACAAAACTGACTTGATCTCTTTCAAATTTTATTACATGGTCAATAGAGACCCTGAAGCTTATAGTATAGAATAAAAATAAAATTTTTTCTGTAGTTTCTCACATTTTAAGAATTTTTCAGACCTGCAGTTTCTGGATAGAGAAGTAAGGATCAGAGAGAGATATGATTTATATGAGTAAATAACCAGAGAAAACCATACAGCAATCACAAAAAGAACAAGTGATTAATCACAAAAATTGATGAAGATAAAAGGAAAAAAAGTTTGAGTTAAAGGCAGAGGGTCAGGATATGCAGCTTTATAGTGCAGGTTTAGCAGCATTCTGGCTTGTCTCATAAGATGAATTTTGAATCCACAGATAGGTGAGTTTATTAGATAAACATTTAATGTGTATTTTGATAGTTATTGAAGAGCTTCTTTTTCAGTCAGTGGTTTTATTTGGAAAAAAACAGGTGGTATCAAGACAATGGTGGTGGTAAGAAGGAAGAGTGAGCCACCTGTATGAATATTTTGGTTGTTTTTTAGCATTAAAAATTTCAAGGCATGACAAGAATATGTTGCCAGACACTGTACATATCAAATATACCTAATGCATGGATGCTGAATATGCATGATGCATCCCTATTGAAATCACATATTGAATATTAAATATGTATAAGTAATGTTTCATATGCATATTAATTATCCATAACTTTGGTCAAACTGGGCTTAATATAATATTTTATATTTTCATATTAGTTTTCTGTTTAAATTAAAACTCTGTCGTTATGGACATGATAAATAGTTTACTTTTGTAGTGAGTGAAACATTTCAGAAGTTTTTCCTGCTTGATAATATTCTGAAATTTATTCCAAGGTGGCTGAAACTCTATTGAATATAGATACTCCTTGCAATTTAGTCCAGAAACCATTGAAGTAAGTTTAGTTACCTTGATACATACATATTATAAACCCTAAAAATAAAAACTCACATTTTGAATTTACACTCAACTGATATTCAATATGATTCTGAAATTATGATCAAGCTATTATCAAGCAATATTCACCCTTGGCTCAATCTATGAATAAAAATATTTTCAGTTATTTTTAATCTGGGTTTCAATCAGTTTCATAACAATTTCCTATGTTAAGTATGATTCTGAAAGTCTTATCAAGCTAGGTTACCAATTACTTTTCAGCTTGAGTTCAATATTTCACAAAACTAATTTTCAATCTGTTTTCATCTTGTTTCCAATCAGTTTCTTAAATAAGTCCTTAGATTTTCCTGTTAACTCAAACATAGGAGAGCAATAGCAGTTCCCTTTCAAATTTCCTGTGGTGTATAATATATTAAGAATAGCTTGGGAAATACACATATTGACTGCTACTCTACAAAGTAAGTTTCTGTCCTTAAGAAATCTTAAATATTTATATTAATGCAGTATGATAATTAATCTTTTTCTTACCTGATGTTATAAGAAAACTTCCCTCATTAAAAAACCATTAAAGAAAACTATTATTTTGCTAAGATTACACCATACCATTAATCCAAAACAAAAATTAAACTTTCTCCTTCATTATATATTCTCCAAAAAATTAAACTAAGACCTTCTTTTAATATTTTCCTTTATTTTATTGACTCTTTAAAGCTTCAAAATTGAGAATTCTAATTTTGGATAAATTATGTGTACCACAACACTCTGGCCATTTGGCTTCACCACCCCCCTTCCAGTTTTATCCTGCATCATACACCTTGAAATATTAAAGGATATAATATTACTTTGATCCATAATTAATATTTAAAAGATCATAAATTTTTAAAGGTAGAAGATTCTTATCCACTATCCCAGGGGCTAGAGATAAGAAAATCTAAATAACTCATTTCACAGGGTGAAAAAAAGACAACTGGTAGGCAAGTTATTTTTTTTCATTGAACTACCCCATGAATAACCTCTTTAGTAGATCCAGTGTCACTTTTTTTAAAAGAATGGATCCAAAATTAATCATGGATCCCAATTTTGATTATTCATGAAGCAATTTTTAATGAGAAAAAATATCCGCAGTAAATATTAGTCAAGTAATTCTCAGTAAATAAAATGTTATAAAATCTGTTTTGAAACCATAACTATGTATATTATATTTTGTATTGTTTTTTTTAATTTTTTTAACAGTTTACATGAATTGTTTTTTAATTTTTTTGGGTTTTATCATATCTTTAAAATTTTTTAGAATTTATGTGATTTTTTTAAAGTTTTTTTTAGATAATTTTCATTATTTCTTAATTTTCTTGATAATTTTAGAATGTTTAGAATTTTTTAAAATTTTTATGAATCATTTTGAGATTTCTGGAATTTTTAATGAGATTTTGGGGATTTTTTTTGAGTTTTTTGAAATACTGTTGAATTTGTCCCAAGTTATTGTGAGTTTCAACATTTTTTTACATTTTTTTTGTATTCTGATGAGCTTCTGTAATTTATTTGTGACTCTATTTCATTCTTGAACTGGAATTGAAGTCACATTTTGAAAAGATGCTGCATCTTTAATTTTTTCATGCTTGAATTGTGATTGAAGTCACATGCTGAAAAAACACAGCATCCTTTGTGCATGTCAGCTCATTACAATTTCTTGTGCTCAAGCTATCAGATGGACCACAAGAAATAAAATATTTCTGAAAGCTTGTGGTGCACCTGAAAAGTATTAATAATTAAATAAAGATAGATTTAAGTAAATAAAATTGACTCTGCATCCTTTCTTTTTATGTAATCTATTCTTTTTATTTTTATTTCTTATTTTTTTGACAGAGCATGAAAATTTTTATCCTGTTTGATATGAAAATTATATCTTAGTAAAAATTAAAAATAAAGAAATAAAATAAAATAAGAAAAGCACAGTTTCACATTTTCTTAAATGAGATTATTATTATTATTATTATTTTTCAAATGTTTTTAAGGCTTACCACATTTATTTTCCAGGTTTACATTTGAAAACTTGAACTAAATATATTAGAATAAATTTGTCACACAACGTGTGACACATGACTCAGTGAAAGTGTATAAAGGGGCCTCAATGTACCTTTTACACATATCATGCATTTATTATTTCTTATGAAGAATAACTGTGTTAAAAAACTAAATAGAAACAATTGTGTGCAAATAATCAATAGTTTTGTGGGAGAGAAAGTGTTAGCTATGCTACTTTAAGATAGATACTATTATTTTCCCTTTTAACTCTTGGTTCAACCAAAGAAAGATCTATTCTAGTTATAATTAGAAATTACTAAACCAATTTTGTAACTCTTCATTAAGGGTGAAATAAGAAAAAGATTGGAAAGTAATTCAATGAGTTCATAGCTTGGGTGACTTACAGATATATAGCAGGGATAACTCAAACTAGTTATTCTTAGAATAAGATTATAATATGTTTTAATCTTACATTCATCAGTAACCCCTTTTTCACTAAACTATTTAACATTGTGGATATTCTTTTACTAAGTTCTAACCCAACCTCTAAGAGATTATATTATTTCAAAAGATATTAGTATTAACCCATCAGTCACCTCAGGATACTCTGTCAACTTTTTGAATATAACCCTTGAGTACTCCCCAGTTGAAGTTTGAGAATTCTCCTCAAAGAACAGCTTTAACCCTTTAAAAAAAATTTCCTTTAAACCCGAATCTTAGTTCCTGTCAGAAGGTCCCTTTGATCTAGATTAAATTTCAATGGTCTAACATCAGTGATAGGTGTAGGAAGGCTCAAAATCTCAAAATTATATATGTATTAATTTCTTTATAGGACATTCCTCAAAAAAAAGGTAAAAAGATTTATTATTATTATTTTCAAACCTTAGAAATACACATATGTACATTTTCTGCAGGTCCTCTTGAAGAAGGAGAAGAAGAAGAAGAAAATGAAGAGGAGGAAAAGGAAGAACTAAAGGTGGAATAACAAAAGATGGTAAGAGAAATGAAAAGAGTAGAATTTATAAAATACTTGTCAAGGTCTCTTTCAAGTCTGGAAGGTTTTATAGGGAGGTCTAATGGAGATAACAAAGATTTTCAAATGATTCAAACTCAGGTACGTATTTTCCTATCTTAAAGATTATTTACTCAATAATAAGAGGTAGAGTTTTAGTTATTATTATAATTAATGAGTTAGAGCTACATAATTGTAAGTACCAAAACCAATAATTAATAGTAATAAATATTTAAATGTAGTAATTGTTTTAATAATGTAAGTAAGTAAGTAAGTAATGAATGAAAAGTACAAAAAGAGAGGGCCTTTTATAGGCAAAGATGGGAGAAATAAAGACACAGTGTTAACACCACCTGATACAAGGGTGTCAGAAAAAAAAAACTAAATAAAGAGTGGATGTGAAATAATAAAAGATATACTAAATGGTGCGTATAGATAAAAGGTATCATTTTATTTGAAATAAAAATTAGAATCCCTTGGTCCGTCACATTTAGTACAGATAAAATTTGATTTAAAATGGAGATTCAACAAAATCTAAATAAAGGAATTTGAGAAGTTTCTTCTTTTTATATTTTTTATATTTTTTAATACTATTTTTATTCTCTCTCATCTGTATTATTGAGCACGGTGTTAGGGAGTAAAAATGTGTGTGACAATTACTTATTTTTATTAATTATTTACATTACATATTGTACTTAGCTAGTTAGTTGTAAGTAATAAATAAATAGTTAGTAAATAATTAATTATTAATAATGATTAAATGGTGTGGCTTCATCTCAGTAAAATAATTCATTATTTTACTGGGTAAGTCTAGTAGCCTGGCTGACAATACTTAAATTAAAGAAGAGAGAAATTCAATGACAACAAAACAGTGAGGAATGGTTTATTTGTAACCATTTAATTAAGTAAGTACTGTCTTCTCTGTGCAGCTAACATTAATTATTATTAAAAAACTTAGAGCAACCTTAAATTGATTATTGAGTATTTATATTAGAGTAGTGATACTAATAAAAAGCAAAATAACGTATTGTAAATATTTAAATATGTGTAATGTAAGTGATGTTTACCAGAGAGGATTCTAAAGCCCTTTTATAGGCAAGAGGACCATCTGGGGCGTTTCAATTGTATTTAAAAACAGTATAGTAATGTGAAACAACCAAATACTTTAATTTAATTGAAACATATAAAAATAAGGGGAAAAATGAAACAGTAAATTAAACCTGTGAATAAGGAACTATTCTCCCACCATAAAATCCCAAAACAAAAAAGTTGATAAAATGAGTAACTATGTGAGTATAAAACCTGATCACTCTGAGAATAAAAATCTAAAACAGGTAGTACAAATAGATAAAAAGGGTTTAATTAAAACAAAAAGAATTATTTTCATGCCTTAATCTATATAATAATTTTTAATTCAGTATAAAGAAAATTAAATTTATTGTTTTAACTGTTTCAAGTAATTTAATTATTAATTTAATTGAAACAATTAGTAAATTTAATAATATAACTTTTTAGAGTGCGAATTTATATTAATTATATTAAATAAGTATTTTAATTTATTTAGTAATTTTAGTGACACACTTAAGGGTCAAGGAAGCGCCCAATATTTATTGAAAATATTATATGATAAGTTGTATTTAGTCTAAATAAATTTTGTTACTTAAATTTTAATTAAATTATAAGTTAAATTTATTATTACACCTATAATATAAATTTAAATAATTAATTTATTAATTTAGAAATATTAAATACATAAAAAATGCACCATGATGTTATAGAATATAATATCTTTTTATGTAATAAAAATTATCTTAATGATAAAATAAATATAATAATTATTTATTTATATAATTTTATTATTCAATAAGATATTTTATTGTAACTACATAAAATGCATAGTATTATTCCCTAAAATGATTCCAGTAATTCATTATATAATTTAATGGGCTCCTGAGAAAGCCTGGCTGACATAAATACTAAGATAATAAATAGTCGTAATAGTTTGATATGTTGTATATAAAATATAAATGTAAAGTAATTAAGTTGCAAAGAATGAGAATAGAGAGAATTAAAGGCCTTATACAGGCAAGAAGGAGAGAAAATACAAAATCAAAATTCTATATACATGAGTATGGGAGAAAGAACAATTCCATTATTAGACAATTCAAATATTAAAGTTGTTCTATAAAGAATGTACCTATATGCTGTATTTAAATGTATGTCAATTTTATTTTATTTATTTTATTTTTCTGTAAATGTAAAAGTAAGAATAAAATAATTTGAATTTAATATTAAGTATAAATATATTGATATTTCACCTCTCAACTGTCATGAGGACATTGTCAGGGGATTAAAAATGAGGGACATTAAATTTAAATAATTAATTGATTTTACTTATTTTAATTAGTTAAATTATTATAAGTAAATTTCAAAGTAAGTGTAATTAATAGAATAAGAAATAAAGGTGTGGCTCTATCCTAGTGAAGAATTAATGTTTTACTGGGTAAGTCTAATAGCCTGGCTGACACTCCCTCACTCTAAAAAAACAATAAAAAAAATGCTATGATTTTTTCTTTTTATATCTCTTTAGTAGAGCAGGAAGTTTATATATTTCTTTTTCAGGTATCCAAAAATCATATTTAGAAGCTTTATTCTTGAATCTCAATAAGTATTCAGTACCTTTTTCAGAAGTGATTATTTTGTCATTTAGAACCTTATTGATTTCTGCTGTTTTAGTGATTTCATTAGGGGTTTTATTTGGTCTTGCCCTCCTTTTTTGAAATAAATTGCTATTAGGGGGTGTCAGTTCTGGAAAATCCGCACTTAACTTGAGTGCGGATTTCAAACCAAATCAGCACTTAAATTTTGCAAAAAAGTCACTTATTTCAAAAAAGGGTGTCAGTTATGACCTCAAATCAGCACTTTTTTCCCGTTTTTTTTCACAACCACATTTTGGCCACAAACCATCCCTTCCTTTCTTACCCCATCACTGTCACATGTGACACACTGACCTTCCTTGCTACCTACCCATCAATCCTCGGCACACACCCCTTCCTGACATTTTCAATATTTTGACCAGGCATGTTTACATTCTTTTTTACTTATTTCTTCTACCTCTTTATCTTTTTTCTTGTTATGTTCCAGTTTCATAATGCCTCCCAGACATTCCAAATCTCAAAAGGTAACTCAAAAATCTGCTTCGTCACAAAAGTCTCCTCATAAAGCAAGCCCTAAACCTGAAAAATCAAAGTCAGGTTCAGGTAAGCTTAAAAAGGATGATTATCTCATCATAATAGACTTCCTTAAAATTAAATCAAATTTTGAAGTATTTTTTGAATGTGAAAAGTCCACTTTTATTGGACGTCCACCTTCTTCAAAGGTTAATGGCTACTTATTGATGGCCAATGAAGTAAGGAAGAAAACAAGGGGGAGAATCAATATCAATCCTAAACAAATGAAGGAGAGATTTAAGAGTTAACATTCAAAATATAAAAAGACTCATCATGCTGCAAATAAAACTGGCTTTGGTATTGACAATGATGATTTGGAGATTGGAATTACTAATGTTTCCGAAAAGCTCAATGTCATGTGTCCTTTCTATGAGGAAATGGATAATCTTTTTGGCTCCTGAGTTGATGTAAACCCTTGGTTTCTACACAATACTACTAAGAATCTACCCTCTGGATCTCAACCATCAATTAATCCTCCTGAAATACCTGTACATCACCAGGATCAATCCCCTCCACCTTCTAACCATAGTTCAGCTGAAGATGATCCCGACTATCAAGCAGAAGAATTATATCGCAGCAGATCTGAATCCTCAGAGGCCCAAAATTTAAATGTATGTTTACTTTTTGTTTTTTCTTCAATTCTTCTCTGAATTTCTCTTTCTTTCTAGTCTCCTCCTACTCAAACTAAATCTCCATTAAATAATCTCAATTCTGGAAATGTGAATCCCACTTTAGAAGCTGCTTTAGATGAACTTCCTGAAGCCTCTTGTTCAAAATCCAAACTAAAGCATCAAGCCTCAACTTCAATGAACTTGAACCATCTATTAAAACGTGAAAATACTTCAACAAGCTCATTTGGCTCCCTTGAGGATTATTTTGAAAAAAAAGATATAAGTAAGTTTCATTTACTATATATCTTAATCATTAACTCATTTTTTTATTTATTTCAATTTATTTTTCTCAGCAAAATCAACTATTGCAAATAATGCCCTTGACTTTGAGAAGATGAAGTTTGATCATATGCTAAGGAAAGATCAGCAAGCCTTAGATTTGGAAGAAAAAAAATTTGAGGCAGAGCAGATGGAAAGAGTAAATGACCGTCAATTTCAAAGAGAAATGGCTACTTGTGAATTGGAAAAACAAGAGAGTTTTAAAAAAAGATTTCATTATGGAATGTGTTAAAAGTGGCCAATCTTATGAGGACATTAAAAAATTACTTGACCTTTTCAATTGATAAATTGTTTTTCTAGTTAATTTAATTTTGTTTGATTTCATTTTGGTAATATCTTCTTATATGCTGAATTATAAAAGGTCTTGAATATAGAACGATATTTTTGACAAATTTTTCAAAATATCATACATTTTTTCTATCTTTACATTCAAGTCAATAAGTTTGCTTATAATTTTATTTTGACAAAAATTTGAAAATATAACAAATAATTTCTATCTTTACTTTCATGTCAATAAGTTTGCTTATCTAAATACTTCTAAGTCAATAAAATTCAATATCTCTTTTGAAAATTTGGCAATACCCTCCCCTGCATTTTATTGAAACAAGGGGTGGGTACCACCAAATTTTTCTAAGTCATCAATTTCATATGTCAGATTTAAAAAATTAGCAATACCCTCCCCTGCATTTTATTGAAGTAAAGGGTGAAAGTCATCAAAATTTAATATAATTACATAAATTAATTAATATATAAATAAGATATGTCAAATGTACTACTTTTAAAGTAATGGCAATTACTCTAGCCAAAATGCAGACCAAATCGAGAAACAAAAGTTTGGTACTTTCCAAGGTATAGGCTAGAGGAACCCCATGAAACAAACTAATGTTATCATGATTACCATTTATACAACACAAGGTTGTTGGCCCATTACTTTAATTTCATAAATTGAAATAACATATTTATTTATTATAAATTTATGGAAGAATTTTAAATATTTGGTGACTCTACAAACCCCCATACTTTTTAGATCTACCTAAAGAATGTTTAAATTTATTACCTTTTTCTTCTTTTTTTAACTTGTTCATTTGTTGGATTAACTTTTGACTGATCTGGAAAGAGCAACCAAAATGCGTGAAGTCTTGACAAGATTCCAAACCTGGAGGAGCCTTTGTGGTTTGGTGTTTATCGTGAGAATAATTCCAAATTGTTTTGATGATTCCATTTCCTAATCCAAAATAGATTATACATCTATGATCCGGGAAATATAATCCATGTCCTTTAATTTTGGCAGGTGAAGGAATAAGTTGTCCAGTGATAGGATTAATATATGTGAAAATTCCATAAGTGAGGTAATTGGTATCATTTGAGTTGGTGTGAATTCGGTTATTAAATCCAGAATTAGTGATTATAACATTTGAAAACATTAGATAATCACTAATATCTTCCCATTCAGAGTCGCACCAATTTGGTATTCCAAATCTTGTAGCAACTTCATGATTTTTTTGAAAAGCTTTATTGAAGAGTTTTTTAAGTCGAAGAAAGAGCAAGAAATGAATTAAATGAAGGTAACATATTCCATTTTTGAAAATCATTATCTAATTCAGCTTTAGATAAAGATCTGAGTAAAGAATATATGCCTATTTGAATTAAATTCAGTAAAATGATATTAAAAAATCCAGAAAAGTTTTTAAACATACCAAGAGAAAAACCTTTATTAAATCCAGGTCTCCATCCAATTCCAATCATGATTCCATCCAACAAATTCTTATTCCTTAAAGATAAGCGAACCAAAGCCATTTGATAAAATGTTATGATGAGATCACAGAAATGATTAAATGATTCATCTTTTAAACCATCAAAAGAATGGTTCTTGTAAATAAGTTGAGCTTTGAATCTATTATTAATAACAGCTTTCACTTCATCACCTCAAGTTTCAGTTAAATAATGTATATTTTCAGGTAACGATTTTGGATATTTTTTTTTTCAACTTTAGTTTTATAGTACTTGATTTTTGAAATATGGCCAAATAATTGATCCAAGTGAATTTCTCTTTTTAAATTTTTTTTATTTTTATACTGTTAATTTTTGTCAATGTTTTAGATGATGATTGAAAAGAAGTTAAATTTGAAGATGAAAATGAAGTTAAAGAAGATGAGAGTGAGGTAAGTGGTGAATCTGAAGTTAAAGACATATATTTTTCTACTTAAAAATTTGTTACTTTTCAAACACCCAAAATTATACATTAAAAAAAACTCACTTAATTTAAATTAAAAATCCTCAAAAGACTAATAAGATTTTTTTATTTCACTTAAACTTGAAGAATATTTTTCTCTAAAATTAAAAAAAAAAAATCAAAAAACTGTTAAATTTTTTTATCACTTCCCCATTCCCCTAAATTCCCCTCTCCGAACCCCTCTCCCACCTCCCCAAAACCCTTGTAAAACCCCCCCTCCACCCCCCACCGAATCCCCCAAATCCCCCCTTCAAATCCGCCTACATATCCCCTCCAAACCCCCCTGAAAATCCCCCTAGAAACCCCCTGCAACCCCCCCTTCAATCCACCTCTTTTTGCCCCCTTCAAACCCCCCTCCAAATCCCCCTCGAAACCCCCCAATACCCCCCTCTAAACCCCCCTAACCTCCCCTCCAGCTTACTTAACGATTTGGTAACAAATCATTAAGTGAAGTTTAAGGGGGGGGGGTAGGAGGGATTTGAGGGTGGGGTTGGGGGTATTTTGAGGGGGATAGGAGGAGGGTTTGGAGGGGATTTGGAGGGGGGATTTGGGGGATTTGGAGGGGGGATTCGGGGGATTTGGTTGGGGGTGGAGTGGAATGAGGGGAGGAAATGAGGAGACCAACAAGGGGGAGAAAGGGAGAGATGAGACCAAAGAGGGAGAAAAGGGAGGTTAGAGTGAGCCAAGGAGGGGGGAATAAGGCAGCCAAAGGGGGGAGAAGGGGGATGTATCCATTCCAAGGAGAGGGTAAAGGTGGGAAAAAGCCCAGGCCAAGGGGGGATAAAGAGAGAAAAGAGGGAAAGAGAGAGAGAGAGAGAAAAAAGGTTAATTTTACCTATAAATTTAAAAACAACCACTTACAAAAAAAAAAACAAAAAACAAAAAACCAAAAAACCAAAAAAAAAAAAATTAGCAAAAAATTAAGTAAAAAAAAATGACTTACCTGGAGAGATGAGTTGAGAAAAAAGAAATACAAGTGAAATTGATTGAGTGATGTAGGAAGAGAGGAGAAAACAGATATGAGTGAAGAAAAAAAAGAGAGTGACTGAAAAAATATGCATTTGCTGAAAATATGCGATTTCATGTTGAGTTGATGAAAGAAAACACAGAGAGATAAAAAAAATAAGACTTTAACAGAAAATTCAAAAACCAAAAAAATATGCAAAAAAATTTACCATTCTCAGTGAATAACACATGCAAATTGATCATTTGAAGAGAATGAAAAAAAATTAAAATTGTGTTGAAAAATGTTGGAGTGTTATTGGAAGAATTTTTGCCCTTATACTAGTTGATTGAGAAATAGAAGTGTTGGATATAGTTGGAGGTGAATCAACTTGTTCATCTTCATACAGCTCTAACCATTGATCTTTGAGGTCAGCAAGTAGGTTATGAAGTATAGTGCAACACAGAATCCAGTTGATCACCGCCTCCATTTCAGATTTATTTCTAAGAGGACTTCTTAATTCCCTTAAACTAGAAAAAAGGCCTTTCAAGATTGCAATAGAATGTTCAATACGGACTCTTGACTTTGCCAAATGATTGTTGAATTTGGCATTTTGACTGTCTTCTGAAGCTGCTCCCCAAAAATCAGGAAGTACATACTTTCCATTCACATAAGCAGAATCTGCAAGAAGATACTGATCTTCATCAAAGAATTTTTCAGGTTCATTTGAAATTTGCATTATTTGGAAGACGTAGGAGTCATGACATGAGCCAGGATAGCCAGCGAAGAATGATATAAATTTTTTGTTTACATCACATATAAGCTGAACGTTAATTGAATATCTATAAAGAAGATATATTTGTTTGTGTTAGTTTCAAAGAGAATGAAAGGAGTTAAAAATAATCTACCTCTTTTTAGGGTCAAAGTAATTGTTTCCACCTTGAGCAGGTTTCTGGCTCAAAGGAATAGCAGTACAATCAACAAAACCAATACATCCTGGGAAGCCCTCTGCTTGCATAACCTGAGATGATTCAAGTCGCTCTTATTTTGTTGGCCAGGTGAGAAGTTGAGATTCCAAGGAGTTGATGGCAGTGATACATTGTTTGTTATAAGTGTTAACTGAACCATACCCTAAATCAAAGACATTTTCTAAACATTTCAAAGCGGCTCAATTACCATTTGAACCCAAACGACATAGTGTGATGGCCAATTGAATTGAAGAATGTCGTTGTTTATTTTGAGAATTATTGCGAAATATGGGATGATCCTGAATAAGCTCAATCAATTTAAGGGAAAATTCCTGAGAAGTCCTGAACAGCTGTCTAAAACTGGGTGTAGATAGGTTAAGAAGTGTTTGGATGGTGTACTTGGGGGTATGAAGTACTTGAGGCTTTCTGGGAAGAAGGTAACGTTTCCTGGCCATTTTTGATAAAATGACAAAATCTTCTTCTAGATCAGAATCAGAGTCCAAGAGCAGTTCAAGAGCCATGAAAGTCATTGCTTTATGTAATTTATCACGATTTGAAAGTGAGGAAGGCATAACTCTTATATGATATGATATGAGGATGTAAATGATGTACGATGTTTTGAGTTATGAAGTGTTATTCTGCGGAGTGCTGCGTATGAATGGGATGATGCTGACAAATCAGTGAAATCAGCACTTTTGGTTGAGAAAGTGCGTATTTGAGTGAAATAAGTGACTTATTTCATTTTGAAATCCACAAGTATTGGGGCTAGTGTGTGTTTCATTGAAACTATTTGGAATTCTTCTCAGGATAATCATCAAACGACCAAAGCTCCTGCTGGTTTGGAATCCTGTCAAGATTTCACACATTTTGTTTGCTCATTTCAAATCAGTCATAAGTTGATTCAAAGAATCAAAAAGGTAAAGCTAATCAATTTAAAAAAAAACTTTATCTAGATCCAAAAAGTAAGGGGATTAGAGTTGTCATCGAAAATTTTATATTTTTTCATAAATTTTTAATAAATATTTTATATAAATCAGTTTCCTCAACTAAAGTAATGGGCCAACAACCTTTGGTTGTATAACAGGTAATCATGATAACATTTATTTGTTTCATGGGGTTCCTCTAGCCTATACCTGTGGAAAGTCCCAAACTTTTGTTTCTAGATTTGATCTGCATTTTGGCTTGAGGGATTGTCATTACTTTAAACTAGGGAAAGTGATATATATTAGATATTTATTTAATAATTTACGTAATTATATTAAATTTAGATGACTTCCACCCCTTACTTCAATAAAATGCAGGGGGGGGGGGAGGGGTATTTCCAAATTTTCAAATCTGACATGTGAAATTGATGACTTAGAAAAATTTTGGTGATACCCACCCCTTGCTTCAATAAAATGCAGGGGAGAGTATTGCCAATTTTTTAAAACAGATATAGAATTTTTTTGACTTGCAAATATTTTGGTGAAAATTTTTGACAAGAATGTGAAAGTAATTGTTTCCACCTTGAGCAGGTTTCTGGCTCAAAGGAATAGCAGTACCATCAACAAAACCAATACATCCTGGGAAGCCCTCTGCTTGCATAACCTGAGATGATTCAAGTAGCTCTTCTTTTGTTGGCCAGGTGAGAAGTTGAGATTACAAGGAGTTGATGGCAGTGATACATTGTTTGGTATAAGTGTTAACTGAACCATACCCTAAATCAAAGACATTTTCTAAACATTTCAAAGCGGCTCAATTACCATTTGAACCCAAACGACATAGTGTGATGGCCAATTGAATTGAAGAATGTCGTTGTTTATTTTGAGAATTATTGCGAAATATGGGATGATCCTGAATAAGCTCAATCAATTTAAGGAAAAATTCCTGAGAAGTCCTGAACAGCTGTCTAAAACTGGGTGTAGATAGGTTAAGAAGTGTTTGGATGGTGTACTTGGGGGTATGAAGTACTTGAGGCTTTCTGGGAAGAAGGTAACGTCTCCTGGCCATTTTTGATAAAATGAAAAAATCTTCTTCTAGATCAGAATCAGAGTCCAAGAGCAGTTCAAGAGCCATGAAAGTCATTGCTTTATGTAATTTATCACGATTTGAAAGTGAGGAAGGCATAACTCTTATATGATATGATATGAGGATGTAAATGATGTACGATGTTTTGAGTTATGAAGTGTTATTCTGCGGAGTGCTGCGTATGAATGGGATGATGCTGACAAATCAGTGAAATCAGCACTTTTGGTTGAGAAAGTGCGTATTTGAGTGAAATAAATGACTTATTTCATTTTGAAATCCACCAGTATTGGGGCTAGTGTGTTTTGGAAAGCCACACTTATTTAAGTGCCGATTTGGTAAAATTTAAGTGCAGATTTGTAAGTGCGGATTTGCCAGAACTGACACCCCCTATTGGATGTGTAAGGTTTCAAAAGAGATATTGGAAAAATAGGATGTTTCCTGTCATACGGAGAGTACAGGATAACTTCAAATGCATTATCACCAAACATTCTTCTGATAACAAATGGACCTACAAATGGGTCTTTTAATTTTTTATTACCTTGTAAATTGAAGTGAACTGTAGAAATAAGTACTTCATAACCCTTCTTAAAAGTGTGTTCTTTATGGGATTTTTCCCACCTCTTCTTCTCATATTCAAAAGATTTTTCAATACATTTTGAGCATGAATTCTGCAACTTTTTTGCATTTAAAGAAAATATTTTATGCCTGGATTTTAATCCAATTTAGGTATTTTATTATTGAGAATTTGGGCAGAGGTATTTGGAACATATCCAAGCCAGAGCTCAAAAGCCTTTCCCTGAGTGAAAGAATGAACATTGCTATTATAAGCAAATTCAAAACCAGAAAGTAAAGTGACCCAATTATGAGTGAACCTGTCTTTTTCTTTGTACTTAAGGCCAAAGCACAATACCTTTTTATCATGTCTTCTAAAGTCTGAATCACTCTTTCTGCTAATCTATCAGTATGGGGGTTATGGGCAGTAGAAAGTTTCATATCACAACCACAAAGATCCATCAGAGACATTAAAAATTAAAAAGTTAATTTAGGGTCTCTGTCAGAGATAATGGCCTTTGGGAAACCAGAAGTATTAAACATATGAGATCACCAAAAGAAGGCTAATTCTTTAGCAGAAACATCCGTGTGAGTAGGGATGAATTTACAAATTTTTGTAAAGCTTTTCAGAGTTATAAGTTTCCTTCCCAGAAATGGGAAAAGCTGTTACGAATTCCATTTTTATAATCTGCCATGGTGCATCCAGAGATTCAATATGTTGCATTAATCCAGCTATTTTTCCAGTTAATCATTTTGATT
Source organism: Hemileia vastatrix (assembly GCA_030280995.1). Lineage (NCBI taxonomy): Eukaryota > Fungi > Basidiomycota > Pucciniomycetes > Pucciniales > Zaghouaniaceae > Hemileia > Hemileia vastatrix. The sequence continues at coordinate 5,871,622 of JASXTE010000017.1, read as the reverse complement.
TCTGGAACAAATCACAGGATTCAACATATAGTTTGGTGTCTTCAGACATATTAGCCCACCAAGAAGTGTTCTTAATTCTGATCATTGTTTTTTCAAGATCAAAATGTCCTGCCAATATGTCATTGTGATAAATTTTCAAGATGATTTCTTTCATAGAAGGACGAATAACAATATCATTACTCAACTTTCTTCTATAATAGATGTAGCCCTCATCAATTGAAAATTTACCTTTTTCCAAAGCAATCTGGTACTTTATTGGGAGGGTTTTAATTAATTATTGTATTGAAACATAATTTGGATCATCTAATATAGTACACAGCTTTTTTATATCAGTGTCTTTATAATATGAATCCAGAATAAGCTTGAATAGCTCTTACTCCATATCAACCAAATATATCCCATGAATGTGGACTATTTCATCTCAGGATAATATGCAGGATTAGAGTCATCATTTTGAAAAGGTAACCTTGATAACATATCCACATTTGAGTGAACAATACCAGCCCTTTAAATTATTATCATCCTTCCTCTGTATTTTTGAACAGCTAACTGCCATCTAAACATATGTCTTTTAGGTGTCTTCAAGCTCAAGAGGGATTTCACTGCACTTCAGTCAGTGACAAGTTCAAATTTCTGGTCATCCAGATAATAATGTAGCTTCTCTAGAGCCCACACCATTTCTAAACACTCCAGTTGAGTGGAACCATAATTCAATTCACTATTTCTTAAAGTTTTTGAAATATAACCAATTATTACTTCTGATACTTTGTCATTTATAGCTGGTTTTTGGTGGATAAGAGCACCAAGGCCAATAAAACTGGAATCAGTGTATAAAAAAAAGGTTGAATTAAGTCAGACAAAGCAAGAATTGGTGCTGACATCAAAAAGTGTTTCATGGTGTAAAAAGCTCTTTGTCTTTCACTGTTACCGACAAAAACAACATCTTTCATAGTTAATTGGGTTAGGGGTAATGCTATGACTTGATAATTTTTAATATATTGTCTATAGTATCCACACATTCTCAAAAAACTTTAGAGCTCTCTAACTGTAGTAGGAGCTTTAACCTGTTGTATGGCTTCCAATTTGTTCTGGTAAACACATATCTGTAATACTGAGACAAAATGACCAAGCACTTTCAAAGAATGAAACCCTTATTTACATTTTTTGAAGGCAAGTGTCATATTTATCTCATCCATCTTATGGAACACTTTACAAAGGTGGTTAAGGTGGTCCTCAAATGTCTTGGAGAAAATGATGATATCATCAATATAAAACATTAGCCATCCTTAAATTATTTCTTGATGGAATGTGTTATCAATACCTTTCTGAAAAACTGAAGGGGAATTTTTGGGGTCAAATGGCATACTAATATATTTATATATACCCATATGAGTAGCAATCATTTGAAAATTCTGTGAATTCTTCACAACAGGTACCTGGTGATATTTCTTATTACCATCTAGACAGCTAATATATTTAGAACCTTGTAAGGTAGCATGGATAGATCTAATTCTGGGTAAAGGATAGATATCATCTACAGAATAAGTATTTAATGCTCTATAATCACCACATAGCCTGGCTTTATCTTCCCCATAAGAAATTAGGACTGGTGAGAGAGCAAAATGTTTTGGTGTTTCACCTACCTTTTCAATAATATTCATTTTTAAAAGGGTAGAGATATTGTCTTCAATATCTTTTCTCTTTGTGGGAGAATCAGGATAAGGCTTCTTCTTTAAACTAGGTGGTATTTCAGTTAATGGGCAAGATAATGAAAGCTTCATTTCTTCTCTTACCAATCCTAATTCATGTGACCCATGAGCAAAGGCCATAGGAAAAGATTTTATCAACTGAATGATGGAATCTTTCCTCACCAAAAAGCTTTTCTCCAAAAGAAGCTGTGTTAATTTCAGACAATAGGGCAGAAATCTCTTTTGTAGATCTTTCTTTATATTGAACCACAGAATTTAATGTGTTCAGTCCTGGTGTTAATAAATTTCTGGGGGAATAAATTTTAAATCTTCCTTTCCCATTCAACCCCATTGTGAAGCATTGGTTTGAGGGATCCAATTTAATATCATATTTGGTTAAAATATTATTTCCCACAATGAACCAAATACTTAACTTATTATTTTTAATAACTACAAAGTCACACATAGCTCTTACAAAGCCATGGTTATATTTGAAAAATACTTTAGCTTTGTATTTACCAATGGGGGAAACAACAGAGCCATAACCTCTCCAATTCTCAGAAGTGATAGGCATAAGTTTTGATTTTTAATCCTTATCCACGGAGGCAAGTGCTTTTTCAGATACAACACTTCCTTGAGCTCCAGAAACCACAACAACCTCAATGTTCTTTCCATTAATCAAGACTGGTGCCTTGAGAGGGGAAATAATTATTGAGATGTCTTCAAGATTTCTTATGATTTCAGCATCTTCAACTGTAGATAAGTCGTTATTCTTAATAGGTGGTCTCAAACATTACCAAATATGCCACATAGTCACGCCACACAAAAGGTACTGAACCCACCATCAAAAAATGAAATACACCTTCCCTGGACAAGTGTATTTCAACAGTGTATTTGTCCCCAAAAATGTCTTCTTTTGGGTCAAACAAGTCATCAAAACACTTCCCTTCATCTTTATTATTAGTCAGTACTAGGTACAAAGAGGCCAACACTAGGTACAAAAGTGCCAACACTTAGATTTTTTTTCACCCAATCTTTAAGGGCTTATTCATATGAGCAAGGTATATGACTTACCAGAGCTTAATCAATCCCATAATCATACACTCACTCTTAATATTTACAACTGTTCACTAACATAACATGCCAATTCCAGTCCTCCATCAATTTGGGATCACTGCTGCAGCTTCCCATTTTGAGGGCCTAGCTTAATTGATTTACAATTTTATTTTTTGTGTAATAATTTTTACCAATAAAATTTCCCAGCTTACCAGTTTTATTTGTTTTGGTTCAGCTCCCAGACTTGAAATTGCATAACATTTGCAAACACATAACATTTCTAAGATTTTGTCTGACTAAGATATTTCATCTTCTCTTCATCTCTAACCTCCATCATCCATTGTTGGTTCTGATACATCTCACTTCACAGCACTCAAAGTAAGTCACTTTCTATTTTTTTAAATATATTTGCTAATTGAAATGTCTTTTTTCTTGTCTCTTTTTTTGTTTCTTTTTTTATCATCTTTTTTTGATTGCTGATTTATCTGTTCTTATTTCCTTTTCACCCCCTTTTTTCCTTTTTTTTCTTGCTCTCTATCATTTTTATTCATTATTTATTGACTTTTTGGTGTTCTTGGTGTTCTTGGTCATTTTAGGAATTTACACATTTTTGGCCTTTTTCTTCGCTAAATTGCTTTGGAATAATTTGGAAATGATTTTGAAACTTTTTCAAAAAAAATTTCAGCTTACTTTGGGGTGATTTGGCCTGTTTTTGGTATCCCATTTTTTTAAAACCTTCCAGAAACGTTTTCCAAGCATTTCTCAGTGAATTCTAGGTGTTTTTGGGCTATTTTAGGTTTATTTTTTCACTAAATAAATTCAAAAATGCTTGAAACCTTTGGAAACCATTCATATTCATTTAAAAAGTATTTTAAAGTGTTATTAAATCATTTTGGCACTTTTTTAGATGATTTTAGAAACTTTTTTTTTGGACTCTTTGGCCCTTTTCTGGAAATTTTTGGGGAGGTTTTAGGGTACTTTCATGACACTTTTATGGAACCTTTTGGAACTCTCTTTGGGTAATTTTGGGACTTTTTTGTGGAAACTTTTGGGGCTCTTTTTTTGAACTTTTGGGACTATTTTTTTTTGGAAATCTTTGTAACCATTTCTTTCAGGTAGTTTGAGGAGAGCTTTTTATGTAAGTTTCATCCAATTTTGAGACAACTAAAGCACCACCTGGCTTAGAATCCTTTGAAGAGTTTACTCAATTTGGCTGTTCTTTTCAAATTAATAGGGAGCTGGTCAATAGGATTGAGAAGGTAAGAGAAAAAGGTGAGGTAAAACAAAAAACATTAGGTAGAAAAAAAAGTATGGGGTGTAATATAGGTTGTCAGCTTTTATTTTTATTTCACAAATTAAAATTTTACAATTCATATATAATAATATACTCACCTAAATTAATGAGCCATTGGCTGTGTGTTGAGTAATGGTAATCATGAGGAAATTTGTTTTCTCATGAGGTTCATGTATACATTTGTGTTTGATTTAATTGACTTTGGTCACAGATGATTTCCACTCACATTTTTACTTGAATGGTCATTAATTTAGGTTTGTTAATTATTTTATAATACTTTTTTTCATGTTAGTTTATGCAATGAACATAAATTTTGGCAATCTATGCCCCTACTTCAATAAAACACTGGGGAGGGTATTGCCATTTTTTTTTTCATAAATATTTTCTGACTTAGAAAAAAAATGGTTATCCCTACCCCCTGTTATGGTAAATAGCAGGGGAGGGTATTGTTAAAAAATTTTTTTGACATAAATTTTTTTGACTTATAAATAATTTGGTGGTCTGGACCCCATAATATGGTGAATTGCAGGTTAATTTGTTGACAAAATAAAATTGCATACTTTGCTTCAATAATTATTCTTGGTCTACTATGACCTATTTTCTCTAACAACCAAAGTATATTTCAAGTTTTGTTTTCTCCAGAATATTTTAAATGAGTAACTCATCTAGTATTGAAGACTATTCTAACAAGGGTTATCCTTCAAGTAGTAGATTGAATTAAAAAAAGAATCTGTGGATGATGATAGTATTTGGGAACAAATAAAAGAAAGTGATAAATCCAAGACAAGAAAAAAATTCCTAAATGTAATTGATGAAAAAATAGAAAATATGATTGACAGAGTAGGATCTAGATTATTAGATATAAAAAGTTTAGTTAGACAAAAAAATGTTGAAGAGTTTAAAAATCTAAGGAAGGAGATACGTGAATTGCTGGAAGAATTTCATATTGATATTCAAGAAGGAATTCAGAAAGATATTTATTAATGTTTACTTAATTTAAACTAAGTAAGAAAAGAAACTCTTTAATATCAGCATTTGACTTATTTGCATTAATATCCTTATAAATTTCTAAATTTGATGAGCCTTTTGTCTTATTAATACATGGTAAGTAAATAAGCAATGCAAAAGAAAACATAACAAAAAAATTAGTTTAAGCCTACTACCATGGGCTCAAAAGGCTCAATTTCAAAATACTCAGTTGGCTCTCAGAATTCTGGAGAATAAAGTGAAGGATCTAAAGGAAACTCTTGACTATTTGTGTGAGACTCAGTGATTCTTGGGCCTTGATTTATGTGACAGGGGTTGAAATTGGGCCTTTGACCAAAGAGTTTGTCCATTTTATCAGAAAGAGGACACATAGAGTTGATTTTTTCAGAAACAGATGTGATTCCATGATTTTCATTATCTTTTGTGACTCTAAACCCAGTTGAAAAAGAAGCCATATTTGCTTTCTTGTATTTTGTTTGATAGTTTTTGAATATTTCCCACATTTGCTTTGTTGTTAAATCCATCTTACCTTCAGTTTTTTATTTCAACTCCACTTCCATTTGATTAAAGCCACTCAATTTTGATGCAGTTGGACAACAAACTTGAGCGGAATTCGCACAGCCAAAACAGGCATCAAAATTAGATCTAATTTTTAGCCAATTAATTACAATCTGAAGGTGAGAGAGTTTGAATTGAGTTAATTTTTGAGAAGTGGAATTTGGGCAAGTCATGATAAATTAACACTAAACAAGGAAATTAGTGAAAAAAGAAAATTTTATTGAAGAAAAGTAGAAACTAACAAAGATTTTAGATATTTATGATGCCCTATATAAAAATAAGAGGTTGTGAGTATAGAAATTTGAGAAGGAAAATTTTCTAAAAAACAGAATAAAATTTAATAGAGTTACTGTGGTTTGAAAGAGAAAATTTGATTTGGAAAGGAACTGGGGGAGAAGAGTTGTGACATGGAGTATACAGGTGAGGATGGAAGGAATTTGGTGCACACCTGATCATGAGTAAGTGGGTACTGGTAAGCTGAATTGTGGTTAAGAAAATTGTACAAAAGTAAGACATATTTGAACCCATGTTTGAGACCCCAAGTACCAAATCAGCCATGTTTCACAGCATTTTTGTGTGACATTTTTCAAATAAAACAAGATAGGCATGTTTGGTAATGTTTGAGACCCCCTAATGTCAAAATTTTTTAAATAATGAATATCTTCTTCCAGATTCAAGATTTCCTGCTGAGATTCATAAGAAATGTTACTGGCATAACCACTTGAAGCATCATCCAGTGCAACTGTGTCATTAGCAGTCTCCTCTGTTTGTTCAACAAGGTTTATTTTCTTTTCACCAACATGGCCTTTATTCCAAGGCTTTCTGCATTTAAAGGAAGTGTTTGTTAAATACTTTTTAGGTGCAAAAGGGGCAGATGGTTTACCAACTTTTTCAGGAAGTTTATTTTGGTAATTGGAGGTTTCAGGCTAAGATCAACTAAATGGACGTGAACTAGCTTGAAAAGTCTTTGTCTAGAAGATTTAAATGGCCCTATATGAATACTGTAGTATAAATCCAACAAATAGTAAAATATAATTCAGAATAAAGGTTTCAGTAATATAATTCTCACTATTCTTATATGTGGCTTACAATCTTTGTAGTTGGTAGAAAAATAGATTCAATAATTTCAGATACTATTCGAAAGTCTTATAAAAGTACTAATTGAATTGTATTGTAATTTATTTGGTTATATTGGATAAATTGAAGTGATAAAGAATGTAGAAACAAGACCCAAAAACCTCCTCCTTTTATACACACTGAGTTCCCCAAAAAATCCCTTGATATACCATCTAATACACAGTTAATGACGCCTCAAATACACTCATAGACCTGCCCATCAACATCCCTAGTGATCCATGACATAATTAGACAAGTAACAACCGCCAAAATCCTGTAAAAATAAGGGAAATCCATCAAAATTAAAGAAAAAGACAAAAAAAGAGTATATGCATATAAAACAATAATATAGAAGACTAAAGGAGAATTTTTAAGGTTGATAATAGCTTAAGAATAAGGGGGATTTACTGTAGAAATGGAGGGGATAATCCTTACATTATACTATGTGAAATTCCCATCCAAACATAACCAAAATTGACTGAGAAACCACCAAAAAACTTAAAACAGAGTGTGAGATGTGGGGTAACTACATGCAGTCCTTGGCAGGCGCTTGCACGGGTAAATCCTTGACTAAAATTAGGTGAATTTAAGCGTGGTGATGAAATAAGATGCCAAGAATGCGGTTATTAATGAAATTAGCGCATATAAACAAGGTCAATGCACTATTAATTAAGCTAGGACACTAAATAAGCGCCTGTCGCCTATTTTAGTGTGTTTCCGCACAGTGGGCGTAGAATGTGGGGTAATTAAAGTGTGAAAAAGCTAACTTTGCTAAAAATGAAGCTATTCACACAGGAAAAAAGCAGGCAGTAAGTAGCCAGTACACAGAAGCCATTTCTGGCATAAAAAACACCAATTTTGAAAAGTGTTATTTTTATGCATTTAAATAGCCAAATCAATAGTCCTAAATGAGCCCAATTGATCTGTCAAAGCGCATTTTTGATATTCTCAATTCTATAGGGCATATAGTCAACTTTTAAGTGAAATAAAGCTCATTTCTTGTTTTTTGTGTAAAACAATGAATATAACAGCTTTAAGTGTACTTAAAAATTATGTAGCCTTATACTTAAGGTTCTTAAGATTACCCTAGCATATTCCAACTTAATATTAAGTACATAAGACCTATAAAAGGTGGATATATGCGTGTATATAAGGTGTTATAATGGCATTTTTTGTGTATTATTATAATTTTACTTATGTATACTGTTTGTGTACTCTCATTTATTGTTCCCATGTATAGTTCATGTGTTTAACATAACTTGTCAGCCTAGATATCCCTAGGACTGAGTATTTCTTATGCTTAAAATGAGATAACCTTAAGTAAATAAAGCTTATATCTTAAAAATAAGGTTAAAATAATAATATATATTATTTTATTATATATATATATAATTATTATTCTATTATATAACTTATAGTAGTTTAAATAGCTCATCCATAGCCTAATAATATTTATTACGGTGTTAAAGGAGTCATAATATACTTATCTTAAGTGATATGAAGTAATTATTGACATACATAAGCTTATATGTATACATAAATCTCATATTCAGTGAAATATGCAGTATATTATGTATATTTAGGTATATAAGTGGGTTTTAGCCCCTTAATAGCCTATAACCTTTGCTTTTCTGCTTATTTTAGGTCATATGGACAAAATCAGTGGACTCACAACGCCTACAGAAGCATAGACACCTATATCAGGCGCATACACCCAGTTTGGAAAACTTAATTTACTTCCTTGGATGGTTATTCATGGATTTATGGGTTGGAAGGATATTTCTGGGTTAATGTGGATGCTTGGGGATGTTATTGGGGGCTTGGACATTTTATTTGCTTCCTTTATATGCTTTTGGTTTCATTAAATCTCTTTTTGATTGTTTATTTTACCTGTTTCTTTATGGTATCCGCTTTTATCTGGATTTTCTATTTATGGTATAGATCTGTGTTATTATTAATAGTGATGGAGGGTCCTTACTGGAGGTCTGGGTGTTGAAACTGCTTGAAGTCGACGCCATGGGAGGTGATGGGCCCTCACAGTGCTGTAATTGCCCGGGATAGCAGTGACATCATCTGGATCTAAGGTCTGTGCACTCCAGTGGATTTGGGTATAAGTAAGGAGGGATTTTGATGGTTATTTATCATCATTAAATTACTACAATTCAAACAAACACTACTATACAATAATTAGAGCTCATAAATATATTATAAAGCTATTATAAATTGATATTATCTTTATATAAGCTATAACTATATTTTATACATCTATTTTCCACCACTAGCACGCATTTAAATCCAAGTATTGTGAGTTTTATTTCAGTATAACTATTTTATTAGTCTTCCCCTGAGGTTTAATCACTAAATCATTTATCAATAAGTAGTAGGACCATAAATAAACACTATTATATCATACTTATATACTAGACTATACTGACAATTGGGGGTCTTTCCTTATATTTTACTTATTATTTAGTATAAGCCTTGGGACGTGATTGTTACTTTAGTACAGCTCAAAATAACCAAATATTTGGGTCTTCTGCATATTAGTGGCTCATAATAACTCAGTGATTGCGTAAAAGAACCCTTAAAATAATTTTACTAATTTTTTATCATAAAAATTAGGTATTTACAGTAGTAACTGTACCCAATATAAACCCAATTTCACTTGGAATTTGGACACCAATATAACACGCAATTAAATTGGTATTTGGTTAAAGCTTGCTAAGCTACTTATTCACCCTTATAGAGGTCTAGTTAAACTTATTATTATATTTTTAACAGATTTTTTCGAATTTTTCTTATAATTATTTAAATAAAATAAAGATATAAATTCAGGGTAAGCTCCATTGCTTTTTTATTAGTAATATCATTGCTAATATCTTTTGTCTACTAATTCCATAGAGTTTTTTCTTTTTTAGACGTAAAATATTGTCATTTTTAACAATATGAGTGCTCCCCAGGACAGTGTAAGTGAAAAGCCTGCTTATAACACCAGGTCTAAAGCTAACAAAAACTTTCCAGGACATCACCATGGAGGGTCAACAATACCCCCAGGCAGAAAGCATGAGTATAGAGGAAAAGGAAGCCCTCTTAAAAAAGATAACTATAAAAAAGATGTCTCCTCCTCTTCAGGATCAACTTTTCCACATGGCCAAACAGGTTCTGAAGTTGGAAGAAGCCAAATCACTCATGTTCAAAGAGGTAAAGCAATTGCAAAACAATTGCAAGGTAGGGTTTCAGCAGATGAATCAGGCATTGGCAGAGTTAAAGGCAGGCCAGCCCAGTCAGTCAAATCAGCAACCCCCTACCCAAGGCGGGTCAACTCACTCCCAGGAGAAAATCCTGGTAGACAAATGGAAATGGGACTGGTTTCATCAACAGTGGACAAGCCACAGTTGCAACAGGGATCCTCCACCTCATCTGACTTCCTCAGCTCACCCTTACAAAGGAAAAAAGCACCAAAAATCAGGACTGGAAACCATCCCATGGTAAGTAGATTACCCTCTCAGATTGAACACAATACTGATAATTACAATATAGGTAATCCTATTGATGTTAAATCTGTGCAAAAAATAGAGGAGGATTTAAGAAATTTAGGTTTTAGAGTAGATACACCTGACTTATCTTTTTTCCACAATAACAGTACTATTTATAATGATAATACAGTTAACCCTCAGTTGCAACCACCTACTAGTGAGATGAGAAGTTCACAGGAGAGTGAGAGAATTGAAAAGGAAGACATGGAATATTTTAACAATAATCCAACTGTCCATAGAATTGTTTCAGCATTGTGGAATAGAATGACTGATTGTGAGGAACAGACAGTTAAGCTCACTAGTGATACAATTTCATCCTTGACATTAAACATTTCTCAATTAGAAACACATAACAAAGAATTAGAGAAAGAACATTTTTCTCTAACTCTTAAATATGATTCATTGAGTAATAAATATAATGAACTTTCAAACAAATTCTGTGAGTTAGAAAAATTATATGAAACACATTTATTGAAAACTGAATCAAGAACAAAGTTATCTTTTGCCCAGACAAATCAAAGTGTCTCTGAGTTGCTACAAAGATTAACTAAAGTTGAGATTGAAACTGCCAATCTACTAATGAACCAGGATAATCATAAGTATAATCAATATAATAATAATCCTTTCATTGGCAAAAGTGGATCTCATTCCTTCCCTATACCACCACAATTAAAACCATCTGGTGGTAGTGTCAAATCTGAAAATATAAGTCACAAATCCGTACAGGAGGAAATACAAGACCATTTATCAAAAGTGAATGAGTTGTTGAATTTACCTAAGATTGGTGAGATAAAATCCAATCAGAAAAACTGGCCTAAGATAGATTAGTACCCTAATTATGATGGGGAAGCCAGCTCTGATTGGCAACATTTTATTCAAAGAATTGACAACTTAAAATTCTCATATAAGTTACCAGATGAAGAAATAACATCAAAATTAATTTCTTTATTTAAGGATGTTGCTTTATTATGGTTTGAAGCTGTCTTGAGTGAGGGTAAAGATTACTCTTGGGCTGAATGGAAACAACTTATTGAAAAACAATTTGGAGGTTCTAAATTCAGGCTTACTCAGCAGAGACTTTATGAGAAGACTAGGTATAATCCGTTGAATAGTGACAAACCTATGGTATTTTTAATGAATTTAAACAAAATATTAAAAGTCATTGAGCCTCATATGGATTCTAACTTATGGAAAGATAAGATAATATATAAACTACCTATATCTGTCAGAGAGATTGTTTTAGCTATAACATTAAATGTTACTGAATATTCTGACTTTATTAATATTTGTAATGAAATATTATTAAACCATAAGTATGAATCAAGGTATTCCACTTATAAACAAAATGTTGAACCTGTAAAAACTCAGAATTCAAAAACACTTCAGGAGAAGCAGAAAAAACCTACTACACCTGTAGTACCTAAAAAGTATGAAACAAATACTTGTTATAAGTGTAACAAACCTTGGGTCAAAGGTCACAAATGTGAGAAAAACATAAATATTGCTGATAATCAACATGAATCTGAAACTGAAACTGAAAAAAGTAAAGAATCAAGTGATTATGACAGCAATATCTCATATAGTGATGAAAATGAAGTCTGTATGTTGGAAGATGATTTTTCCATCTTTGAAAATCCAATATTAAATATGGACTAAAATGAATCTTTAATGAATTTTGAGGATGCTGAAATCATTAAGGATATACAAGCTAATAACTTTAGAATTACACCTATCACAGTTTCAGCTATCATTTCTGGTGAAAATGTTAATATAGTACTGGACACAGGAGCAGCTGGTTCTGTTGTTTCCACTAATACATTACAGAAAATTGATAGTGAATATAAGTCTAAGCTTGAGTCACTTCAAAGTAAAAAATGGAGAGGTTTTGGATCAGTGCTACACCCCATTGGTAGATACAAAGATGCTGTTTTCTTTAAACATCAACATGGTTATGTAAGGGTAAATTGTGACTTTGTAGTAATGGATAATACTAACTGTAGTAACTGTTTTATCATTGGAAATGATATTCTGACTAAATTTGGTGTAAAATTAGACCCTGCTAATAACAATTTTACAATTGGCATGAATGGTAAAAGGAAATTTAAAATAAATTCTTTCAACACAGTCTTACATATTGAGTCAGTCACAAATTCCCCATGTAAAGGAAGAGAATCCAATGAGATGGAACTTCTGGAAACAGAAATTTCAAAAGCATCATTTGGAACTCAGATAAGTACAACTGAGAAAAATAATATTTTGGAATTAATTAAAGCATTTCCAATGGCTTTTGCACATGGTACAAATGAACTTGGCCTTGTAAAAAATCATGAAATGAAGATTAGTTTAACCTGTGATATGGATAATATTCCTGCTAGTCTTAAAAAGAAACCATACCCTGCTTCACCAATGAAGAGGAAAGACATAGAGGACAATATTAAGATGTTATTGAATATGAAAATTCTTGAGAAGGTTGAAACTACTCCAAAATATTGTGTAATATCACCAGTGCTAATTTCTTATGAATAAGATAAAGCAAGACTGTGCGGTGATTATAGAGCATTAAATACATTTACAGTAGATGATATTTATCCCTTGCCAAGGATTGCCTCTATACATGCTACCCATAAAGGTGCTAAAAATATAAGTTACCTAGATGGAAATAAAGGGTACCATCAAATTCCTGTTGAAAAGAATTCACAGAACTTTTTGTTGATAACAACACACATGGGAATTTATAAGTATGTCAGAATGCCATTTGGACCAAAAAATGCTCCATCAGTATTTCAGAAGTTAATGGATATAACATTCCATAATGAAATGATTGAGGGATGGTTAATGGTATACATTGATGACATCATAGTGTTCTCAAAAACTTATGATGAACACTTAATCCATTTAAGGAAAGTATATCAAAAAATGGATGAAATAAAAATGACCCTTGCATTGAAAAAATGTAAATTTGGGTTTGAATCTTTAAAAGTGCTTGGTCATATTGTATCTGGCTTACAAATATGTGTAGACCAAAATAAAGTGGCTGCAATAAAGAATATTGGCATTCCTCAAAATTTTAAGGATGTACAATCTTTTCTTGGAATGTGTGGTTACTATAGACAATATATAAAAAACTACCAATCAATTGCTGCACCATTGACCACACTGATAAAGAAATCAGAAGCTTTCATTTGGAATAATGAAAGACAACAAGCTTTTGATAAGTTGAAAGAATGTTTAATGACAGCTCCTATCTTGGGATTACCAGATTTCCAATTACCTTTTGTATTATATACAGATGCAAGTTTTATTGGTCTGGGTGCTGCTTTGCATCAAAAACAACTTATTGAAGGAAAAATGTCAGAAGTAGTAATCTGCTATATTTCACGTACTCTGAGAAGTAGTGAATTGCAATATGGTGCTACTCAACTTGAATGTTTGGCAGTAGTATGGGCTCTTGAGAAGCTACATTATTACCTTAAAGACCAAAAATTTGAGTTAATAACTGACTGTAGTGCAGTTAAGTCACTCTTAAACATGAAAACTCCTAATAGACACATGTTTAGATGGCAATTAGCTGTACAAGAATACAGAGGCCGGATGACTATTACATAGAGCGGGAACCTTGCACTCTAATTTAGATCTGTTATCTAGAGTACCTCTGCCAAATAATGATGATAATCCTGCTTCTGTTCCTGAGTCAGAGATTATTAAAATTTATGGAATTTATATTGTAGATTTTGAGGATGAATTTATGCAATCAATTCTTGATAATTATGCTTCAGATACTGACTTGAGTAAACTCACTACAATATTAAATGATCCATCTAATGCTTCAATGAATGTTTTAATAAAAACATTACCAAATAAGTATAAAGAGGCATTAGAAAAAGGAAAATTTTCCATTGAGGATGGCTTTATATATTACAGGAAAAAATTAAGTAATGTAATTGTAATTCCCCCTTCAATGAAGGAGTTAATGTTAAGTATACGTCATGATGATATATTAGCAGGTCATTTTGACTACCATAAAACATAAACCAGAGTAAAAAACACAGCTTGGTGGATTAACATGTCTGAGGATGTTCAGAAATATGTTGAAACATGTGATTTTTGTCAAAAATCTAAAAGATTAACAGGCAAAAGAGCTGGTTTATTACAACAAATTGATCAACCAAAAGCTCCATGCGAAATCATTAACATGGACTTTGTAACAGGTTTGCCAATAGCAGGGCATAAGAGTTAAAACTCCTGCTACGTAATTGTAGATAGATTTACAAAGATGTGTAAATTTATTCCTACCCACAAAGAGGTTTCTGCAAAGGACTTAGCTTTTTTATGGTGGACACAAATGTTAAATATAGCAGGTCTCCCCAAAGCAATAGTTTCTGACAGAGATCCTAAATTTACTTCTGAGTTCTGGACATCACTTATGGATGTTTCAGGGTGTCAATTAAAACTTTCTACAGCACACCATCCACAGACTGATGGGCTAGCAGAAAGAATGATACAAACCTTAGAGGATATGATAAGATATTGTGCTTTTGGTCTTAATTTTAAAGACAATGACAAACTCACGCATGATTGGGTAACCCTTATTCCAGGTTTAGAATTTGCATACAATAGTACAGTACATTCTGTCACTGGCAAGAAGCCATTTGAGTCATGGTTGGGTTATGTACCTAATACCCCTGCTAAAACTCTTAATAAGTTACCTAGATTGGATATTCATCCAGGTACTAAATCTTTTCATCAGATGCAGGAATTATGCAGAAAACATGCTCAAGAATGTATAAATAAGGCGTTTGAGTATGAAAAGAAAAGATGGGATAAAGCCCATAAAGAACAAATTTTCAAAGAGGGTGATTAAGTCCTTATTTCAACACTACATTTCAATTTAAATGGTAATGTTAAATTGAAGGATCCATTTATTGGACCATTTGTAGTTAAAAAGATGGTTGGTAATAATGCTGTTGAGGTTATTCTATATGCACCATATGATAGAAAACATCCAGTATTTCCTATTTCTCTTATAAAACCATACCATTCTAATGATACTGCTCTATTTCCAAGAAGATCAGGAAGGCATAAAGAGCAACCTGAAGAAATAGTTGAAAAGGCAGAAATTGAAAAGATACTTAAAAAGAGACACCTTACAAAAGAAAAGGGAGTTGAGTATCTATTAAGGTTTAAAAATAAATCAAGTGAATATGACCAGTGGATTCCAGAAAATGAAATCTCTGATCTTAAAAATCTCTTGAAAAAATTTTGAATCTAAATAATACTGTTTATTCAGTAGAAGTATTATAAAAATTATATATATTTTTTATTATTTCACTCTTTACTTTTAATTAAAATGTCTTAACATTTTTTTTATTGTTTTTTTTGGGGTGAGGGAGTGTCAGCCTAGATATCCCTAGGACTGAGTGTTTCTTATGCTTAAAATGAGATAACCTTAAGTAAATTAAGCTTATATCTTAAAAATAAGGTTAAAATAATAATATATATTATTTTATTATATATATATATAATTATTATTCTATTATATAACTTGTAGTAGTTTAAATAGCTTATCCATAGCCTAATAATATTTATTACGGTGTTAAAGGAGTCATAATATACTTATCTTAAGTGATATGAAGTAATTATTGACATACATAAGCTTATATGTATACATAAATCTCATATTCAGTGAAATATGCAGTATATTATGTATATTTAGGTATATAAGTGGGTTTTAGCCCCTTAATAGCCTATAACCTTTGCTTTTCTGCTTATTTTAGGTCATATGGAAAAAATCAGTGGACTCACAACGCCTACAGAAGCATAGACACCTATATCAGGCGCATACACCCAGTTTGGAAAACTTAATTTACTTCCTTGGATGGTTATTCATGGATTTATGGGTTGGAAGGACATTTCTGGGTTAATGTGGATGCTTGGGGATGTTATTGGGGGCTTGGAAATTTTATTTGTTTCCTTTATATGCTTTTGGTTTCATTAAATCTCTTCTTGATTGTTTATTTTACCTGTTTCTTTATGGTATCCGCTTTTATCTGGATTTTCTATTTATGGTATAGATCTGTGTTATTATTAATAGTGATGGAGGGTCCTTACTGGAGGTCTAAGTGTTGAAACTGCTTGAAGTGGACGCCATGGGGAGGTGATGGGCCCTCACAGTGCTGTAATTGCCCGGGATAGCAGTGACATCATCTGGATTGAAGGTCTGTGCACTCCAGTGGATTTGGGTATAAGTAAGGAGGGATTTTGATGGTTATTTATCATCATTCAATTACTACAATTCAAACAAACACTACTATACAATTATTAGCATTCAGAAATATATTATAAAGCCATTATAAATTGATATTATTTTTATATAAGCTATAACTATATTTTATACATCTATTTTCCAACACTAGCACGCATTTAAATCCAAGTATTGTGAGTTTTATTTCAGTATAACTATTTTGTTAGTCTTCCCCTGAGGTTTAATCACTAAATCATTAATCAATAAGTAGTAGGACCATAAATAAACACTATTATATCATACTTATATACTAGACTATACTGACATAACTTATAAGCACTTTTTACTCAGTCCTGGGGATATACAGGCTGACACTTGCCCACCCAAAAAAAACAATAAAAAAATGATAAGTTATAAATTTTATTTATTTATTTGTAATTTTCAGGTATTCAGATTAATTCTGTAGCATTAAAGATTATACTTTAAAGAAATAAAACATATAAAATATTATGAGTACTGGTTTTTTAACCCCTCAGCTTGTTGAACAGAAATTTATTTCTGTTAAAATTTTTTAAGAAGGGTGGATAAATTAGAAATTTCTTTTTCAGGTATCCATTTATCAAATTCATTTGATTTCCCTTTGAATCTTAGTAAATACTCAGTTCCTTTTTCTTTAGTAAGGATTCTTCTCTTGAGTATTTTTTCAATCTCTGCTTTTTCCACAATTTCTTCAGGTTGCTTTTTAGGCTTTCCCCTTCTTTTTGGCAATAAGTCAGGATGATTTGCATTGTAAGGATTCAATAAAGAGATAGGGAAAACTGGATGTTTCCTATCATATGGAGCATATAATATGACTTCCACTGCATTATTCCCAACCATTTTACTTACTACAAAAGGTCCTACAAAGGGATCCTTTAATTTAACATTACCTTGTAAGTTAAAATGTAGTGTTGATATGAGGACTTCATCTCCCTTTTTGAATTCAAATTATTTATGAGATTTGTCCCACCTTTTCTTTTCATATTCAAATGCTTTTTGTATTAATTCTTCTGCATGCTTTCTACACATTTGTTGCATATGAATAAAGGATTTAGTACAAGGGTGTATATCTAACCTTGGTAATTTATTTAAATGATTTACTGGGGTATTTGGTACGTATCCCAGCCAGAGTTCAAATGGTTTCTTCTCTGTGACAGAATGAGATGTGCTGTTATAAGCAAATTCAAGGCCAGGAATTAATTTTACCCAGTCATGTGTGAATATCTCATTGTCTTTGTATTCTAATCCAAAGGCACAATATCTTCTGATCATGTCTTCTAGAGTTTGTATCATTCTTTCAGCCAGCCCATCAGTTTGTGGATGGTGTGCTGTGGATAATTTCAATTGACAACCTGATACTTCCATCAAAGATTTCCAGAACTCTGAAGTAAATTTAGGGTCTCTGTCAGAGATTATGGCTTTGGGGAACCCGGCAGTATTCATCATCTGAGTCCACCATAATAATGCCAAGTCTTTTGCAGATACCTCTTTATGGGTAGGGATAAACTTACACATTTTTGTTAATCTATCCACAATTACCCAGCAAGAATTGAAACTTTCTTTTACTGCTAAAGGCAAGCCAGTTACAAAATCCATGTTTATAATTTCCCATGGGGCTTTTGGCTGCTCTATTTGTTGTAACAACCCAGCTCTCTTCCCAGTTAATCTTTTAGATTTTTGACAAGAGTCACATGTTTCAATGTATTTTTGTACATCTTCTTTCATGTTTATCCACCAGGCTGTATTTTTAACTCTGGTTAATGTTTTGTTAAATTAAAAATGACCAGCTAAGATGTCATCATGACGAGTACTCAACATTAACTCTTTCATAGAAGGTGGTATTACTATAACATTACTTAACTTTTTTCTGTAATATATATATCCATCTTCAATTGATAATTTACCTTTTTCCAATGCATTTTTATACTTTGGAGGCAAGGTTTTAATTAATGCACTCATGGAGGCATTTGTTGGATCATTAATAATGGTAGATAGTTTAGACAAATCTTTATCAGATGAATAATTTTCTAATATAGTTTGCATAAATTCCTCTTCTAAATCCACTACATAAATCCCAAATATATGTATAACCTAATTTTCAGGTGCATAAGCTGGGTTGTCAGCATCATTTGGCAAAGGACTTCTAGATAATAAATCCACATTAGAATGTAATTTTCCTACTCTATGAGTGATTTTCATTCTTCCTCTGTACTCTTGTACAGCTAGTTGCCATCTAAACATGTGCCTATTAGGTGTTTTCATGTTCAGCAATGATTTTACTGCACTGAAATATGTTATAAGTTCAAACTTCTGGTCTTCCAGATAGTAATGAAGCTTCTCCAAAGCCCACACCACGGCTAAACATTCTAACTGTGTGGCACCATACCTTAATTCAGTTTTTCTTAAGGTTCTGGATATATAACAGATAACTACTTCAGATAATTTTCCATTTATTATCTGTTTTTGCTGTAAAGCAGCACCTAAACCTATGAAGCTTGCATCAGTGTACAAGATAAAAGGTAAGGTGAAATCTGGCAGTTTCAAAATTGGAGCTGTCATTAAACATTCTTTAATTTATTAAAGGCATGTTGTCTTTAATTATTCCAAATGAAAGCCTCATTTTTCCTGATTAATGTTGTCAAAGGAGCTGCAATAGATTGGTAATTTTTAATATATTGTCTATAATATCCACACATACCCAAAAAACTTTGAATGGCTTTTACATTTTTAGGTATACCAATGTTTTTTATTGCTGCCACCTTATTCTGGTCAACACAAATTTGTAATCCAGATACAACATGTCCAAGTACTTTCAAAGATTGGAATCCAAATTTACATTTCTTTAATGCAATTGTCATATTAATTTCATCCATTCTTTGAAAGACTCTTTTCAGGTGATTTAAATGTTCATCATATGTTTTTGAAAAAACTATGATGTCATCAATATAGACCAATAGCCATCCTTCAACCCTTTCCTGATGAAAAACACTATCCATCAATTTTTGGAAGACTGAAGGCGCATTCTTTGGGCCAAATGGCATTCTCACATACTTATATATACCCATATGTGTGGTTATTAATAAGTAATTTTGAGAATTTCTTTCCACAGGAATCTGGTGGTAACCTTTGTTTCCATCCAGACAGGAAATATATTTTGCTCCTTGTAAAGTAGCATGGATAGAAGCAATCCTTGGTAGAGGGTAAATATCATCTACTGTGTATGTATTCAGAGCTCTATAATCACCGCATAATCTTGCCTTATCTTTTTCATATGAGATCAATACTGGTGAAATGACACAATACTTAGGTGTTGTGTCCACTTTTTCAACAATACCCATTTCCAACAACATTTTTATATTGTCTTAAATATCTTTCGTTTTTGCAGGAGATGCTGAGTAAGGTTTCTTTTTTAGGCTGCCAGGAATATTATCTAAATCACAGCTTAGAGAGATTTTCTTCTCATGGTCTTTGACCAATCCTAGTTCATTTGAACCATGAGCAAATGCCATAGGATATGATTTAATCAATCTCAAAATATTTTCTTCTTCAATTTTTGAGAGTTGAGGACTGAAAGAGGCTTTTTGGATTTCATTTTCCAATTCAACCACTTCATAGGTGGTTCTTCCACCTTGCAGTTGTTCTTCTCTAGGAGAAATGGCATACACTGAATTTTCAGAACATATCTTGAATTTTCTTTTGCCATTCACTCCTATGGTGAAACAACTGTTTGCAGGATCTAGTTTAATTCCAAATTTTGTCAATAAATCATTGCCAATAATAAACCAATCACTACAATTATTATTATCCATTACTACAAATTCACAAACTTCTCTTACATATCCATTATTATATTTAAAGAATACAGCAGTTTTGTATTTGCCTATTGGATTTAATATTGAACCAAAACCTCTCCAGTTCTTTGTTTGAACAGGTTCTAGTTTTTCCTTATACTTACTGTCAAGTTTCATTAATGTATTAATAGAAACTACACTACCTGCAGCCCCAGTGTCAAGAATGGCATTCATTTCTCTTCCACATATAATAACAGGTGCTCTGATAGGGGTTAATTTGTAAGTATCATGAGATACATCTTTAATTATTTCAGCTTCTTCAATGGAAGTTAAAGATGTATCTGTATGAGGTATAGCATCATTCAGGAACATTATATCCTGTTCTAATACAAATATCTCATTTTCATCATCACTTTAAGATATGTTACTTTTACAATCCTCACTGGATTCCACATTTTCATCTTCATGATTACTTGGTTCAGGATTCTGGGAGGTTTCAATAACATTTATTCTCTTCTTACACGTGTGACCCTTAACCCAAGGTTCATTACATTTATAACAAGTGTTATTCTCTTTCCTTTTAGGGACTAGGGGAACTGAAGGTTTTTTCTTCTCCACTGGTAATTTACTTGTAGTAGGTTTTACCACGTCAACACTCTGTCTGTAATTAATATACTTGGTTTCATAATTGTGGTTTAATAATATCTCATTAAATATATTAATGAACCCAGAGGTATCTCTAATGGTTTCAGTTCTAGCTACAATAATGTCTCTAACTGATATAGGAAACTTGTATATTATCTTTTCTTTCCACTCTTCATAATCCATTTTTGGATCCATGGCTTTCATGATTTTTATTAAATTCATTAAAAATACCATAGGTTTATCTCCAGCATTTGGATTATATCTGGCCTTTTCATACAATTTTTGTTGAGTGATTCTAAATTTTGGGCCACCAAATTGCCTTTCAATTAGTGCCTTCCATTCATTCCAGGAGTAATTAATTCCCTCACTCAATACAGATTCAAACCATAATAAGGCCACATCTGTAAATAAAGATATTAACTTTGAAGTAATTTCTTCATCAGGTAATTTGTATGAAAATTTTAAGTTATCAATTCTTTGTATGAATTGCTGCCAATCAGATTTTGAATCTCCGTCAAAAGATGGGTACTGATCTAATTAGGCCTGTTCTTTTGGCTAGTTTTTGCTTCCCTAACCTGAGGAATATTGAGTAATTCACTTACTTTAGAAAGATGATCATGTATTTCATCTTTTACTGACTTATTATTCTCAGAGCCCATGATACTATGTTCATGTTCCATCATTGGTGTTTCATTTGCATGTTTCATGAAAACAGGTACTCTTGCTACATAAGAAGTGTTATCTTTTATTCTTTCAGTATTTTTCAACATGTTTGCTACTTCTATTTCCACTCTTTGTAACCTATCCTGTATTACAGGTACATGAGTTAGAGTGTCATATACATTTGAAAAAGATAATTTAACACCTCCCTCAATGGTAGCCATAATATTCTGAGAGTGTTCTAATTTATTTTCTAAATTTCTAATCTCAGATTTTAAGCCTTTATTCTCATTTACTAATTCATTATTTGAATTTTCAATAATTTTTAATCTATTGGCTGTTGCACTCAATGATTGTATTAGCTGTAATAATACCTTTTCTGTATTATTGTTTGACTCTTTTGAGAACTCTTCCAATTTTTCAATTCTCAATAATAATTTACTTATTATCTTTGATTCCATTGGATTTTCTTTTAAAAAATATTCTATTTTTTCTGTGTCCAACTCAGAAGACTCATCATTTGATTCCAATTTAATATTAATAGCATTATCCTGGTGATCAATAAAACTATCTACATTGTCTTTGTGCAAAGACAAGTTTAACATATTTTTTTTAAATGAATAATCTTTTAAATCATTATCAATTATATCCAATATTTCCTTATCAATCTCATCACCTATATGTAATTCATTGTTAGGTTGATGCAATTGATCATAAGAAGTTGGATGACTCACCAAGGTCTTATTCCATTTCACCTGCCTCTCCTTGGCTTTCCCCTGTAAGGGTGACTTCTGGATCCTTGTTGAGGAGGGTTGTTGTAATTTTGGACGTACCAATCCCATTTCCATTTGCTTACTGTAATTTTTTGGTCCTCCTCTTGGGCTGGAGGTGTTGCTATGGAATTGTTGGGTGCCACTGTTGGTGGTTGAGTCTTTATGTCCACAAGAGCTTGGTTGACTTCTATGAAACCTTGAGCTGCTCTCTTTTCCAGATTGTTGATCTGGTCCACTATATTGTTGACTCTTACTTTCAAGGTGTTAAGTAGGGAGGATAGGGGGTGAACTTGTTCTTGTAATGTATTTTTTGATTTCTTTATTGAGACCTGCTTTAAAAGATTTTCCCTTTCCTCCAGAGACATTGGCGGAGTGTTGTTGATTATGGGAGAGTCCTGGCTCCCCATTTGAATTTCCTGTAACAAGTCTTTCAGCTCTAGGTCTTAAGTTATAAGGTTTTGCCTTATTACTTACAATGTCATTGTTGTCACACATTTTCACATGGAATTTAAAGAATAGAAAGTTTAAATATAAAAACTTCAAAAAGTAGTTTTATCAGTATTTATCAATACCACTGAAGACAATTTTATTGTTTACTTATTGGTATGAAGTGAATCTTTAAGTGCCAAAAACCAAATATGCTTTTTATGTGGTCACTTGATTTAAGTGGTCTACAATATGTAGCCTTGTTTTTATATTTAAAAGAAAACAACTGTTAGTAAGATTCTTTCTAAATATTTAATGAATATTACAAAACAATAAAAAGAAAAGATTAAGAGTCCTGTTAAAAGAAAACAATTAATCAGTTTAATTGGTTTTTTATCTGCAAAGATCACAAATTTAATTGGCCTATTGACAGACTCCCACTAATAACAATTTTATGTTAAATTAGTGGTAAAATTGTTTATTCAATATCACAATTTTATTATATAACAGGGCTTCTTTTTCTGAAATCACTATATAAGTGACCCCAACCTGTTGTAATTATCCAAATATTTCTATAGGGATATTATTTACGTGCACCTTTTTTTTGAAATTTTCACTTACTGTATTATAACAGAATTCTTGAGGAAAGGCCCCCAATTGTCAGGCTAAAATCAACTAAATGGACGTGAACTAGCTTGAAAAGTCTTTGTCTAGAAGATTTAAATGGCCCTATATGAATACTGTAGTATAAATCCAACAAATAGTAAAATCTAATTCAGAATAAAGGTTTCAGTAATATAATTCTCACTATTCTTATATGTGGCTTAGAATCTTTGTAGTTGGTAGAAAAATAGATTCAATAATTTCAAATACTATTCAAAAGTCTTATAAAAGTACTAATTGATTTGTATTGTAATTTATTTGGTTATATTGGATAAATTGAAGTGATAAAGAATGTAGAAACAAGACCCAAAAACCTCCTCCTTTTATACACACTGAGTTCCCCAATAAATCCCTTGATATACCATCCAATACACAGTTAATGACGCCTCAAATACACTAATAGACCTGCCCTTCAACATCCCTAGTGATCCATGACATAATTAGACAAGTAACAACCTCCAAAATCCTGTAATAATAAGGGAAATCTATCAAAATTAAAGAAAAAGACAAAAAGAGAGTATATGTGTATAAAACAATAATATAAAAGACTAAAGGAGACTTTTTAAGGTGAATAATAGCTTAAAAATAAGGGGGATTTACTGTAGAAATTGAGGGGCTAATCCTGACATTATACTACGTGAAATTCCCATCCAAAAATAACCAAAATTGACTGAGAAACCACCAAAAAACTTAAAACAGAGTGTGAGATGTGGGGTAACTACATGCAGTCCTTGGAAGGCGCTTGCACAGGTAAATCCTTGACTAAAATTAGGTGAATTTAAGCGTGGTGATGAAATAAGATGCCAAGAATGAGGTTATTAATGAAATTAGTGCATATAAACAAGGTCAATGCACTATTAATTAAGCTAGGACACTAAATAAGCGCCTGTTGCCTATTTTAGTGTGTTTCCGCACAGTGGGCGTAGAATGTGGGGTAATTAAAGTGTGAAAAAGCTAACTTTGCTAAAAATGAAGCTGTTCACACGGGAAAAAAGCAGGCAGTAAGTAGCCAGTACACAGAAGCCATTTCTGGCATAAAAAACACCAATTTTGAAAAGTGTTATTTTTATGCATTTAAATAGCCAAATCAATAGTCCTAAATGAGCCCAATTTATCTGTCAAAGCACATTTTTGATATTCTCAATTCTATAGGGCATATAGTCAACTTTTAAGTGAAATAAAGCGCATTTCTTGTTTTTTGTGTAAAACAATGAATATAACAGCTTTAAGTGTACTTAAAAATTATGTAGCCTTATACTTAAGGTTCTTAAGATTACCCTAACATATTCCAACTTAATATTAAGTACATAAGACCTATAAAAGGTG
This sequence comes from Hemileia vastatrix, assembly GCA_030280995.1. Taxonomy (NCBI): domain Eukaryota; kingdom Fungi; phylum Basidiomycota; class Pucciniomycetes; order Pucciniales; family Zaghouaniaceae; genus Hemileia; species Hemileia vastatrix. Next base: position 5,846,823 of record JASXTE010000017.1, on the reverse strand, counting down.
GATATATGCGTGTATATAAGGTGTTATAATGGCATTTTTTTGTGTATTATCATAATTTTACTTATGTATACTGTTTGTGTACTCTCATTTATTGTTCCCATGTATAGTTCATGTGTTCAACATAACTTATAAGCACTTTTTACTCAGTCCTGGGGATATACAGGCTGACAGGAGGTCTTCTCCAATGAAGGTCTAGGAGTGAACCTTCTAGAATCATACTTGTTATTTAAAAGACCTCATTAAATTTATTAATAAAAGAAGAAGGTTATTTTTAGAATTCAGTCCTAGAAACTATTAAGTCTCAGAGACATAGGCAATTTATAAAGGATCCTGTCCTCCCCTAACTCAAAGTCCATGTTTAGATCCATTTTCCTCAGGATCTTTAATAGTTTCATCAGGAACTCAATAGGTTTTCCTGCAGAAGAAGAGCTATATCTAGCTTCCTCATACTGCCTTTGTTGGGCTAACCTAAGCTTTGAACCACCAAACTGCGCTTTAATCAATTTCTTCCAATCCTCGTAGGAGTAGTAATTTTTATCTAAAAGGATAGATTCATACCACACCAGGACAACATTTGAAAATAAAGAAATCAATTGAGACACAATTTCTTCATCTGGAAGTTTATAAGAGCTCTTAAGGTTATCAGTTCTGTAAATAAATTGCTGTCAATAAGAAGAAGAATAACCATCAAATGTAGGGTATTGGTCAAGTTTGGGCCCATTCGTTGGATTTGAGGCAATTTCATTGTTACATAATTGTTTTTGTGTATTAAAATGTTGTAATTTCTCTAACTGAGCAGTAATCTTATTTTTTAACCCTTCTGTAGATGAAAAAGGTGCATCATCAATTTTTGATGGAAACTCAGGAATATCTACAGGCATTTCTTGCAGTAATTTTACTTTGAATGAACTTGGCTCAGGTACAATTGGAGAATCTTGAGCAACAGGTTCTTTCAAAGAAGTGGCAGAATATTTTTGGTCAAGTAAAAAGGAGTTTAAATGATCTTAAATGTTTGTTAGCCTAGTTTTCACTCTTGGAATACTGGATAATAACTCATTGAAAGTTGCAAAAGATAATTTATTCTTGTTTTTCAGAGAAGAATAATGGTCAATTAGTCTTTTCAAGTTAAAATTATGTCCTTCTAGTTCCTCGAAACAGATAGACACAGAATCTTTTAGCTTGGAAAAATAATTCTTGATATTTTTCCATGAAGCAACTTTCTTTTCATGAGTTACTTTTTAATTATAAAAATCATCAAAAACTTCTTCAATTCACTTCTCACTCCTTTGTAACCTTGTTCAGTCAACAAACTATTAGATTTTTGAGTCAAATGTATGTTTTTCATTATTTGATTTTGTTTGGTAATAATATCTCTCAAATATTCATCATTAATAGTAGCCGCATCAGGAGCATTTCTCAGTAGAGAAACAGAGTAAATTTCCAGAATCTCATAAATGTTAGGATCAATTGTATCATCTATAATAGCCATATCAGGGTTTATCATTGAAGTAGCAGTTAAAACTAAAGGAGTAGTTACATTAGAATATTGATTAATATTCCTACTAGAACAAGCCTCTACTGGTCTCAAGGTATCATCTCCCATTCCAGAATTACCTGAAGGAACTGAATCAGTAACAAGAAAGGGAACATGAGATTCAATGGAGGGCTTCACCATGGTATTGGAATAACTTGGAAGTGATTGTTTTCCTTTTTCTTCTTCCTTGGTAAGGGTGAAGAGGGGTAGGGTTGAATTGTTGGAGTCTGGAGGGACTTGGCTGGGGATCTTGTTGCATTTGTTGAGTTTGGAGGGAGTCCCACTGAGTGTTGAGCCAGTTCCACTGCTATTTAGACACTTTCACCCTTTCCTGTTGATGAGCAAGCAGCTGTGGAGGTGTTTTTCTGCTTGTGGATGTTTCCTCTTCTCTTGGAGGAAATTCTCTGCACTTTTTAGATTTTCTTCTAGCAACTTACCTTTGTTTTTAACCTGAGGTTCTCTTATTTCAACTCCTTGATGTGAGTTGACAGGTTGTTTACTTGCTGCTGCAAGGGCATCTTTTTTATTTTGAAGCCTTTGGGAAGCTCTTCTGGGGGGATCACTTGGGTCTTAGTGTCAGGCTGAGGTCAAGTCCAGAGATGTGAACTAGCATGAATTTTCAGTTGTCTAAAAGATTTTAATGGTCTTATATGAATACTGTAGTACAATTCCAATAAATATTAAAATAAAACTCAATATAAGGGTCTCAGTAATTCTAATCTCACTAATTATATATGACTTACAATCTTTATAGTTGGTAGAAAAATATATTTAATAAATTCAGATACTATTCAAATACTTTATAAGTACTATTGATATGTATTGTAATTTTATTGGTTATATGGTTAATTGTAATGATAAAGAATGAAGAAAATAAGACCTAACACCTCCTCCTTTTAAACACAATTACTTCCCCGATGACCCCTATGATTTACCAGCTCAATACACAGTTAATGAAGCCTCATTCTAGCTAATAGATATGTTCAGAACCAAAAAGAGTGACTAGTAACATAATTTGAATGATATCACCCACCAAATCATGTAGTAATAGGGATAATCCATCAAAAATAAAGAATAAGCAAAAAAGAAATTATATGCATATTATACATTAATATAAAAGGCCAAAAAGGGAAATTTAAGACTAATACATACTAAAAAATAAGGGGGATTAAATGTAGAATTTTTGGGGCTAATCATGACATTATACTACATGAAATCCCAATTCAAAAATAACCAAAATTGACTGAGAAACCACCAAAAACCCAAAAAAGGGCATGAGATGTGGGGTAACTACATGCAGTCCTTGGCAGGTTCTTGCATGGGTAAATCCTTGACTAATTTAGGCAAGTTTAAGCATGGTAGTAAATTAAAGCGCCAAGAATGAGGTTATTAATGAAATTAGTGCATAGATAGAGGGTCAATGCATTTATAATTAAGCTAGGACACTAAATAAGCGCCTGTCACCTTGTCAGCCAGGCTATTCCAGGAGCCCAGTAAATGATATGTTACTTATAGGACCTGAAAGAGGGGGTAAGAATTGTATTTAATGTATATAAATTAATATTTTATTGCATAATAAAATTATATAAGTATTTTATTACATATAAGTGTTATATTAATTTTATTGGTTATATAAATTTTTTATACATTTAAATTTAACATAATATATTATATTCTACAAATAATGGCGCATTTTTTATGTATTTAATAATTATAAATTTATATTTAATTAATTAAAAACATATATTATAATTATAAGTGTAAAATTTACTTATAATATAATTAAATTAATTATTTATATTTATATATTACATATCATTTTTTATAATATTAAACAATAAATAATGATGCTTCTTTTGACCTATAATTGTGTCAGGAAAAACTAATTAATACTGAATTGAAATAAATTACATATTTGTTGCGTCAGAATATTTTTTGTTTCACTTAAAAATCCTTAAATCAGACTGTACCATCTGTTTTGAATGATTTTTCTCATAGTTCCTATGTTCCAGGATTGTTTAGTTATTCACTATTTTTACTTACTGATTTGGGAATTAATGGCGGGAAAATTGGATTCTTAATTGGGTTTTTTAATTATTTGTTTCATATTTTTCTCTACATTGTTATGTTTCACTTACTCTTTGATATACTTGTTTTATCCTATTATAATTAGGGGGTATCAATATTGACCGATCCGCAATTAAATTAATTGCGGAAAATAATCTGCATACCCCAATTATCTTCCGCAATTATTTTTGCTAATAATTGGGTTATTAGACACTTTACGTGTCAATGTTCACCTCTTATCTGACATTTTTATCCTCAATATTTGATAACCACATCTTGGACAACTTTCTGGATATCCCAGCCTTCTACCTTGCTGCGCACTTCCATTCTCATCCCATCCTGTTCATTCTATCCGCTCAGAATTTCTCCCCATTTCATCTATTTGATTCTTCTCCTTTTCATCTCGCTATCTCATCTTTCTTGTTTCTGCTCCTTTTCATCTTCATTTATAATAACATGCCTCGTCATCCTAGATCTTCTCAAAGGCAGCCATCACCCAGTTGTTCTTCAATTCCCACTACTTCCTCTTTCCCCCGCTCAGCCAAGAAATCAAAGACTGTTCAATTAAAAAAAGATGAACATCTCATTCTTATCAACTGGCTGAAAACCAAATTTAACTATGATTCTTGTTTTGGTACTGAGTATGCCACTAAAGTAGGACGGCCCCCCGCATCAGAAGTTAATGGCTATCTTCTAATGGCAAATGAATTACGGAATAAGACCAAGGGAAGGATTGATCTTTTGCCTAAACAGATGTCTGAACGATTCAAGCATTACCGAGAAAAATACAAGAAGGCAAAGGCTCTTTCATCTTCCACTGGTTTTGGGGTTACCAACAACGATATAACTAAGGGCATAAAATCCATAGAGGATAAACTTGAAACTTTATGTCCTTACTTTAAAGAGATGGATGCAATTTTTGGAGAGAGAGACAATGTAAATCCTGTAAACATGTTGGATGTTGAAGATCCTATCTCCGAACATGATTTCAAGGCAAATTTTTTCCCATCCTCTTCCTCCACTCAAGCCTCCCCTCTTCTAAATTCTACGAATCTAGATAGCTTTTCTATTGATCCTATTGGCGATTTAACCCAACCCAATCTAGCTCAGGTCTGTTTTTTTTTCTTTTATCTTATCAATACTTTTTTTTATTTACTTAGATTTTCTTATTTCTTAAAAGGCTGATGAACAAACCCAGGATCCTCAATCAACTGAGTCTGAACCTAGTGACAATGATGAGGAGGAAAATGCTACGTTGAACAAAAAGAGAAGGGCTTCAACTAGTCTAAATTTCCACTCCCAAAGAAGACGAAAAAGTGATACTTCATCACAAACACCTTTTTCTTCGATGGAACAGTTTTTAGAGAAACGTGATGCTGGTAAGTGATATCATACCTCTTATTACTTTACTCTGCTTTTCTTCTACTTTATGTTAATTTTTATTCTCACTCTAGAACAAGTGGAAATTGCTAAAGAGACTCTGAGCTTTGAAAATAAGAAATACGAGCTCTCTTTAAGGAGGGATGACAGAGTACAAGATTTGGAAGAGATGAAGTATGAGCTCTCCTTACGGAAGGATGATCGGATCCAAGATTTCGAGGAGAAGAAGTTTGAGCTCTCTTTACAGAAGGATGGTAGGGCCCAAGATTTGGAGGAGAAGAAGTTTGAGTTAACTCTTAGTATTGAAAAATCCAAAAATAAGGAAAAAATACTCAAGCATCAAAACTTAATGGAACAGATGAAGTATAAGCATGATCTCCAAGAAAGTTCTAAAAAGAAAGATTTCTTGATCGAATGCATTAAAGCAAACAAATCTGTTGAAGAAATAGAACGTTTAATGAAATTTTTTGTTGACTAGTTTCTTTTATTTCTTTCGCACTTCATGTGTTCATATTTATTTGTACATAAATTTTACAATTATTTTCTGTATTTCTTGAAATATCGTATTTTAATGTTAAATATTCTTTTTTTAAATAAAATTTTCAAGTCTCCTTTGAAAATTTGACAATCCCCCACCCCTGGATTTTTTTGAAGTAAGGGGTGGGTATCACAAAATTTCTTTCATGTCATGAATCTTGAAAGTTTTATATGAAAATTTGGCTTTACTACCCCCTGCATTTTACCGGTATCCCAAAAATTCTTACATGTCAAGAATTTCACAAGTCTTATAAGAAATTTTGGCACAACCCCCCATGGATTTTATTGAAGTAAGGGATGGGTATCACAAAAATATTTACAAGTCAAAAAAATTCTATATCTGTTTAAAAAAATTGGCAATACTCTCCCCTGCATTTTATTGAAGCAAGGGGTGGGTATCACCAAAATTTTTCTAAGTCATCAATTTCACATGTCAGATTTGAAAATTTGGCAATACCCCCCCCTGCATTTTATTGAATTAAGGGGTGCAAGTCATCTAAATTTAATATAATTACATAAATTATTAAATAAATATCTAATATATATCAATTTCCCTAGTTTAAAGTAATGACAATCCCTCAAGCCAAAATGCAGACCAAGTCGAGAAACAAAAGTTTGGGACTTTCCACAGGTATAGGCTAGAGGAACCCCATGAAACAAATAAATGTTATCATGATTACCTGTTATACAACACAAGGTTGATGGCTCATCACATTATTTGAGAAAATTGATATATAAAAAATATTTATTAAAAATTTATGAAAAAATATAAAATTTTCGATGACAACTCTAATCCCCATACTTTTTGGATCTAGATAAAGTTTTTTTAAATTGAATAACTTTACCTTCTTTCTTTACCTTATTGATTCTTTGTATCAACTTATTACTGATTTGAAATGAGCAACCGAAATGAGTGAAATCTTGACAGGATTCCAAACCAGGAGGAGCTTTGGTCGTTTGATGATTATCCTTAGAAGAATTCCAAATAGTTTCAATGATACCATTTCCCAAACCAAAATCAATGATGCACCGGTGGTCTGGAAAATATAAACCATGTCCTTTGATTTTAGCTGGAGATGGTATTGGGTGGCCAGTTATCGGATTGATATATGAGAATATTCCAAAAGTAAGAAAATTGGCATCATTCCTATCGATATGAATCCTATTGTGGAATCCAGAATGAGTGATAATAACATTAGAAAATAAAAGATATTCATGGCTGATATCTTCCCATTTGGAGTCACACCAATTCGGTATTCCAACTTTGATTGCAAGTTCATGATTTTTTTCAAATGCCTTATTACAGAGCTTTTTGAGTCAAAGAGCAAGAAAAGAATTAAAGGAAGGTAGAGTGTCCCATAAGCAAAAATCTTCATCTTTTTGTGCTTTAGTGATATTATTGAGCAATGAATATATACCTATATAATTGAAATAAGTGAAATGATATTAAGAATGGAACAAAAATTATTAGACATACCAAGAGAATATCCTTTGACAAAACCAGGTCTCCAACCAAAACCAATCATGATACCACCCAACAAATTCTTATCCCTTATAGGTAACCGAAACAAAGCCATTTGATAAAGAGTTATGATAAGATCGGATAGTTGATTAAAAGCTTCATCTTTTACACCATTGAATGAATGAACTTCCAAAATGAATTGAGGCTTAAAAGCATTGCTGATAACTGCAACAACTCGATCATCTCCAAATTCTGTTAGATATTTGATATCTTCTGGTAATTTTTTCGGATATTGAATTTTTTTATCTACTTTAGTTTTATAAAAAAAAATGTTTGGGATATGACAAAAATAACTTTCGCAGAGAGACTTTTTTTTAAATATCTTTTCTTCTGATGAGACTGATTATCTTTAATTTTTTTTGATGATTTAGAAGATGATTGTATGGAAGTTGATTTCAAAGAAGATGATAGAGTTGATTTCAAAGAAGATGATAGAGATGATAAAGATGAAGATGATAAAGAAGATAAAGATGAAGATAAGAGAGAAGTAAGGGGTGAATCAGAAGAAGAAGACATTTTTTTGATCTGAAAAAAAAATTAATTGTCAATAAAATTTTAACTCAAATTTTTTTTAAAAAAAATTCCTACCTAATAATAAAAAAAGCTGTTTTTTTATTTTAAAAATAAAATTGAAAAAAAAAACCAAAAAATCAGTAAAAATTTTTCCAAAAAAAAAATTTATAAAAAAAAAAACCTGAGGTTTTATTTTAAAAAACACAATCAAAGCAAAATCATATTAAAAAAAATTAATAATTAAATTCATTCAAAAAAGAAAATTTCAGTAAGAATTAAATCACAAAGAAAAAATTAAAAAAAAAAAAATGAAAAGTGAACCTGAAGATTGGTTATTAAAAACCTTCTCACAAGATCATGAAAAAAAAAAAATCAGTAAAATCAAAATAAAAAATAAAAAAATTATTTAAAAAAAATCAAAATCACTAAAATTAATTATAGAAAAAATAAAAATAAAATTATAAACCTTTTTTGTTTTGTAAATAAGAGGGACAGTCCTTATCAGAAAGAATTTTTTTTTTTTTCTATATTACTGCAAAAAAATAAACAAAATTACAAACAAAAATTTGTTAGTATCTTTATTTGAAAGTTGGTAACCCATCTTTATCTCCCATAAATGTCCCCTTTTCCCCCTCAAATGCTCTCCTTGCCTGCCTCAAAATCCCCCTGAAATACCCCCCTTTCCCCCCTCTTTAGGTCCCTCATCACCCTCCTTCCCCCCTCTTTAGCTGCCTCAAACCCCCCTATTCCCCCCTCTTTAGCTGCCTCAAAACCCCCCCATTCCCCTCACCTTAGGCGCCTCAAACCCCCCCATTCCCCTCACCTTAGGCGCCTCAAACCCCCCCCATTCCCTTCTCCTTAGGCGCCTCAAACCCCCCCCCCCCCATTCCCCTCTCCTTAGGCACCTCAAACCCCCCCCCCCTTCCAATCACCTTACCCCCTCCCAAACCTTTACCCCTTTCTCTACCCCCCCCCCCCCCACCTCCTTGTTAACGAACAATCTGTAACGATTGTTCGTTAATAAACAGGGGGGGGGTAGAGGAGGATATAACGATTGGGTAGGGGGGTAAAGTGAGTAGAAGGGGGGAAGGGGGGGTGTTTGAGGCGCCTAAAGAGAGGGAAAGGGGGGGGTTTGATGTGGGTAAAGAGAGGTGAAGGGGGGGGTTTGAGGCGGCAAAAGAGAGATGAAGGGGGGGGGGTTGAGGGACATAAAGAGAGGGGAAGGGGGGTGTATTGAAGCACCTAAAAAGAGGGGAAGGGGGGTGATGAGGGACCTAAAGAGGGGGGAAAGGGGGGATTTGAGGCAGCTAAAAAGGGGGTAAAAAGGGGGTCAGAGACAGGTAAAGAGAGGGAAAAAGGGGGGCCTTGAGGATGATAAAGAGAGGTGAAGGAGAGAAAAAAAAACAAAAAAAAAAGATAAAAAAGAGAAAAAAGCAAAACAAAAATTAGTTTACCCTAGAACAAAAATAAAAGAAGCACTTACAAAAAAAACAAAAAAAACAAAAAAAAAGCAAAAAAAAAAGCAAAAAAAAAAGCAAAAAAAAAGCAAAAAAAAAAAAATCATGATTAGCAAATAAAAAACCATGAAAAAAGAAAAAAAATGACCTACCTGGTGAGTTGAGTAGAGAAAATAAATGCAACCAAAATATTTGAGGGATGTTTGAGGAGAGGATGAAAAGGATATGAGTGATGAATGAAAAAAAAAATCACTGACAAAATATGTGATATAAGAAAATATGTGATTTCATGTTGAGGAAGTGAAAGAAAACCAATGAGCCATCCAAAAAAAAGATATTCACCGTAAATTCAAAAAAAAAATGAATATTCAACAAACCAAAATACAAAACCAAGTGATTAAAGTACACAAAGAGGACATTTGGAAAGTACGAAAACATAAAAATTAAAAATTAAAAGGGTGAAGAGAAATGTTGGAGAGTAATTAGCATTATAATGGGGCGTATGCCGGTTGATTGAATGATTTGTGAATCAAGGGAGGGGAGTGCCAGTGGTGGTTCAGGATCCTCTTCTTCATAAAGATCATTCCACTTATCCTTTAAATCAGCTAGAATATTGTGGAGTATTACACAAGTCAAGATCCAATGATTTGCAGTTTTGATCTCCAATTTTTTTTGAAATTGGATTCTAAGCTCCTGAAGACTAGAAAATCGTCCCTTTAAAATACCTATAGCATGTTCAATTCGTACTCTTGATTGTGCAAGGTGATAATTAAATTTAGTTTTGGGCTCATTTTCTGAAGTTTCACCATGGAAAGAAGGTATAATGTACTTTCCACTTGCATATGCTGAGTCTGCAAGAAGGTACTGAGATTCGACAAAGTATGATTCAGGGGATTGAGAAATCCTCACTCTTTGGAAGACAGAAGAGTCATGACATGATCCAGGGCAGCCACTGTGAAAAGCAATAAATTTTTTATTGACATCGCATACAAGTTGAACAGCAATAGAGTATCTAGAAAGAAGATAAAAAGTTAGATTGTGAAAGATGAGAACTTGGAGAAGATTTTGAAGAAACCTTTTTTTGCGATCAAAATAATGGTTGCCATCATGAGCAGGCTTTTGACTCAAAGGGATGGTTGTGCCATCAACAAAACCTATACAGCCAGGGAAACCTTCAGCTTGCATTACTTGAGAGGATTCAAGTCGCTGTTCTGGAGTTGGCCAAGGAAGAGTTTGAGACTTGAGGGAAAGGATAGCAATCATACAGCGCTTGGTGTATAATATCACGGTACCATATCCTATGATAAAGAGATTATCCAAACGTCTTACGGCAGCACCATTTCCATTTGAGCCAAAGCGACATAGAGCAACAGCAAGTTGGATGGCAGGATTACGCTGTTTGTTATGAGAATTGTTATGGAAGATAGGATGATCGGAGATGAGTTGATAAAGTTTGAAGAAAGAATCGGGAGAAGTTCTAAAAAGTTGTGTGAAGTTTAAATGAGGAATGTTGAGAATGGAGGCCAGATCATATCGGGGATCATGATAAAGATTTGGCCCCCTAGTGATGATGTAATGCTTTTTGGAAAGAAAACACATATAAGCTAAAGCATCTTCCAAATCAGAGTCAGATTTATAGTAAAGAACTAAAAGAAAAGTAATAACATTAATTGTTGAGTGAAGTAGCTTCCTAGTAGAGAGGTGTTTCATTGTTGCCGGTGGAAGGGTTATGTGATGAGGGAAGTGGGAATTCACCGCCAAATTTGCAGTTGGGGTGTGTAGATAGAAAAAAACTTAAGTGTTCTCCACCAAAATTAAGTAGCATAGAGTGAGGAAATACTTAAGGATGGCATCAGCAATTATAAGTCATGTGAATTTCTTAAAAATCCATCATGGATGAGATGAGTTTGGGATCAGGAATTAGGAATGGAAATTGGGGTATAAGAGGCGGGATAATGTATTATTGTGGATTTCTTATCCACTAGCCCTGGGGCTAGTGGATAAGAATCTTCCGCAATTAATAATGTCTGATCCCGGGAAAAAAAATTCCTGATCCCTAATTGCGGATCCCTGAACATTGATACCCCCTATTATTGTATTTACAAATATAGTGGCGCTTCAGAGGACCCATTGCCTATAAAAGGGCCTTGGATAATCCCCTGTAGACTCATCACTTATTACACACTCAACAATTTAAAGATAAATTTATTACGCTTATTATTATTTTTATTAGTATTAAATTCTGATTAAAAATTCTAAATAACAATTTAAAGGTTGCCTTAAGTCTGATAGTAATTATAGTGTTTGCCGTGCAGAACTCTTACTTAAATAATATTAATATTAATAAAACCAATTTGTTTTCATCTCTCAAATCACTCGTCGTTGCTTTCTCTCAAATAAATTAAATAATTTAAATTGTTTTTATTTCTTTTATTTCTAAACTACTATCTCCTTCTTGTCCTCCTCTCTTTTCTTCCCTCTTCTCTTATCTCTTCTAGACGACTGACCGACACACCTATTTTAGTGTGTTTCCTCACATTGGGGTTAGAATATGGGGTAATTATAGTGTGAAAAATCTAACTTTGCTAAAAATGAAGCTATTCACGTGGCAAAAATGCAGGCAGTATGTGGCCAGTACACAGAGGCCATTTCTGGCACAAAAAACACCAAATTTGGAAAGTGTTATTTTTATGCATTTGAATAGCCAAATCAATAGTCCTAATTAAGAAATATTGATCTGTCAAAGCGCATTTTTAATATTATTAAATTTATAATGCATATAATAAACTTTTAAGTGTTTTAAAGCACATTTCTTGTTTTTTACATAAAACAATGAAAACAACAGCTTTAAGTGTACTTAAAAATTATGTAGCCTTATATTTAAGGTTCTTAAGATTAACATAAAATATTTCAACTTAATATTAAGTACATAAGACTTATAAAAGGTGGATATATGCGTGTATATAAGGTGTTATAATGGCATATTTTGTATATTATCATAATTTTTACTTATACATACTATTTGTGTACTCTAATTTATTGCTCCAAAGTATAGTCCATGTGTTTAACATAACTTATAAGTACTTTTTACTCAGTCCTGGGGATATTCAGGCTGACACTTTCCCACCCAAAAAAAACAAATAAAAAATGATAAGTTAAAACCTTTTTATATTTTATATTATTTTTCAGGTATTCAGAAAATTCTGTAGCATTTAAGATTAATTCTTTAAAGAAAATAACATAATAAAATATTATTAGTACTGGTTTTTTAACCCCTCAGCTGGTTTAACAGAAATTTATTTCTGTTTAAATTCTTTTAAAAAGGTAGGATAGATTTGAAATTTCTTTTTTAGGTATCCATTTATCAAATTCATTTGATTTCCCTTTAAATCTTAATAAATACTTAGTTCTTTTCTCTTTAGTCAGAATTCTTTTCTTGAGTATATTTTTGATCTCTGCCTTTTCCAAAATTTTTTCAAGTTGCTTTTAAGACCTTCCTCTTCCTTTTGGAAATAAGTCAGGATCATTTGCGTGGTAAGGTTTTAATAATGAGATAGGGAGAGCCGGATGTTTCCTATCATATGAGGCATATAATATGACTTCCACAGCATTATTACCAACCATTTTGCGTACTAAAAAGGTCTTACAAAGTGATCCCTCAATTCAACATTAACTTGAAAGTTAAAATGTAGTGTTGAAATTAGGACATCATCTCCTCTCTTGAATTCAAATTCTTTATGAGATTTATCCCACCTTTTCTTTTCATATTCAAATGCTTTTTGGATGCATTCCTCTGCATGATTTCTACACATTTGTTGCATATGAATAAAGGATTTAGTACCAGGGTGTATATCTAACCTTGGTAATTTATCTAAATGATTCACTGGGTTATTTGGTACATATCCCAGCCAGAGTTCAAATGGGTTTTTCTCTGTGACAGAATGAGTTGTGCTATTATAAGCAAACTCAAGGCCAGGAATTAATGTTACCCAGTCATGTGTGAATTTCTCATTGTTTTTGTATTCTAATCCAAAGTCACAATATCTTCTGATCATATCTTCTAGAGTCTGTATCATTCTGTCAGCCAACCCATCAGTTTGTGGATGGTGTTCTGTAGACAATTTTAATTGACAACCTGATACTTCCATCATTTATTTCCAGAACTCTGAAATAAATTTAGGGTCTCTGTCAGAGATTATGTCTTTGGGGAACCCAGCAGCATTCATCATTTGAGTCCACCATAGTAATGCCAAGTCATTTGCAGATACCTCTTTATGGGTAGGGATAAACTTACACATTTTTGTTAATCTATCCACAATTACCCAGCAAGAATTGAAACTTTCTTTTCCTGCTAATGGGAAGCCAGTGAAAAAATCCATGTTTATAATTTCCCAAGGAGCTTTTGGCTGCTCTATTTGTTGTAACAACCCAGCTCTCTTCCCAGTTAATCTTTTAGATTTCTGACAAGAGTCACATGTTTCAATGTATTTTTGTACATCTTCTTTCATGTTTATCCACCAGGTTGTATTTTTAACTCTAGTTAATGTTTTGAAAAATTAAAATGACTAGCTAAGGTGTCATCATGACAAGTACTTAACATTAACTATTTCATAGAAGGTATTATAACTATTACATTACTTAGCTTTTTTCTGTAATATATATATCCATCTTCAATTGACAGTTTACATTTTTCCAACACATTTTTATACTTTGGAAGCAAGGTTTTAATTAATGCACTCATGGAGGCATTAGTTGGATCATTTAAAATGGTAGATAATTTAGCCAAATCTTTATCAGATGAATAATTTTCCAATATAGTTTACATAAACTCTTCATAAAATCCACTATATAAATTCCAAATATATGTATAACCTCATTTTCAGGTACATAAGCTGAGTTGTCAGCATCATTTGGCAAAGGCCTTCTGGATAATAAATCCACATTAGAGTGCAATGTTCCTTCATATGAGTGATTGTCATTCTTCCTCTGTACTCTTGTACAGCTAGTTTCCATCTAAACATGTGCCTATTAGGTGTTTTCATGTTTAGTAATGATTTAACTGCACTGAAATCTGTTATTAATTCAAACTTCTGGTCTTCCAGATAGTAATAAAGTTTCTCCAAGGCCCACACAATGGCTAAACATTCCAGTTGGGTGGCACCATACCTTAATTCTGTCTTCCTTAAGGTTTTGGATATATAACAGATAACTACTTTAGATTTTTTTTAATTTATTATCTGTTTTTTCTGTAAGGCAGCACCTAACCCTATAAAGCTTGCATCAGCGTACAAGATAAAAGGTAGGTTAAAATCTGGCAGTCCCAATATTGGAGCTGACATTAAACACTCCTTCAATTTATTAAAGGTGTGTTGTCTTTCATTCTTCCAAATGAAAGCTTCATTTTTCCTGATTAATATTGTTAAAGGGGCTGCAATTAATTGGTAGTTTTGTATATACTGCCTATAATATCCACACATACCTAAAAAACTTTTAACATCATTCACACACTTAGGTATACTAATTTTTTTTTATTTCTACCACTTTTTTCTGGTCAAACAAAATTTGTAATCCAGATATAACATGTCTAAGTACTTTCAAGGATTGAAATCCAAAATTACATTTTTTCAATGCAATTCTCATATTAATTTCATCCATCTTTTGAAATACTCTTTTCAAGTTATTCAAATGTTCATCATATGTTTTTGAGAACACTATGATGTCATCAAAATAAACTAAAAGCCATCCTTAAATCATTTCTTGATGAAAAATACTATCCATCAATTTTTGGAAGACTGAAGGCGCATTTTTCAGGCCAAAGGCATTCTCACATATTTATATATCCCCATGTTTGTGGTTATGAGTAAGAAGTTCTGAGAATTCTTTTCCACAGAAATCTGGTGGTAAACTTTGTTTCCATCCAGACAGGAAATATATTTTTCTCCTTGTAAGGTAGCATGGATAGAAGCTATCCTTGTTAGAGGATAAATATCACCCACAGTTAATATATTCAGAGCTCTATAATCACCACATAACCTTGCCTTATCTTTTTCATAAGAGATTAAAACTGGTGAAATAACACAATACTTAGGTGTTGTGTCCACTTTTTCAACAATACCCATTTCTAAAAGCATTTTAATGTTGTTTTCAATGTCTTTCCTTTTTTCAGGAGAAGCTGGGTAAGGTTTCTATTTCAAGCTTCCAGGAATATTCTCCAGATCACAACTTAAAGAGATTTTCATCTCATGGTCTTTGACCAATCCTTGTTTATTTAAACCATGAGAAAATGCCACAGGATAAGATTTCATCAATCTCAAAATATTGTTTTCTTCAATTTTTGAGAGTTGAGAACTGAAAGAAGCTTTTTGGACTTCATTTTCCAACTCTACCACTTCAGAGGTGGTTCTTCCACCTTGCAAATGTTCTTCTTTTGGAGAAATGGAATAAACTGAATTCTCAGAGCAAATCTTGAATTTTCTTTTCCCATTTACACCTATAGTGAAGCAACTATTTTCAGGATCTAGTTTGATGCCAAATTTGGTCAATAAGTCATTGCCAATAATATACCAATCACTACAATTTTTTTTATCCATTACCACAAATTCACACACTTCTCTTACATATCCATTATTATATTTAAAGAATACGGCAGTTTTGTATTTTCCAGTTGGATGAAATACTAAACTAAAAGCCCTTCAGTTCTTTGTCTGTACAGGTTCTAGTTTTTCCTAATACCTACTATCTAGTTTCATTAAAGTATTAATAGAAACTACACTACCTGCAGCCCCAGTGTCAAGAATGGAATTCATTTCTTTTCCACATATAATAACAGAAGCTCTAATAGGTGTTATTTTGTAAGTATCATGAGATACATCTTTGATAATTTCAGCTTCCTCAATGGAAGTTAAAGAGGTATCTGTATGATGTATTGCATCATTCAGGAACATAATATCCTTTTCTAATACATATATCTCACTTTCATCATCAATGTAAGAAATGTTACTTTTACAATCCTCAATAGGTTCCTCCTTTTCATCTTTGTGGTTACTTTGTTCAGAATCTTGTGAGTTTTCAATAAGATTTATTCTTTTCTTACAAGTATGACCTTTAGCCCAAGGTTAATTACATTTGTAGCAAGTGTTATTTTCTTGTCTTTTAGGGACAAGGGGATCTGAAGGTTTTTTCTTCTCCACTGGTAACATATTTGTAGTGGGTTTTCCTACCTCAACACTTTGCTTGTAACTATTATACTTGGTTTCATATTTGTGTTTCAATAATATTTCATTGAATATATTAAAAAACCCAGAATTATCTCTGATGGTTTCAGTTCTAGCTACAATAATGTCTCTGACTGATATAGGCAATTTATATATTATTTTTTCTTTTCACTCATCATAATCCATTTTTGGATCCATGGCTTTCATGATTTTTGTTAAATTCATTTAAAATACCATGGGTTTATCTCCAGCATTTGGATAATATCTGACTTTCTCATACAATCTTTGTTGAGTGATTTCAAATTTGGGCCACCAAATTGCCTTTCAATTAGTGCCTTCCATTCATTCCAGGAGTAGCTTATTCCCTTACTCAATACAGATTCAAACCATAATAATGCCACATCTGTAAATAAAGATATTAATTTTGATGTAATTTCTTCATCAGGTAATTTGTATGAAAATTTTAAGTTATCAATTCTTTGATAGAATTGTTGCCAATCAGATTTTGAATCCACATAAAAAGAAGGGTACTGATCTAACTTAAGCCAGTTCTTTTGGCTAGTTTTTTCTTCCCTAACCTGAGGAATATTGAGCAAATCACTTACTTTAGAAAGATGATATGATAATTTATTTCATCCTTTACTGATTTTATATTATCAGAGCCCATGACACTATGTTCATGTTCAATCATTGGTCTATTATCAGTGTGTTTCATAAAAACTGGTACTCTTTCCACATAAGAGGTATTATCTTTTACTTTATCATTATTTTTCAAAATGTTAACTATTTCGATTTCTACTCTTTTTAACCTATCTTTTATTACAGGTACATGAGTTAAGGTATCATTCACATTTGAAAAAGAAAAATTTACACTTCATTCTATGGTAGCCATAATATTCTAAGAATGTTCCAATTTATTTTCTAAATTTTTAATCTCAGAGTTTAATCTTATGTTTTTATTGATTAATTCATTATTTGAATTCTCAATACTTTTTAACCTATTGGCTGTTGTACTCAACAATTGTGTGAGGTTTAATAATACACTTTCTGTATTATTGTTTGACTCTCTAGAAAATTCTTCTAATTTTTCAATTCTAAATAATAATTTACTAATTATTTTTGATTCCATTGGATTTTCTTTTAGAAAATATTCAATTTTTTCAGTGTCCAATCAGAAGACTCATCATCAGGTTCAAGATTTAATTCATTTGGTTCCATTTTTATTTTAATAGCATTATCCTGGTGGTCAATAAAACTATGTACATTGTCATCATTTAAAGAAAAGTTTAACATGTTATTTTAAAATGAATATTTTTTTAAATTTTTATCAATTATATCCATTAACTCTCTATCATTTTCATTACCTATAAGTAATTCATTGTTAGGATTATATAATTGATCCTGAGAAGATGGATGTCTCTGCAAGGTCTTATTCCATTTCCCCTGCCACTACTTGGTTTTCCCCTGTAAGGGTGACTTCTGGAGCCCTGCTGTTGAGGGTTGTTGTAGTTTTGGGTGTATCAATCCCACTTCCATTTTCTTACAGTAAATTTTTGGTCCTCCTCTTGGGCTAAAGGTGTTGCTATAAAACTTTTGGGTACCACTGTTGGTGGTTGAGCCTTTATTTCTACTAGAGCTTGATTGACTTCTACAAAACCCTGAGCTGCTCTTTCTCCAGATTGTTTATCTGGTCCACTATATTGTTGACTCTTATTGTCAAGGTTTTCAGTAGAGTGGAGAGGAAGTAAATTTGTTCTTGTAAGGTATTTCTTATTTTCTTTATTGATACCTGCTTTAAAAGTTTTCCCTTTTCTCCAGAGACATTTGTGGAGTGTTGCTGTTTGTGGGGAAATCCTGGCCCTCCATTTGAATGTCCTGTATCAGGTCTTTCAGCTCTAGGTCTTAAGCTATAAGGTTTTGCCTTATTACTCACAATATCATTGTTGTCACAAATTTTTACGTGGAATTTAATCAAAGAATTGAAATTTTAGATTTGAAAACTTCAGAAAGGAGTTTTATCAGCATTTATCAATACCACTGAAGGCAATTTTATTGCTTACCTGTAGGTATGAAGTGAATTTATAAGTGCCAAAAGTTAAATATGCTTTTATGTGGTCACTTGATTTAACTGGTCTACAATATTTAGCCGTGTTTATATGTTTAAAAAAGAAAATCTGTCAGTAAGATTCTTTCTAAATATTAAATGAGTTTTACAAACCAATAAAAAGGGATTAAGAGTCCTGTTAAAAGAAAACAATTAATCAGTTTAATTGGTTTATCATTTGCAAAGATCAAAAATTTAATTGGTCTATTGGCAGACTTCTACTAATAAAAAGTTTATGTTAAATTAGTGGTAAAAATTATTATCTGCAAAGATAACAAAATTAATTGGTCTATTGACAGACTCCCACTAATAACAATTATATGTTAAATTAGTGGTAAAATTGTTGATTCAATATCAAAATTTTATTATATAACAGGGCTTATTTTTCTGAAATCACTATATAAGTGACCCCAACCTGTTTTAATTATTTAAATATTTCTATAGGGATTTTATTTACTTGTAGCCTTTTTTTTGAATTTTTACTTACTGGAAGATAACAAACAGAATCCTTGAAGAAAGGTCCCCAATTGTCAGTCTAAGGTCAAGTACAGAGACATGAACTAGCTTGAATTTCAGTTTTCCAGAAGATTTTAATGTTCCTATATGAATACTGTAGTACCATTCCAATAAGTATTAAAATTAAACTCAATATAAGGGTCTCAGTAATTCTAATCTCACTAATTATATATGGCTTACAATCTTTATAGTTGGTAGAAAAATATATTTAATAAATTCAGATACTATTCAAAGACTTTATAATTAATATTGATATTTATTGTAATTTTATTGGTTATATGTTTGATTGTAATGATAAAGAATGAAGAAAATAAGACCAAAAACCTCCTTCTTTTATACACAATTTCTTCCCCAATGACCCCTATGATTTACCAGCTCAATACACAGTTAATTACGCCTAATTCTAGCTAATAGACATTTTCAGAAACAAAAAGAGTGACTAGTAACATAATTAGAATGATATCACCCGCCAAAATCCTGTAGTAATAGGGATAATCCATCAAAAATAAAGAATAAGCAAAAAAGAAAGTATATGCGTATTATACATTAATATAAAAGGCCAAAAAGGGAAATTTAAGACTAATTAAAACTAAATAATAAGGTGGATTAACTGTAGAAATTTTGGGGCTAATCATGACATTATACTACGTGAAATACCAATTCAAAAATAACCAAAATTGACTGAGAAACCACCAAAAAAAACCAAAAAAGGGTGTGAGATGTGGGGTAACTACATGAAGTCCTTGGCAGGTTCTTGCATGGGTAAATCCTTGACTAATTTAGGCAAATTTAAGCGTGGTAGTGAATTAAAGTGCCTAGAATGAGGTTATTAATGAAATTAGTGCATATAAAGAGGGTCAATGCATTTATAATTAAGCTAGCACACTAAATAAGCGCCTGTCACCTATTTTAGTGTGTTTCCCCACAGTGGGTGTAGAATGTGGGGTAATTATAGTGTGAAAAAGCTAACTTTTCTAAAAATGAAGCTATTCACATGGGAAAAATGCAGGCAGTATGTGGCCAGTACACAGAGGCCATTTCTGGCATAAAAAACACCAAATTTGAAAAGTGTTGTTTTTATAAATTTGAGTAGCCAAATAAATATCCCTAAATAAGACAAATTGATCTTTCAAAGCACATTTTTAATATTATTAAATTTATAGCGCATATAATCAACTTTTAAGTGATTTAAAGCACATTTCTTGTTTTCCACATAAAATAATGAAAACAAAAGCTTTAAGTCTACTTAAATATTATGTAGCCTTATATTTAAGGCTCTTAAGATTAACCTAACATATTCCAACTTAATATTAAGTACCTAAGAATTATAAAAAGTGGATATATGTGTGTATATAAGGTGTTATAATGGCATATTTTGTATATTATCATAATTTTTACTTATGCATACTATTTGTGTACTCTAATTTATTGCTCCCATGTATA
Source organism: Hemileia vastatrix (assembly GCA_030280995.1). NCBI lineage: Eukaryota > Fungi > Basidiomycota > Pucciniomycetes > Pucciniales > Zaghouaniaceae > Hemileia > Hemileia vastatrix. Next base: position 5,826,536 of record JASXTE010000017.1, on the reverse strand, counting down.
GTCCATGTGTTTAAAATAACTTATAAGAACTTTTTACTCAGTCTTGGGGATATCCAGGCTGACATATAGAGTCCAGAGGAGTCTTCTCTATTTTTATCTCTACCTCCTGCATTTCTACATCCTGTTTGGTACAACAATTGATTAATTTGAGAAAGTTTAGTAGTCAAAGGAGAGCTTACAGAAGTCTCATCATAATCAATCAGGTCCAACTCCTCTTCATGGGAAGTAGAAGCACTTAAATCAGCCATTTTTTGTATAACTTGAGCTGAGAGAAAAAAGAAATATTAATATTTAATCATTTATTATTTAATTTGTTGAAAAAAAAGATAAAATAAAAATATATTAATTATATGATCAATTGCAGGATTATTAATCAACTAAAATAATGAAAATATAATGTTTATCAGGACAAAAAATAAACTGAAATAATTATTACAATTTTTAATTAATCAAGTTAACTAAGATATTGATATTTTATTACCAGGATTTAAATTAATCAAGTTAAGTAGTAAAATAATTAATTATAAGGACAAGGAATCAACTGGAATAATTAACACAATACTTTATCAAATAATAATTTATATATTGATATAATTACCAGGATTATATCTCAACTGAAATAATTTAATATAATATTTAATCAATTAATTAATTTATATATTTTTATTTTAATACCAGGACTTATTTTCAACTGAAGAAATATGATGATATTTCAATTATCAGGACTAAATGTCAACTGAAATAATTAAATAAAATATAATATAATTTATTTATGTAATTATATTACTTCTAGGACTAAGAAGAAAATTTCTCTAACTTTTTCAACTAGGAAAAAAGATATTTTTTATGCCAGACACCTCACCCTGTAATTTGAGAAATTTAATTCCAACTACAGAGTGCTGAGTAAAAAGATATACATGAAATATGAAATATGCAGAGTGAGACCTACAGACAGTAGCTGCTATAGTTACTACCAATATGTAGGAAAATTAAAACTATATAAATCTTATATTTGGGGCAAGGTTCGATTCCCAGTTTCAGCAAAAAAATGTAAGTCAGGTGCCTTTTGAAGTTTGACATTTGTTGTTTGTTCGAAAATCACTATTGTTCCTCAGAGTTGATGGTCCCACGGTCACTGGTGTCAAGGTATCAATGTGTCAATGAGAATTTGGATAGGCACCCAATTTTCAGAAGGTCCTTTTGCTCTAGAAGAAGTTTCAACAGTCTAACAGTAGTGATAGGTGTAAGAAGGCTCAAGATCTCAAAATTATGTACCTAATTATTTCTTTACAAGATATTACTCTAAAAAAAGGTAAAAAGATTTATTACTATTATTTTCAAACATTAGAAATACGCAGATATAAATACTAAGATAATAAATAGTATTAATAGTTTTATTTGTTTTATATAAAATATAATTGTAAAGTAATTAAGATGGAATGAATGAAAATAGGCAGAATGAGAGGCCTTATATAGGCAAAAAGGAGAGAAAATACAGAATCAAAATTATATATACATGAGTATGGGAGAAAGAACAATTCCATTATTAGACAATTCAAATATTAAAGTTTTTCTATAAATAATTTACCCATATGCTTTATTTAACTGTATATGTCCATTTTATTTGTTTTTTTTTATTTTTCTGTAAATTGTCAAAGTAAGAATAAAATAATTTGAATTTCATATTAAGTATTATTATATTTTTGTTTCACTTCTCAAAAGTAATGAGGACATTGTCAAGGGATTAAAGATGAGGGACATTAAATTTAAATAATTACTTAATTTTACTTATTTTAATTAGTTAAATTATTATAAGTAATTTGCAAAGTAAGTATTATTTATAAAATAAGAAATAAATGTGTGGCTCTATCCTAGTAAATAATTAATTATTTACTGGGTAAGTCTAGTAGACTGACATACAATTTCCCTTGAGCTCCCTTAAATAAATTTGTTGGATTTCTAGTGACAAAACTTATGTATTGAAAATTTGCTGCAAATTTTTGACACATGACTTTAATCATAACTGAAACATTTAAAAAATTACAAAAAAATTCAAAAAAAATTACAAAAATGTAAAAACAATTCAAGAACTAAAAAAATGCAAAAAAAAATTTATAAAAAATCATAAAAAACTAAATAAATCACTTAAATCTCAAAAAGTTAAAAAATTCCAAAATAATTCTTAACATTATAAATCACAAAGATAATTAGTCACCTCAAAAAAAAGACAAACTATGCAATATATGGGGTGGACTTGATAGCAATTCCCCAACCTGAAATTGGATGGAACTCATACTGAACCCATACTGAACTCTACTTGAACACCCACCTAAAACTTTTCTTCTCAGTGGTTTTCATCCCTGATTGTATGATTCCTTTGTCAATAGCTCAATTGGTGTTCAATCTGTGGTGAGTTTGGGTCCAAGGTTGCGGGCTTTCTGGCAAGTCTGCCCCCCATATTGTGTGGTGACACAGTGTCTAATCTTGAATAAAGATAAGAAGCTTATGAAATTTACAGGATATATTGATGTTTTCTTCATAATTTTCTTCCTGTGACTCTTTTTTAAATAATTGGTAATTATCTGCTTCATCAATATAAAATTAAATCAATATATAAGATTATGGGGTATCAAGGTGATAAAATAAGCAAAAAAAGTGCTAAATTTAATAAGATTTTGTAATCTGTCAAGAAAATAAGAGGTGAAGGCTGTAGACAAGGTATTAAATTTTTTCATGATACTTAAAAATTATTAAAGGGACTAAATTGGCACATTGTCAACCCTTTACTGACCCCCATTCAGGCTGCGTGGTGGCCCTGTAGGGGTGACAAAAGGGCCATGAAAAGACTATACAGGCCAAGTAAAGGGCCGAAATTCAAGTACTCTCAAAGCTAGTGAAAAAATATTCTTTATATATATATATATTAGAGGGTCTAAAACCTTACCAAAGATTCCTAATATGTTTCATTTTAAAATTCTACTCAAAACCACCATAAAATATATCTGATTTGGTACTTGAGGTCTAAAATATGGGGTCAAATACACCCTAATTTTGTGCCATTTTTTCAACCACCATTCAAACAACCAATACCCACATCTTATCAATCAACTGTGCATCACCTATCTTCTACCCTAACCCACATAACACATATACTCCACTTTAAATGTCTTCTCTCCCAGTTCTTTTCCAAATACATTCTTTTCCCTTCACATCACATTAAGTCTATTACTTTTTATTCCTTTCTTTATTAAATTTTCTAGCTCAAATTTCTATCCCCACAACTTCTTATTTTTATCTAAGGCTTCATATATATCTAAAATTGTTGTTAGTTTTTTGTTTTTCTTCAACAAAATTTTCATTTTCACTAATTTTTTTTAGAGTTAATTTATCATGACTTTCCCAAAATTTACTTCTCAAAACTTTACTCAAATTAACCCATCTAAACCACAGATTGTGATTATCTGGCTGAAAATTCAATTCAATTTTGAAACATTTTTTGTCTGTGAAACGTCCACTCAAGTTGGTCATCCACCAGCCTAAAATTTAGGGGTTTATAATAAAATTTTGGTGGAGTTGAAAGAGAACTAGAGGTAAGATGGATTTTACAACAAAGAAAATGAGGGAGCTATTCAAAATTATGAATAAAAATATGAGAAGTAAAATAAAGCTTCTTTTTCAACTTGGTTTGGAGTCAAAGAAGATGATGAGAAACATGGAATCACATCTTTTTCTGAAAAACACAACTCTATGTGTTATCTTTGTGATAAAATGGATTAACTCTTTGGAAAAAGACCATATTTTAACCTCTAGCATATGAATCAAGGTCCAAAAATTTCTGAGTCTCACACAAATAATCAAGAATTTCCTTTACATCCTTTTCTTGACTCTCCTGAATTTGAAGAACCAACTGAGCATTTTGAAATTGAGCCTTATGAGCCCATGGTAGTAGGCTTAAACTAATTTTGTTGTTATTTTTTTTTTTTTGCATTGCTTATTTACTTACCATGTATTAATCAGACCAAAGGCTCATCAAATCTACAGATTTATAAGGAAGTAACTGAAATTAAAAATCAGAATTCAAAGAACCAAAAACTCCTAGAAAAAGACTCAAGAAAAGGGCTTCTGCTAGTTTTTGGACAACTCAATCTACATCAAAGGCCTTTTTTTCTCTTTATGGTGAGATTTTTAATAAACATGAGCAAGGGTTTTTTTTGCATTTAATAAAAATTTTTTTAATTTTTTTCTTATTCTTAAAATTTAGCCCTGTTGCAGAAAAAAGAAAAATCTCACATTGAAATCATGAAGTTGAAGTGTCAAGAGAAACTGCAGAGAATCAACATCTTTTTAAGGAAAAAAGTGGCTTAACTCAAATATGAAAGAAGAAAAATATTTAGAAACTGAGAGAGATAATTTAAATTTGAAGAGGGATAAGGTTAGAATTCAAAGAGAGGACAATGAAGAACTTAAAAAAAACAATTTCAATTAGAAAAGGCCAAATTTAGCTATGAGTTGATGAATTAAAAATCAATCCAATTGAGGCTGAATAATTAAGAAATAATGTTTATTTACTTGCCCTTGTTAATAAAAATAAATCAAGTTCTGATATTAAAAAGTTTCTTTCTTTACTGGGTTGAATTTCAATAAATATTAATACATTTCTTTCTGAATTTATTCTTTAACATCAACTTAAAAGTCTTCTGACAATTCTTGTATCTCCTTCATTAGATTTTTAAGCTGTTCAACATTTTTCCCTAACTAAACTACTGATATCAGATAATCTAGATCTTACTACCTTTATCATAACTTTTGTCTTTCTATCAAATAATTTTATAAATTTTTCTTTTGTTTTTGATTTATCACTTTCTTTCATTTTATCCCAAATACTATCTTCATCCTCAGATTCTTTTTTAGGTGAAATTCAACAAATTCTTTCCAAGTCAAAAATGAAATTTGTAAAACCCTCCCAAATTATTTAAAATAGTAGTGGATAGGGATCAGAAATTTTTTTGTAAGTCAAAAAAAAATTTGGACAAAAAAAAAGGTAATACCCTCCCTTGTGATTTATTGAAGTAGTAGCCTTGATTTTCAAATTTCAAGTTCATTCCATAAGTTAACATGTAAAAAATTAATTTAAGATAATCAAAAAACTTATAATAATGAAAATTCAAGTAAAAATGTGAATTGAAGTCATTTGTGACTGAAGTAAATGAAATCAAATTCAAGTTTATACATGAGCCTCATGAGGAAAACGAGTTTCCCCATGATAACTGTTATAAAACACACTGACTGATGACCTATAACTTAAGTAAGTAGCATCAGAAATGAAAAATACCTCCTAATTCATCATTGAATTCTCACACCGCCCTGCACCATTTCTCTATTGATTAGCCAAGAATTCATCCTTTCATATCACATAATTTCCATGTTTTGAAGCCTGCATTAATAATCACTTTAGTGATTATGTAATAGATCAATAGAGCCTGTTATTGTTATTTATAGACTGTAATATCTTTTTAAACTGTTTTATTAATCTTATTATCATTCATTTTGATCATATAGATTATTTACTCACTTGAAGAAATTCTATTCTGCTTTATAACACCTCTTACAATTAGAATTACAGGAATTAATATTAACATTCCACTTATATTTATACTTAAAACATTAATAGTTCTTATTCTTTGTTTATTTTGGTTGAAAAATCAATGTTGCCTCTGTATATAATTGTAATATTGATTGGGATCCATTGTATCCTTAACAAAGGCTAGTACTAGTATCTACCAATCTTATCATTTTTTATTTCAATAATCTAGAATCTTTAGTTATTTGAAGAAAATCTATTATGATTTATAGTTCCTGTTAAAATTAGCATTAAAGGTTGGTTGAAAAAATATTGTTGCCACTGTATCCAGTTGTAATACTGGTTGGGATCTATTGGCTCCTGAACAAAGCTATTTAATATTATTTAACATGTAGAGTATTTTAAATGAATTGTTAAATGATAATTTATGAAATAAAAACAAAACCTAATATAATATATTAGACCCCATAGTTCTGTTTCCTACCTAATTTTCTGTTTTTTACATTACCTTCTTTTCTTACTTAATGAATCTGGTTGACAAACTCTAGATTTTCAGTCATCTTTATCTACATAATTCTAACCAATGAAAAAAATAATAAAAATTTGATTAAAAATCCCTAAAAAGCTTTCTTCAAACTACCTGAAATAAATAGTCCAAAAAGACCACAAAAAATATTGAAAAATTTCCCAAAAAGTTGCAAAAAGCTCCAAAAAAAGTGTCAAAAAAGTGTGTAAAAAATTCCAAAAAAGTTCCAAAAAAAAGCATTCAAAATTCTCTAAAAAAAGTTGAAAAAAGTTCCAAAAAATTTTTAGAAAGTGTCTAAAGAAGTTCCCAAATATTTCCCAAAAGTTGTTAGAAATGTGTCAAAAAGTTCCAAAAATTGCATCTGAATTTCTCTAAAAATATTTCAAGGAAAAATGTTCAAAAAAAGCACCAAAAGTTTCATTAAAGGTGCCAAAAAATGCCTAGAAATCACTTTAAAATGCTTGTAGAAAGTTTTTCAATCATTTCCAAAGTAGCCCAAAAACACACTAAAGTCACTTTGAAATGCTTTGAAGATATTTCTGAATTGGTTTAGCTAGAAAAAAATTCCAAAAATAGCCCAAAAACACCTAAAAACTAATGGAAAGTTCTTGAAAACTGTTTTCAAATTATTTCCAAATGATTCTGAGGAGATTTAGTAAAAAAAGGCCAAAAAAAGTGAAAACCCCTGAAAATAACAAAAAAAAAACCAAAAAGTTAATAAACCATATATGTGGGAAAATGAATAAAAGGGGAATGATGGTGAAAAAGAAAAAAATGTGAAAAAATGTGAAAAAATAGGAAAGTGGGAAAAAATGGGAAAAAAAGAAAAAATGGAAAAAAAAGAGCAGTTCAATCAGTAAATGAAACGGAAAACATGATTAATAAAACAACAATTAAAAAGGCAATCCAATCATCAATTAAATGAGAAAAAATAAGAAAGTGAATTACCTTGATGAATGAGGAGTGAGAAGTATCAGAACCAATAATGAGTGATGAAAGTGGGTTACAAAGAGAAGATGAGTTATTATATTGAGAAAGAATATTAGAAATATTATGTGATTTTAAGGCTGTGAGCTGAACCAAAACAAATTAAACTGTTAAACTGGGGAAATTCATTTCAACAAAAGTGGGAAGTGATGAAGATTAAGGGTAAGTGTATTATTATGGGATTTATTAAGTGCTTGTAAATCAAATACTTCAATTTTATGAATATAACCTAAAGCATTAGGTGAAAAAATATAGGTTATGGAACTTCTTTACATATTTCTGAATAATCATAATAAAGAAGAGAAGTGTCTTGATGACTTTTTTCTCCCAAAATAAGACATGTTTTGGAGAAAATATGCTGATTCAAAATACCTGTCTAGGGCAGGTGTATTTCATTTTTTGATGGAGGGTTTGGTACATTTTTTGTGGTGTGTTTGTGGAATGTTTGGTAAGGTTTGAAGCAACCTATTATTTTACTTCTATCTAAAAGGAATGCTTTTGTAACATTTTGATAAAAAACTTTTAATATCATACTTGTGTAAATTTAACAGTTTTTAACTTCATGTCATTATATTTTTACTAGGATAAGATGATATGTTATATAGAATAATAATTGTGGGATGTCACAAGAATGAGAAAAATAAAGCTGAAAATTAAAAAGAATTTATAATTTCATAGACATTTAATAAGTATTTTAATTAAATTAAATTCATGTCTAAGATTTCTTGAAAATCTTTTTATACACTTTTTCCATTCACATGGACTTAATAAATTTTATAGGGTTTTTAAAATTTCTATAGTATGGTCCTAAAAAGAAAGTGATTTTTCTCTCAAAATATTTTTTACAAAAATTTTGTAATTATTAATACTGAATGATTTAGAGCCTTTAATCTCATATTTCAAAATTATTTATTCTATTTTTATTGTGGGTGAATTTTTTTATCCTGAATACTTTTCTTAAAAATTAATTTTGAGATGTGAAAGTGTATTTCAATTTTTCAATGTATTATGATTTTGATATATTGGTTAGCTTGGTTTTTATTACCAGAATGAATGAATTGACACCTGCTGGAAGATAACTATAATTTAATGAACTACTAATGTTCAGATTGGGGCAGGCACTTGCTAAAAGGTCCTTATCATTTGCTTAATCATGAAAGCTCAAGTGGGGGGAGGCACCAGCTAGCATGTGTTATGATTTCTTAAGGTTAACATTTTCTATTTTATATAGAAAAACTTACTAAAAATTTATATTGAATCATCTAAAAAAACTTTCAATGTACATTAAAAAAGTCCAAAAAATTTAATTCATTTTCTTCTTTGGTAATGTAAGCTCTTATGGTTTTATAAATATGGTGAGAATTTCTTTCTTTGAAATTTTAATCTTTTTTCAATTTAAATGGAAACTCTGTCTTTCAAACATGATTTTTATTGAATATTAGACCAATCATTCCCAATAATTTAATTTTCTCATTGATAAGTAGAAGAATATCTCTTTATGTGCATTGATTCTGCCTGAAATACCATTTAAATTACAGAACCTAAAACAAATTTTGTTAATTTAAACATTTTGGTATAATTTTGTTATATAAAGCTATAATTAATTGGTAAATTTTAGGTTTGATTGTGATTGAAGCACTATTTCGTGCCTATAATAGTACTCAAAAATTACCTCAACTTTGAATGGAACCTGTAATTAATCTTTAAATAAATTGAGAATTTTCTACTGATAAACTCATATGCATGAATGATTCTATAAAATACTTATACATACTTTATCAATCATTTCTACCAACACTAAAAGATAATGAGCCAAATAGCTTGTGATGTAATATGATATGCTTTATATTGTTTGTTTAACTTTATCATATGACAATTCGTATTGACCATCAGATTAGGTATTAAAATTACTATCTAGAATAGGGGAAAATCCCTGAACTAGACTTCTAGCTCATTTTTTGGTTTCAGGGTATGATTATGGGTCTGTTTTGTGGAATGACTCTACTTGAACCCATCTTAATTTATTCTTTTCTGAAATTGGCATTTCCTTTTCCCATGTCCTCTCATCTTCATAAGAGAACATGAACTCTATTACTTTCTTTTCTTAGTATATCATTCTTTTTTTTCACCACCCATCCTCCTCAACCACTTCTTAAGATTTTTAACCTCCCCCTACACCTCTTGAACCCCCTTTTCTCTTTCCCTACAAGCCTCCCTATACCACAACACCCTATTTCTCTTCCAAAGAACAAAATTAGGTGGGCCCAAAAGGTGAAATTCAATGTTTTGTCACAAAAATGCACCAAGAATGGAACAGGCTAATGAAACTGAAGTACCAATCTAGTTCACTATTTTTCCCCTGCTTAGCTACATTTACATCATCTTAGAAAAAATAAAACTTTGAGTTGCCTAAATAATTTAATTTAACTTGTGATTTTGTGTATTTCAAATATATTTACATTCAAAAATCTCTATTAAACAATATTTTTTTACTCTGATGTCTCAGATTGTTCAGAATCACCTGTAGGCCTTTTACATGCATAGAGCTCAAGGACTTACTATAGGGTTCCTCAAAAATTAAAGCATGGGTTACTCTAAGGTTTTTAAAAAACAACTTGTCTACAAGTTGCTTTTTTTTTCAGCGTGTGTTTTATTTGTTCTAATACCCCGTTTTTTAGTCATAATAGAAGATCCCATACAAAAACATGCCCAAGTAAAGTTATATGTGAAATGTACCATATTATATAGGCCATTAATTTTAAAAAAATGACAAGAAGTAATTTAAGTATTTTGATTTATATTTTCCATTAATTAAATGGCAGATTGGAGTACTTTGAAATCACCTATTGTGAGACAGTTCAAGTTTCCCTAATCTCAATTTTTGAGATGAAAGAAACTGATCTCTAAGAAGACACTTTTTCTTCCCTACCTACCTATTCTTGACTAAAGTTGGGATTAGTGGAAGTCAAATTTATAATATAAAAAATTGAGATAGGTGCTGGTTTCAACAAAACCAGCCATTAAGGGGTCTCAGTTCTGGTGAATCCACACTTAAATTAAGTGAGATTTTCAAGGCAAATCAGCACTTAAATTTAAAAAAAGTCACCTATTACAAAAATGAGTATCAGTTATGACCTCAAATAATCACTTTTTTTGTGGTTTTTTTTACAAACACATTTTGGACATAGAATCCCTGTTACATTTGATTCACTGGCCTCCCTCCTATTATCTGCCTTCATTTGCTTTTCCTCCCTCCATAAATTCAAATCACATACTTTCCCCTATTGTGTAATTTTTCATTCATTCACTCTCCCCATAACACAAAAATTTGAAATTCCCTTCTTTATCAGTTACCAAAATCCTTTTTTAGCATTTTTTGGCCTTTATTTTTGTTTTTTGCCTTATTAGGCATTTTTAGGTGTTTCTAGGAAGTTTAGGAATTTATTGGCATATCTTAAAGGTGTTTTACCCCTATTTTGAAGTCTTTTATTGGAGTATTTTGCAGACTTTTTAAGTTTATTTTTCAAGCTTTTTTTGTTATTTTGTGCAAGCATTTATTAGTGTATTTTTAGGAAATTGTTACTAGCATTTTTGGCTATTTTTTACAAGTATTTATTGGTATATTTTACAGGTAGTTTAACGGCATATTTTGCTAGAATTTTTGGCTATTTCTTGGTGGTGTTTTTGGTAGAATTATTTAGTGGCATTTTTGCAATTTTTGGAAGCATATTAGAGGGTTTTAGCTCTGGAAAATTTGCATGTCATTGATAAACATTCATAGCACTTTCTTTATGCATTTCATTTTCTTCATACTCAATCTCTCACAAACTTCAACTTTTACTTTTCTCAATTATTTTTTCCTATCTTTCCATCAAAGTAAGTGTCAACTCCTGTCAGCCTAAATATCCCTATTACTGGGTATTTCTTATACTTAAAATAAGATAACCTTAATCACATTAAGCTTATATCTTAAAAATAAGGTTTAAACAATAATATATATGATTATATTCCATATATATATAATTATTAATCTATTATATCAATTATAGTAGTTTAAATAGCTTATACATAGCCTAATAATACTTATTAAGGTGTTAATGGAGTCATAATATACTTATCTTAAGTGATATTAAGTAATTGTTGACATACATAAGCTTATATGTATACATAAATCTCATATTCAGTGAAATATGCAGTATATTATGTATATTTAGGTATATAAGTGGGTTCTAGCCTCTTAAAAGCCTATAACCTTTGTTTTTCTGCTTATTTTAGGTCATATGGACGTATCCAGTTGACTCACAACACCTACAGAAGCATAAAAATTTATTTCAGGCACATACACTCAGTCTGGACAACTTAATCTGCTTCCTTGGATGAATATTCACAGATTTATGGGTTGGGAGGTCATTGCTTGGTTAATATGGATACTTGGGGATTTTATTGGGGGCTTGGAAATTTTATTTGTTTCTTTATATGCTTTGTGTTTCATTATATTTTCTTTGGATGAGTTATTTTACCTGTTTCTTTATGGTATCTGCTTTTATCTGGATTTTCTATTTATGGTATGGGTCTGTGTTATCATTAGTTGTGATGGGGGGTCCTTACTGGAGGTCTGGGTGTTGAATATGCTTGAAGTGAACGCCATGGGGAGGTGATGGGCCCTCACAGTGCTGTAATTGCCGGGGATAGCAGTGACATCATCTAGATTGAAGGTCTGTGCACTCCAGTGGATTTTGGTATAAGTAAGGGAGGATTTTGATGGTTATTAGACATCATTCACTAACTAAAATTCAAATAAACATTATAAAAAAATTATTAGCATTTAGAAATATATTATAAAGCCATTATAAATTGATATTATCTTTATATAAGCTATAACTATATTATATTCATCTATTTTCCACCACTAGCACACATTTAAATCCAAGTATTGTGAGTTTTATTTGAGAATAACTATTTTATTAGTCTTCCCCTGAGGTTTAATCACTAAATCTTTTATTAAAAATTAGTAGGACCATTAATAAATACTATTAAATCATACTTAAATACTAGATACACTGACAACTCCTTTTAATTTTTCATGCCTAACTGATATCCCTATTTTTCTATAAATAATATGCACTCAAATATATGTAGGACCCTTAACTGGGTAATGGTGGACTTTTTTCTTGTTTTCATTTTCATTATCACTTCTCATATTTTTAGAAAATTTTAAGAAATATTGGAAGTAGGATTAGTTTTATTCAAATCTCATATACTTTTAAATAAGGATTCTCCTGAAACCTAACTTTAATTTCCAAAAATTGGATTTGAATTTGGTTTAGTAGTTGCTGAGATATTGAACTTTAAATTTGAGCCTCTTTTTGCTTTGATATTACATAATTATAGAATAAGGCTTCTTAAATTCTTATCTGATAAATATATAGGTTTTCAGCTTTTATTCAAGTATCTAAAAAATTATATTTGGATTAGTGTTTGACACTATTTCACTGATCTTCTCTACAACACTCAAATCAATATTTGTCAAAGTTCCTTAAATAGGTCTCATTTTCTTCTATAAATGCATACTTCAATTCATATGAGACACTTCTCTGGATAATGATAGGCTAATTGAGTCCCTGTTATTGTAATTTCCACAATCACTTCTCAAATTTTAATTCAATTTAAAAAAATTCAGAATCAGGGTTATGTTTACTCAAATCTCATGTCAATTTAACTAAAGATTCTCCTGAAGACAGCCTTTTATTTCCTTTGAATTGTTTTGAATTTGGTTAAGTGGTTTCTGAGATATTGATCTATCAAGTTGAGTCTTTTTTTGCACTATTTTACTTTTTTTTCTCTTTGATATTACATACTTAACAAATAAAGCTTCAGAAATGCTTATATCATGAGAATTTTCATATAAGTAACAGTCATTTTTCAATTCTGAAGAGAATATCAACTTTACTGATTTAATTATCACTCTTGGTGAATTTTTGTATTTATTTTGTTACACTTTTGATGTCTTTTTGGCTTATATTATTTTATTTTTATCATTAGGGGGTATCAAAGTTGACCAATCCACAATTAAATTAATTGTGGATAAAAATCATTATAACCCAATTATCTTTGCTAATATTTGGGTTATTAGACATTTCACGTGTCAAATTTGACCTCTTATCCATTATTTTTCTACTCAAATTTTCATAACCACATCTTGGCCAACTTTCATTCATATGCACATCTTTGACTACTCTCTGGATATACCTTCTAACTTGCTGCACACTCCCATTCTCATCTCATCCTGTCTATTTTATCCATTCAAAACACCTCACCATCTCATATACTTGTTTTTTCTCCTTTTCATCTTCAATTATCTTAACATTCCCAGTCTTCATAGATCTTCTCACAGGCAGCCTTCCCCCAGTTTTTCTTCAAATTTCACTACTCCTACCTTCCCCTTCTCAGCTGAGAAATCAAAGACCATTCGATTCAAAAAATATGATCATCTCATTCTTATCAACTGGCTGAAAACTAAATCTAACTATGATTCTGGTTTTGGTAATGAAAATGCAACTAAAGTAGAACGGCCCCCAGAGTCAAAATTTCATGGTTATCTTCTAATAGCCAATAAATTTTGGAATAAGACCAAGGGAAGGATAGATCTTGTACCTAAACAGATGTCTGAACACTTCAAGCATTATCAAACCAAATGCAAGAAGGAAAAAACTCTTTCATATTCTACTAGTTTAGGTATTACTGACCTCAATATCAGTAAGGGCATCAAATCCATAGATGATAAACTTAACTCTTTATGTCCTTACTTTAAAGAGATGGATTCCATTTCCAGAGAGAAAGCTGGTGTTAATCCTACAAACATGTTGGATGGTGAAGATTCTATCTCCAAACATGATGTTGAAAGAAATCTTTTACCTTCTTCTTCTACTCAAGCCTCCCCTCATTTAACTTCCACAAATCAAGATATATTTTTAATAGATCCTTATGGCAATATAAACCAACCTGATCTAACTCAAGTATGTTTTTTTTCTTTTATCTTACCAATTCTTTTTTTTATTTATATTTTCTTATTTCTAAAAAGGCTGAAGAACAAAGACAGGAGACACAATCAACTGAGTCAGAAGCCAGCAACAATAATTATGAGGTAAATGTGACCTTGAACAAAAAGAAAAGGGCTTCAAGTGGTCTAAATTTCCACTCTCAAGGAAGAAGAAAAAGTGATACTTCATTTCAAACCCCTTTTTCTTCTATAAAAGAATTTTTGGAGAAACGTGATGCTTGTAAGTGATACCAAACCTCTTAATACTTCACTCTGATTTTCTTCTACTTTTTTTTTAATATTTATTATTGCTCTAGAACAAGTGGGAGTTTCTACAAAGACTCTAAAATTTGAAAAGCAAAATTACGAGCTCTCTTTAAGGAGGGATGACAGGGTACATGATTTGGAAGTGAAGAAGTTTGAACTCTCTTTATGGAAGGATGATAGGACACAAGTCCTGGAGGAGAGGAAGTACAAACTCTCTTTACAGAAGGATTATAGTTCACAAGACTTGGAGGAGAAGAAATTTGAGTTATCTCTAAGTATTGAAAAATCAAAGAAAGAGGAGAAAACACTTGAGCATCAAAACCGCATGGAACAGATGCAATATGAGCTTGATCATGAAGAAAATTCCAAAAATAAATATTTCTTGATAGAATGTGTTAAAGCTAATAAATCTGTTGAGGAAATTAAACGTTTAAAGAAATTGTTTGATGACTAGTTTGATTTATTTCTCTCACACTTCAACTGTTCATAATTAATTGTACATAAAATTTTATCTTAATTTCCTGTACTTCTTTACTCTATCCATCATTAGTTGAACATTCATATTTTAACATTATAAATTCTTGTTTAAATAAAATTTTCAAGAATTTTTAATGCTAAAATTTCTTTTTTAGTTTAAATTTTTAAGTCACATTTTAAAATTTCCCAATCCCACCCCTGCATTTGATTGAACTAAGGGGTGGGTATCACCAGAATTCTTTCAAGTAAAGAATTTCTCAAGTGTTATATGAAATTTTGGAAATCCTCATCCCTGAATTTCATTGAAGTAAGGGATGGGTATCACCAAAATTTTGGTTTCAAGGATTTTGAAGGTAATGTAAAGGGGAGGAATGGGGCTACAAGGGTTGGGGAGGCCTGAGAGAGGGATGAGGAAGGATATATGAGGTTGAAAAAAGGTTGTGAAAGAGTAAGAAGGGAAGATTAAGAGTTTCTGAGGCATTTTGAATGAAGAAAAGGGTTGGGGAGAGGTTGGGAGGGGTGAAATGGGGATCGAAAGAGGATGGCATACAATGGGGCTGGGAGGGTAGCGAAAGGGGTGGGGAGGGAAGACAAGCATGTGTTGATAGAATTGAAAGGGATGGGGATTGGTGCAAACTGAGTGTGAAAATAGGAGGATGGACTCTGTTCATTAGGAAAAGAACTGAGCTCACTGCCATAAAATATTAGCAGAAACATGAAATATATAAGGTGAAAAAATTAACTTCAGAAAATAAGAGGATGGACTCTGTTCTTTGGCAAAAGAATAGAGTTCACTGCCACAAAATATTAGCTGAAACATGAAATATATAAGTTGAAAAAATTAACTTCAGAAAATAGGAGGATGGACTCTGTTCTTTGGGCAAAGAACAGAGTTCATTGCCATAAAATACTAGCTGAAACATGAAATATATAAGGTGAAAAAATTAACTTCTGAAAATAGGAGGATGGAATCGGTTCTTTGTGTGAAGAACAGAGTTCACTGCTATAAAATAATAGCTGAAACATGAAATATATAGGGTGAAAAAATTAACTTCAAAGTAGTTTTAGACATACATTAGCATTTAAAATGGGATACTAAAACTGTAAAGTTATTTTATTAAAGTGAATAAAACATGGAACATGAAAATAAAACAAGTGAAAAAACAAGGAAGTTGAAAATTGGGAGAGTACAAAAAATAATTTAAAAGAGTTGTAAAGAGAAATTTTTGAGAGCAATAGGCATAATAGCAGAGCGTATGCCAGTTGAATGACTTTTTTGTGATTCAAGGGAGGAAAGAGCTGGTGCTGTTTCAGGATCCTCTTCTTCATAAATATCATTCCACTCATCCTTTAAATCAGCTAGGATATTGTGGATTATAACACAAGTCATTATCCAATGATTTGCAGTTTTGATTTCCATTTTTTTTTGAAATTGGATTCTGAGTTCACGGAGACTAGGAAATCTTTCCTTTAAAATCCCAATAGCATGTTAAATCTGTACTCTTGATTGGGCAAGGTGATAATTAAAGGTGGTTTTGGGGTCATTTTCTATAGTTGCACCATGGAAAACAGGTATAATGTACTTTTCACTTGCATATTCTGAGTCTGCAAGGAGGTACTGAGATTTGTCAAAGTATGAGTCAGGAGTTTGAGAAATCCTCATTCTTTGGAAGACAGAAGAGTAATTACATGAGCCAGGGCAGCCACTATGAAGAGAAACAAATTCTTTATTGGCATCACAGACAAGTTGAATGGCAATAGAGTATCTAGAAAGAAGATAAAAGTTCAGTATATGATAGATGTGAAATTGGAGAACATTTTGAAGAAACTTTTTTTTGCAATCAAAATAATGGTTTCCATCATAAGCAGGCTTTTGACTCAAAGGTATAGTCATGCCATCAACAAATCCTACACATCCAGGGAAACCTTCAGCTTGCATTACTTGAGAGGATTCAATTTGCTGTTGTGGAGTTGGCCAAGAAAGTGTTTGAGACTTGAGAGAAAGGATAGCAATCATACAGTGCTTGGTGTATAATATCACCTTCCCATATCCTGTGGTAAAAATATTTTCCAAACGTCTTACAGAAGCACCATTTCCATTTGAGCCAAAGCAACATAGTGCAACAGCAAGTTGAATAGCAGGATCATGCTATTTATTTTGAGAATTGTTATAAAATATAGGATGTTTGGAGATGAGTTGATAAAGTTTGAAGAAAGAATTGTGAGAATTTTAAAATAGTTAAGTGACGTTTAGTTGAGGAATGTTGAGAATGGAGCGGAGATCATATCTGGGATCATGATGAAAATTTGGCCCCCTTGAGTTTATGTAATACTTTTTTGAAAGAAATGACATATAGGCTAAAGCATCTTCCAATCCAGAGTCTTTTTTATAGTAAAGAACTAAAAGTAAAGTGAAAGCATTCATAGTTGAGTGAAGTAGCTGCCTAGTAGAGAGGTGTTTTATAGTTGTTTGTGGAAGGCTTATGTGATGAGGGAAGTGGGAATTAACCACCAAATGTGTAGTTGGGGTGTGTAGATAGAAAAAAACTTTAAGTGTTTGCCACCAAAATTAAGTAGTATAGAGTGATGAAAGACTTAAGGATGGCATCAGCAATTATAAGTCATGTGACTTTCTTAAAAATCCTTCATGGATGTGATGAGTTTCGAATCAGGAATCAGGAATTAGGAATGGAAATTTGGTTATAAGAGGCAAGATAATGCATTATCGTGGATTCCTTATCCACTAGCCCTGGGGATAGTGGATAAGAATTATCTGAAATTTATAATGTCTGATCCTGGTGTGGAAAATCCTATAGTACTAGCTATAGGCCTTGACCAAGGGAGTTGGAGTAAAGCTGGAGAGAAAACCCCCTGTCCCTTTGAGAAATACCAGGTGAGATCTATTTGCTACAGCAAATTAAAGACTGTTACTATTCCCCTTCCAGCACACTTCTTGAATGCTTTATAAGTCAAGACAGTAGCCAATAGCAGACCTTTGAGAACCAAAGAACCTGAAACCTGAAATGCAGAAAGATCCACACCAGAAAAACAAAAAACTGTGCACTTGTTGCAGAGAAAACAGAAATAATACTTGATGCAAGCTGCAAAGCTACACCAGAGAAACCAGTTTCAAAATTTGAGTTAAATGAAGAACTAACCGTGAAAAAAACACAGCCAATTGTGGCTAAAAAACAGTGAAAACTGTGTTAGAAACAATGATATCACCTCCGGATGGTTGCATGATAATTAAATTTGCCCCAAACTGTCTTATTCAGTATGTACACACAGACCACCATCTAATAAAGCCATGCACAGAAACGAATTTGGCGCTTTTGGCAGCCAAATTGAATAAAAACCCTCTAGAAGCGCTCCCCAGCCTTCTATAACCAAGGCGGGCAGCCCGCCTAGAAGCAGCCAGACCTCCCTGAAGCCAGAAAATCACCAAAAACCTCCAATAAAGCCCAAAATACTTAGAAAAATCCACCGTGACTACTAAAACCCTTAAAACACAAAATTAAGCTATGACAACATTAGACATAAAATATAGAGCCAAATTAGCTCAACTTAATGGTACTAAGCACTTAACCCTAAAACTTAAGGTTAGCTTATAAAACACAAAAAAAATTAAACAGCTATCTTTTAGAAATGAAAAATGAGCAAATGACCCCTTAAAACTTAGAATATGAAAAATTTCATCAGGGTTATCCAATAGTAGTACCCACATACCCACAGTCCCAATTTTCCCTGAATAAAACCAGAAAAATACCTAATTTTCAACCAATGTCAATTAAGACATACCAAAACAGCGCCAAACAGACCAACAAATGCCTTTGCCAATGTTTGAAGACCACATCCTCCCTCAAATTGAGAACTTCCACATGATCCTTCACCAAAACCACCATTTTCACACATTTTTCAAAATCAATCTCTGAAAGGGGTCCCTGTCAATACTGTATTGATGACAACCTCATCTGCACCATAAAACCACCAATTCATCCATACAGAACTGCTTGTGATTCCTGCTATTCCAGAAAGAAATATTTCTCCAGACCTGGTCAATTATCATCTGCAACAGATTCACCTCCCCCTCAACCTGGTCCTTCTTCCAGAAAAACCAAAAGATCTAGGCCTTCCATCCTGATACCCAGATTAATCAACAAGTTACACCTTTCGAAAAAGAGTGCCAACACCACTAAAACCACTAGCTCTACCATACCTGGTCTTTCTGATGGTAAAACCAAAACTTCTCCATACTGAAATTTAAACTGATGAGTTTCCAGTTCATTCCCATCCAGACAGTGATGATGACAATGTGGGAACCTTTGAAACACCACCATCCAATAAATTGCCTACCATCAAGGAAAATTTCCTACAACACTCTTCTCATCAAAAACATCTCATTCTAAACTACTTCCAATACACTCCTGCCAAAGATCCACAGAAGATTGAGAAAAGAAGACACATCCACCAGTTCAAGACTAATGCTGAACACCTTGTTTCATCTCTGGATTCTCTTCTGTAATTGACTCTTACCTGAAATTCTTGACTTAGAAATAAATAAATAAAAATTGACCATTTTCCAGACTTTCTGAATGTAGCCAACCATAAAAAAACTCCTCAGTTTAAAGTCTTGGGGGACTCATCCTCAGTTTTAAGTCTTGGGGGACTAACAGCCCTCATTTTATAGTCTTGGGGGACTCAAAACCCTCAGTTTATAGTCTTGGGATACTAAAAACCCTCAGTTTATAGTCTTGGGGGACTAAAAACCTAAATCATAAAAACATAACCAGAGATCAAACCATTAAAGACTAAAGAAAATAAACTAACATTCTGGGGTAACTGTTCTACAGAGCAGCCAGCTCATCAGTTACCCTCACACTTGCCTTAACTAAATTCAGAGACTCCCCCTTTGGATGCCCTCTGCCAGAATTATACCAACACCACATTATCAGTTTATAGTCCTTAAGGACTCAACCATAAAACAATCCTCAGTTTATAGTCTTGAAGGAATATACCATTTTTCAGTTTAAAGTCTTGATGGACTGACCACAGTGTTCAGCTTAAAGTCTTGATGGACTTACCAAAGTGTTCAGTTTAAAGTTTTGATAGACTTCAGAACCCATAGAGGACTCAAATTCTTAAAAAAAATTATAATCAGCCAATTTAAATTCTTGGAAGACTAGTAGATCCAGAAAAGCATAGGCCAAATTCTTGATAAAATCTTGAAAACCAGCCAGCTTAAAGTCTTAGAAGACTAACAGATCCACAGCAGTAAGAAAATAAAAATCTTGAAGCAATCTTAAAAAAAACCAGCCAGGTTTAAGTCTTGGAGGACTAACAGAAAATCTTGAAGTAGTATCCAACAGTTCTTGATTTCCACTAGAACCTTCATCCTTTATAAAAAAAATTAACAAAATGGTATGCCCCAGCCAATTGATGAGCTGATCTCCTGATACCTTGCCCACATACAAGTGCACCTTGATGTGGTCACACCTAAAACATTATTTTTTTATTTTGACTCCTCCTCTTCTACCAAAAACATTTCTAGAGCCCTATCTTGAGCATTTGAACAAACATAGCCTCCATAAAAAATTAAAAGAAAGAAGAGAAAAAAGAAAATAATCTTGAATCCACCACTTAAACAGCCAACACCCTAAAACCACATAAAAGAGCCAGGTCCAGGTCCACAGAAAAGATCACTGGGTAAGCTCCCTCCAATAAATAAAAATGATGGGAGACCATCATTTATCCACCATAAATCCAAAAGCACCAAAGATAAAGAAGCCAGTCCCAAGCCAAGGAACCAGTCCAGTCCAATTTTAAGTCATAGAGGACTTGAAACCTGAATAAAAAATACCAGAACTAGGATTCAACTAGGACAAACAAAATACTTGAAACAGAAATTATGGGGTAACAGTTCCACAGATCAGCCAGCTCATCATTTACCCCCACACTTTCCAACTTAAAATCTAGAAGCCCCTCTGGGTACCTTCTAACAAAAACACAAAATACAACACAATAAACCAAAAACAATAAGTGTGAAGAGTCCAGCACTTGAACACCAAAAGAATTTTCAGTTTAAAGTCATAGAAGACTAAAACCTGTGAATAGAAACCAACACTAGGGTTCAACCAAATTAAGAGAAGGGGTTGGAAACAGACAATCTGGGGTAACTTTTGATAGAGCAGCCAGCCTATCATTTACCCCCACACTTTCCAAAAACAAATCTAGAGGCCCCACCCTAGGGTACCTTCTAACAAAAGGATTTTCCAACACAAATCTTGTCCCATAAAATACCAAAACTATTAAAAAAACATCAAAATTCTTGAAAGCCAGAAATCCATTTTAGAAATAAAAAATTTTGCAGTTTAACCTCATTCTGGAGGTTAGAAAAAACCAATGATCATCATTTTTACCTTCATTTTCTTTTAAATAAAATATCCATCTTTCATTGAATTTTTCTTTTCTTCCATCTTCATTATACTAAGATTTTATATATATATTTTTATATAGAGACTTGAACCAGAGAAACTGATAAGAATTGGACAAAACAAAAAAAATCCTGACAAAGAATATAGAGACTAAATTAGACAAAAACAAAACCAATTAAGTAGTTTGTCCTCATTTTGGAGGAATCAGATTCTTGAAATCCCCAAGTTGAAACCAATAAGTTTTCCCCTAGTGCTACAAAAAGCTAAGCCCCTCTTCCAATTCTGATATCCCATAATCAGACCTTCAAAAAAATCTTCCATCTTTCTCCATACACTGACTTTACCAACAATTTCAATCCCAGCTTCCAAAAACTCTGCATCCTTTGAGATTGAAGGAGCAGCCACCACATCTTTAATTTCTCTAAAATGAGAATCCAAAATGACCTCTTCCATGTAAGGGAAATTCAAATTACCAATAATTTTCCCCTCCACCCTACAGAAACCTTCTCCATTTGAGTGAAGCAGCTGAGAATCTACTGGCTCTAACTACAGGTCATCCATCACAAAATTGTTCTGAAATTTCAAAAATTCCTCCAAAATAGGACCTAGAACACTAAATGAATCATCTTCCCCCAAGGAACTATCTTCTGATCTTGAGGGAACCAGCTTGGAATTATATTCCTCCAACAAACATACATCCAGAACATAATCATTCTGAAGATCCAAAATTTCTATAGAGAGACTTTCACCACTTATTCCATCCTCTGAACATGAAAGAAGAAACTGAGAGTCTTTTTCATGAGGCTTCAAATAATTAGGTTCATAACTACTTTGATAATCCAAAAGATCCTCCAGAATAGAGTCCATAACATCAAAATTAATATCCTCCTCCAAGCATTCAT
The DNA here is from genome assembly GCA_030280995.1 of Hemileia vastatrix. Taxonomy (NCBI): domain Eukaryota; kingdom Fungi; phylum Basidiomycota; class Pucciniomycetes; order Pucciniales; family Zaghouaniaceae; genus Hemileia; species Hemileia vastatrix. The sequence continues at coordinate 5,804,326 of JASXTE010000017.1, read as the reverse complement.
CTTCTGAGCTTAAAGGAGCACCCAGAAAAAAATCTTCCTCTAAGAGCAATAGATCCAACACAGACTCTTGCTGACCATCACAGATCTTAAAGAAACATATTCATCCAAAAATCTATTATCTAAACATGAAAAAACAATATCATCATGAACATCCAATTTTTCCTTCCCACAGAGCTCATCCACCTTTGAAAAGATACACTGATCATCCAGTGTGTAAATATCCAAAACATCAAATGAAGCACGTTCTTGAGATCCATTGACATCATCTGTTAAAGAAATAAAAATTTCTGAAACATCAAAAACATCATCATCTCCCAAAGTGGGTGATTCCAAAATCTCCAATATAGCTGAATTTTCTACCACTTCTTACTGAACCTTTCCATCCATTAAATTTTCATTTTCAGGTTCCACCTCTTTAGAAACAAGGGTTTCAAGATGCGCCAGAATAGCTTTCTTCAAAACACCTATAGCAGGAATCCTACATTCTCCATTTAAAAGTGTCTTTATCAGCCCAGCCTTTAACAGTAATCCCTGAAACTCCTTTTTGACCTCCAGACCCATGGCACTCCAAAATAAACTCTTGGCCTCCATTTCATGAGAGGAAATACCACTATAATCCAGATAATCCATAACCTCTTCAAATTCCTCCATAAATTTACTATACTGAACCAGAGAAGTTACACCACTATCCATTTCACATTTCCTAGCAATGCCATAAAGATCATCCATTGAAAACACAGTGGTACACCTCCTGATCATTTCCATCTTTAACTTTCCCCAATCCTGACTCCTATATCTCTCCATCCTAAGAGTTTTCTTCACCACTTCTCTATCATCAATGAAGAAGATCACCTGCTTCACCCTATCCAGATCAGAAGCCCCATCCACATCAGCATCAGCTTCAAAGATCTCCAAAAATAACCTTGCCTCCTCTCCAAAGCAAATTTCCCTTTCCATGACTTGATCCTGACCATCCTAACTATTTCCAATTACACCTCCCTAACTTTCCACCACAGATAGTTAAAGTACCCCCAATATCCTTCAGAGACCTAGGAGTGACCAAATCCAACTAAAGAGAAGACCCCCTAGACCAACCATAGAGAGATACAGCACAAAAAACCAAAATCCACAAAGATTCCACAAAAGAAGAGAGTCCAACAGTAACAGAGATTCCAAAAGCTAGCAAATCCTCACCCCCACATTGGGGGCAAGAAATATAGACAATCCTATAGTACTAGCTATAGGCCTTGACCAAGGGAGTTGGAGTAAAACTGGAGAGAAAAACCCCTGTCCCTTTGAGAAATACCAGGTGAGATTTATTTGCTACAGCAAATTAGAGACTGTTACTATACCCATAGTCCCAATATTCACTGAATAAAACCAGAAAAACACCTAATTATTCAACCAATGTCAATTGAGACATACCAAAACAGCACCAAACAGACCAACAAAGGCCTCTTCCAATTTTGGAAGACCACACTGGAAAAAAAATTCCTGATCCCTAATTGTAGATTGGTCAACTTTGATACCCCCTATTGTGGGATTATGTTAAAATAAGTGAGTATTCTATTTTTATAAATTTTATGTGCAAAGTAGGGGGTCAAAGAAAGGCTTTCATTTTTCTCTTTTAATGTCCTAATTTAGTATATACAAGTCATTTATCCACTTCACTTACTTGAGGTTTTAGATCATTGAGCTTTTCTGAATTGGTATCAAGTCTACATTAATTTGTGGCATGTTTTCTTTTATTTACATGTGATTCAAATTTATTTTCATGAATTCTATTACTTTATCTTTGTGTCATGCTCTGAATGTATTTTTTATCATTTATTTATACATTTTAATTGGAATTTGGCAATCTAGACCCCCTACTAGGATAAAATTTAGGGGGAGGTATTGCTATTTTTTTTAAATTAAGAGGTTAAGAAAAAAAGTTAGAAAAAAGGCAGGTTTTTGTATGTTAGAATTATAGATTTGAAAGAAATTTAAATATTACATTAGACATATAGAAACTTACATGATTAAACAGATACATTTTAGATTACAAGCATGAATTCAAAAATGTACCAAATTTTAATTCTACCTAATTACATCTTGTTAAAAAAATGACCAAGTAATAAGAAATTTTTGTACATAAAACATATCTGGTGAGAAAAAGCAACAAAACTCTTTAAAACACAAAAAAAATGCTACCTCTTATTTTGGTTAAAGTGTTTGTTTCCACCTTGAGCAGGTTTCTGACTGAGTGGAATATTTGTACCATCAACAAAACCAATACATCCCATGAAACCCTTTACTTGAATAACCTGAGATAATTCAAGTCATTATTTTTTGTTAGCCAAGAGAGAAATTGGGAAGATAAGGAAAGAATAGAAGTGATGCTTCATTTGTTATAGCTATTAATTGAACCATACCCTAAATCAAAGACATTTTCCAAACTTCTCAAGGTAGCTCCATTACCATTGGAGCCCAAACAAAATAGTGTGATGGCCAATTGAATTTAAGGATCATGTTGTTGTTTTTGAGAATTGTTGTGAAACATGGGGTGATCCTGAATAAGCTCAAACAATTTAAGGAAAAATTCCTGGAAAGTACAGAATTTCTGTCTAAAACTGGGTGCAGATAAGTTTAGCAGTGTTTGAATGGTGTACTTTGGGGTATGAAGTACTTAAGGCTTTCTTGGAAGAAGGTGAAATTCCCTGGTAATTTTTGATAAAAAAACCAAAATCATCTTCAAAATAAGAGTCCAAGAGAAGATCAAGAGCTATAAAAGTCATTTCTTGATGTAGTTTATCATGATTTGAGATCAAAGAAGACATGACTCTTATATGGCATAAAAATTTAAATAATGTACAATGCTTTGAGTTGTGGAGGTTTATTCTGAGTAGTTCTGCGTATGAAAAGGATGATTCTGACAACCAATTAAATTGGAATTTATTGTGAAATTAGCACTTTTGGTTGAGAAAGTGTGGATTTGAGTGAAATAAGCAACTTATATCACTTTTGAAATCCACCAGTTTTGGGGCTAGTGTGTTTTTGTAATCTTCTTTTAGATAAGTGCAGAATTTCCAGAACTGACACCTCCTATCAGCCAGTTTTTCTAGAAGGAGGTGAAAATATGGAGAAGAGGGAGAAGAAGGAGAAGAAGGAAAAGGATAAGGACAAAAAGAAGAGGAGGGATGAAGGACTAAAGGATATTCAATGGTAGGATAAAGGATTTTAAAGGATTAATGATGAAAACTGAAATCTATAATAATAGTAAGTAATTGATATTTCTCTCTGCTTAAATATCAATTAATAATAACTAAAAACCTCTTAAAGCAACCTTGATGATTTTATTAAGTGTTTAATAGGACAGACGCACCACTATAAACAACAAAATATAATACAGCTATTAAAAATAGATGAGTACTGTAAGTGATGCTGCTAAAGGGGATTACCCAAGGCCATTTTATAGGCAAGGGGTCCTCTGAAGCGCCAAAAAATTTTAGATACAGAGTGAGAATATAATGAAACAAGAAAATAAGAGAACAAAATTAAAACATTTGTAATTGTGAGAAAACATGAAACAAATAATTAAATCCCAAATAAGAAGTTATTTTTCCCATACTAACTTCCCAACTTAGTTAATTAAATACTGAGTTACTTTGTAGATTTTTAAAAATAGAAAGTGTGAGTAATATATCCAAAACAGGCATTAAAATGAGTTTAAGTGGCTTTAACTGAAACAATACAATCATTCAAATTTTACGCAATTAATTATATAATCAATTAAGCCCAAAACAGAAATTAGTAATTTTTTTAACTATTTCATTTGAGTAATAACTAAATTAAATGTAACAAGTAATTAATTTAATGAAAAATAATTAAAATTAAGAATTAATTTTATTTTATTAAGTAAGTATTTTAACTTATTTAATAAAATATTTTTGAACAAAGTTAAGGGTCAAAAATGTGCCCAATATTTATGGATTATAACATATGAGAAGATTGATTTAATATATAATTTTAATTAATTAAATTTTAATTTCATTATTATTTTAATTTTTTCAATTTTAATTATAATATATATTTATAATTAATTAATTATTAATTTATTAATGTTTAATCCATAAAAAATATTCCATGATTTATAGAAATGATATATATTATGTTTGATGTAAGTGTATAGATAATTTATTTAATAATAAAATTAATATAATACTTATTTTACTTATTTTAATAAAATGTTTATATTATTTTATTATGTAATAAAATATTATCTTAAATGCATAAGTTACATCACTTTATTCCCTTCAATCAAATATTATACATTTTACTGGGCTCCTGAGACAGCCTAGCTGACACCTCCTATTAAATACCTACCTCTATATTTTAAAATAAATGGGATATTTTAACAATCATGAAACTAAATTTTCTTGTGAAGAGAAAGTGTTTTGAAAAAAATTAGCACATCATTTCAGTTTTAAAATACACCAGTGTTGATGCCATTGTGGTTTACAAATAGAAAATTAATTAAGTGTGGGTTTTATTAAAATTAATTTCTGATTTCCAGGTGTTGATTTGGTAAGCTTGAAACCCCCTTTCAAGTGGTTCTTTACCGGCTTTCAATTCTTCCTTCAGTTTTATTTACAAATTGAGTTAATGAAGTAAACTTATTACAAAACCCCTCCCAAATCATCTGTGGTAACTAAAACAAGACTCAATCCTTTAAGTAAAAAATAAAATATTAAGCAAAAAAATAATATTCAACATGCATAAAAGCTTCCAAAATGTTTTCCTACACTTCAGCCTTTTTTTTCTTTTTTTTTGAAAATACATTTTGGGGATCTTGAGCTCACCATTAACTAAGCCCTGTAGACCTTACTTGATTAATCTTTTGACAAAATACATGTTTTCAATTTAGAGCCATTCCATGTGTATAAATATTCTTCAATAATACATAACTAAAACCTTTGCAAAACAAAGCCATTCTCTAACTTCCCCACCCTATTTTTTCTAAAAAAAATAAAACTGAACTGTCTTGAATAGCTTGGACCTTTAAAGATACTACAGAATTAACAAAAAAGTTTCACATGAAAATGGTGGATGCAGAGAATATAAAGGTTAAGAGGATATAAGTTCCCTATAAAACTAATAGGGGGTATCAATGTTGACCAATCCGCAATTAATTTAACTGCGGATAAAAATCATTATACCTCAATTATCTTCTGCAATTATTTTTGATAATAATTAGGTTATTAGACCTTTTATGTGTCAATTTTTACCTCTATCTGACATTTTTATCCTCAATTTTTTATAACCACATCTTAGACAACTTTCTTGATGTTCCAGCCTACCTACTTTGCTGTGCACTCCCATCCTGTCTATTCATTTCTGTTCAAAACCCTTCCCCATCTAATCTGTTTTTTCTTCTCCTTTTCATCTTCAAATATCTTAACATTCCCTGTCATGATAGATCTTCTCAAAGGCAGCCTTCCCCCACTTGTTCTTCATATCCCATTACTCCCTCTTTCCCCCACTCAGCTGATAAATCAAAGACTGTTCATCTAAGAAAAGATGATCATCTCTTACTTATCAACTGGCTAAGAATAAAAACTAATTATGATTCTTGTTTTGGTACTGAGAATGCAACTAAAGTAGGATGGCCCCCTGCATCAAAAGTCAATGGCAATCTTCTAATGGCCAGTCAATTACAAAATAAGAGTAAGGGCATAAAATCCATAGATGATAGGCTTGAATCTCTATGTACATACTTTAAAGAGATGGATGCTATTTTTGAAGAGTGAGCTGATGTTAATTCTGCCAACATGTTGGATGGTGAAGATGCTATCTCCAAACATGATGTTGAAAGAAATCTTTTCCCATCCTCTTCCTCCACTCAAGCATCCCCTTTTCTAAATTCAATGAATTTAGATAGCTTTCCAATAGATCCTTATGGTGATATATACCAATGTGATCCCACTCCAGTAAGTATTTGTTTCATGTCTAGTTGTTTTATTTTTTTATTATTAAAAAGGCTAATGAACGAATCCAGGATCCTCAAGCAAGTGAGTCTGAAGCTAGCATCAATAATGAAGAGGGAAATGCTACCTCCAAAAAAAAGCAAAGACCATCAACTACTTTGAATTTCAACAGTCATAAAAAGAAAAACAGGAATAGTTTTTCCCAAACCCCCCTTTTTTCCATTGATGTTTTTCTGGAGTAAGGCAAATCTGGTAAGTGATTGCATACCTCTTAATAATTAAGTGAGCCTTTCTTTTCTTTTGTTAATATTCCTTTTCACTCTAGGTAAAGTTGGAGTTGCAAGAGATACTCTCAACTTTCAAAAGAAACAATACAAGCTCTCTTTACAAAAGGATGATAGGGCACAATACTTGTAGGAGAAGAAATTTGAGCTTTCTTTACAGAGGGATGAGAGGGCACATGACCTGGAGGAGAAGAAAATTGAGATTTTGTTAAAGAGGGATTAAAGGTGTCAGCCTGTATATCTCCAGGACTGAGTAAAAATTAACTATAAGTTATGTTAAACACATGAACTATACATGGGAATAATAAATGAGAGTACACAAATAGTATACATAAGTAAAATTATGATAATACACAAAAAATGCCATTATAACACCTTATATACACGCATATATCCACCTTTTATAGGTCTTATGTACTTAATATTAAGTTGGAGTATGTTAGGGTAATCTTAAGAACCTTAAGTATAAGGCTACATAATTTTTAAGTACACTTAAAGCTGTTATATTCATTGTTTTATGCAAAAAACAAGAAATGCACTTTATTTCACTTAAAAGTTGACTATATGCGCTATAAAATTGAGAATATCAAAATTGCGCTTTGACAGATCAATTGGGCTCATTTAGAACTATTGATTTGGCTATTTAAATGCATAAAAATAACACTTTTCAAATTTGGTGTTTTTTATGCCAGAAATGGCTTCTGTGTACTGGCCACATACTGCCTGCTTTTTTCCCGTGTGAATAGCTTCATTTTTAGCAAAGTTAGATTTTTCACACTATAATTACCCCACATTCTACGCCCACTGTGGGGAAACACACTAAAATAGGCGACAGGCGCTTATTTAGTGTCCTAGCTTAATTAATAATGCATTGACCCTGTTTATATGCACTAATTTCATTAATAATCTCACTCTTGGCACTTTATTTCATCACCACGCTTAAATTCGCCTAATTTTAGTCAAGGATTTACCCGTGCAAGAGCCTGCCAAGAACTGCATGTAGTTACCCCACATCTCACGCTCTTTTTTAAGTTTTTGGGTGGTTTCTCAGTCAATTTTGGTTATTTTTGAATGGGAATTTCACGTAGTATAATGTCAGGATTAGCCCCATTATTTCTACAGTCAATCCCCCTTATTATTAAGCTATTATTAACCTTAAAAAGTCTCCTTTAGTCCTTAATATTATTGTTTTATACGCATATACTCTCTTTTTGTCTTTTTCTTTAATTTTGATGGATTTCCCTTATTATTTCAGGATTTTGGCGGTTATTACTCTTCTAATTATGTCATGGGTCACTGGGAATGTTGATGGGAATGTCTATTAGTTGTTTAGAGGCGTGATTAACTGTGTATTGGCTGGTACATCAAGGGAATCATTGGGGAACTCAGTGTGTATAAAAGGAGGAGGTTTTTGGGTTGTATTTCTGCATTCTTTATCATTACAATTTAACCAATATAACCAAACCAATTACAATACATATCAATTAGTACTTTTATAAGACTTTTGAATAGTATCTGAATTTATATAATCTATTTTTCTACCAACTATAAAGATTGTAAGCCATATATAAGAATAGTGAGAATTATATTACTGAGATCTTTATATTTGATTATATTTTACAACTTAGTGGATTAGAACTACAGTATTCATATAGGACCATTAAAATCTTCTAGACAACTGACTATTCAAGCTAGTTCACGTCCTTGTACTTGACCTTAGCCTGACAATTGGGGACCTTTCCTCAAGAATTCTGTTATAATCCTGTAAGTGAAATTTTCAAGAGAAGGTGCACGTAAATAATATCCCTATAGAAATATTTGGATAATTACAACAGGTTGGGGTCACTTATATAGTGATTTCAGAAAAAGAAGCCCTGTTATATTATAAAATTGTGATATTGAATCAACAATTTTACCACTAATTTAACTTATAATTGTTATTAGTGGGTCTGTCAATAGACCAATTAAATTTGAGATCTTTGCAGATAAAATTTTTACCACTAATTTAACATATAATTGTTCTTAGTGGGAGCCTGTCAATAGACCAATTAAATTTGTGATCTTTGCAGATAATAAACCAATTAAACTGATTAATTGTTTTCTTTTAACAGGACTATTAATCTTTTCTTTTATTGGTTTGTAAAATTCATTAAATATTGAGAAAGAATCATACTGACAGTTGTTTTCTTTTGAATATAAAAACACTGCTACATATTGTAGACCAGTTAAATCAAGTGACCACATAAAAGCATATTTGACTTTTGGCACTTAAATATTCACTTCATACCAATAAGTAAGCAATAAAATTGTCTTCAGTGGTATTGATAAATACTGATAAAACTCCTTTTTGAAGTTTTCATATCTAAACTTTCAATTCTTTAAATTCCACGTAAAAATGTGTGACAACAATGACATTGTAAGTAATAAGGTAAAACCTTATAACTTAAGACCTAGAGCTGAAAGACCTGTTACAGGACATTCAAATGGAGGGCCAGGACTCTCCTATAATCAACAACACTCCGTCAATGTCTCTGGAGGAAAGGGAAAAGCTTTTAAAGCAGGTTTCAATAAAGAAAACAAAAAATACTTTACAAGAACAAGTTCACTCCCTATCCACCCTACTGAACACCTTGACAATAAGAGTCAACAATATAGTGGACCAGATCAACAATCTGGAAAAGAGAGCAGCTCAAGGTTTCATAGAGGTCAACCAAGCTCTAGTGGACATAAAGACTCAACCACCAACAGTGGCACCCAACAATTCCATAGCAACACCTCCAGCCCAAGAGGAGGACCAAAAAATTACAGTAAGCAAATGGAAATGGGATTGGTACGCCCAAAACTACAACAATCCTCAACAGCAGGGCTCCAGCAGTCACCCTTACAGGGGAAAGGCAAGGAGAGGCAGGGGAAGTGGGATAAGACCTTGGTAAGTCATCCAACTTCTTATGATCAATTATATCAACCTGAAAATAAATTACTTATAGGTAATGAGATTGATAAGGAAATATTGGATATTATTGATAAGGATTTAAAGGATTATTCATTTGAACAGATTATGTTAAACTTGTCTTTACATGAGGACAATGTAAATAGTTTTATTGATCACCAGGAAAATACTATTAATATAAAAATGGAATCAAATGAATTAAATCTTGACCCTGATAATGAGTCTTCTGAATTGGACACGGAAAAAATAGAATATTTTTTAAAAGAGAATCCAATGGAATCAAAAATAATAAGTAAATTATTATTGAGAATTGAAAAATTGGAAGAGTTCTCAAAAGAGTCAAACATTAATACAGAAAGTGTATTATTACAACTAACACAATCATTGAGTACCACAGCCAATAAATTAAAAATTATTGAAAATTCAAATAATGAATTAATCAATGAGAATAAAAGATTAAAATCTGAGATTAGAAATTTAGAAAGTAAATTAGAACACTCTCAGAATATTATGGCTACCATAGAGGGACGTGTAAAATTGTCTTTTTCAAATGTAAATGATACCTTAAATCATGTACCTGTGATAAAAGATAGGTTACAAAGAGTAGAAATTGAAGTAGCTAACATTTTGAAAAATACTGAAACAATAAAAGATAATACCTCTTATGTAGAAAGAGTACCAGTTTTTATGAAACACTCTGATGATAAACCAATGATTGAACATGAACATAGTGTTATGGGCTCTGAGAATATAAAATCAGTAAAAGATGAAATAAATGATCATCTTTCTAAAGTAAGTGAATTACTCAATATTCCTCAGGTTAGGGAAGCAAAAACTAGCCAAAAGAACTGGCCTAAGTTAGATCCGTACCCTTCTTTTGACGGGGATTCAAAATCTGATTGGCAACAATTCATACAAAGAATTGATAACTTAAAATTTTCATACAAATTACCTGATGAAGAAATTACTTCAAAGTTAATATCTTTATTTACAGATGTGGCCTTATTATGGTTTGAATCTGTATTGAGTGAGGGAATTAATTACTCCTGGAATGAATGGAAGGCACTAATTGAAAGGCAATTTGGTGGCCCAAAATTTAGAATCACTCAACAAAGACTGTATGAAAGGGCCAGATATAATCCAAATGCTGGAGAAAAACCCATGGTCTTCTTAATGAATTTAATAAAAATCATGAAAGCTATGGATCCAAAAATGGATTATGAAGAGTGGAAAGAAAAAATAATATACAAATTGCCTATATCAGTTAGAGACATTATTGTTGCTAGAACTGAAACTGTCAGAGACACCTCTGGATTCATTAATATATGCAATGAGATATTATTAAACCACAAATATGAAACCAAGTATAGTAATTACATACAAAGTGTTGACGTGGTAAAACCTACTACAAGTAAGTTACCAGTGGAAAAGAAAAAACCTTCAGCTCCCCTTGTCCCTAAGAGACAAGAAAATAACACTTGTTACAAATGTAATGAACCTTGGGTTAAAGGTCACACGTGTAAGAAAAGAATAAATGTTATTGAAACCTCACAGAATTCTGAACCTAGTAATCATGAAGATGAGAATGTGGAATCCAGTGAGGATTGCAAGAGTAACATATCTTACAGTGATGATGAAAATGAGATATTTGTATTAGAACAGGATATAATGTTCCTGAATGATGCTATACCTCATACAGACACATCTTTAACTTCTATAGAGGAAGCTGAAATAATTAAAGATGTATCTCATGATACTTACAAAATAACACCTATCAGAGCACCTGTTATCATATGTGGAAAAGAAATGAATGCCATTCTTGACACTGGGGCTGCAGGTAGTGTAGTTTCACTTAATGCATTAATGAAACTTGATAGTAAGTACCAGGAAAAACTAGAACCTGTTCAGACAAAGAACTGGAGGGGTTTTGGTTCAGTATTAAATCCAATTGGCAAATACAAAACTGCTGTATTCTTTAAATATAATAATGGATATGTTAGAGCATTTTGTGAATTTGTAGTAATGGATAATAATAATTTTAGTGATTGGTTTATTATTGGCAATGATTTATTGACAAAATTTGGCATTAAACTAGATCCTGCAAACAGTTGTTTTACCATAGGGGTGAATGGTAAAAGGAAATTCAAAATATGTTCTGAAAATTCAGTATATGCCATTTCTCCTAGAGAAGAACAACTGCAAGGTGGAAGAACCACCAATGAAGTGGGTGAATTGGAAAATGAAATCCAAAAGGCCTCTTTCAGTCCTCAACTCTCAAATATTGAACAAGAAGATATGTTGAGATTGATTAAATCATATCCTATAGCATTTGCTCATGGCTCAAATGAACTAGGATTGGTCAAAGACCATGAGATGAAAATCTCTTTAAGCTGTGATTTGGATAATATTCCTGGCAGCTTAAAAAAGAAACCTTACCCAGCATCTCCTGCAAAAAGGAAAGATATTGAAGACAATATAAAATTGTTGTTGGAAATGGGTATTGTTGAAAAAGTGGACACAACACCTAAGTATTGTGTCATTTCACCAGTATTAATCTCTTATGAAAAAGATAAGGCAAGATTATGCGGTGATTATAGAGCTCTGAATACATATACAGTAGATGATATTTACCCTCTACCAAGGATAGCTTCTATCCATGCTACCTTACAAGGAGCAAAATATATTTCCTGTCTGGATGGGAACAAGGGTTACCACCAGATTCCTGTGGAAAGAAATTCTCAAAATTACTTATTAATAACCACACATATGGGTATATATAAGTATGTGAGAATGCCATTTGGCCCAAAGAATGCCCCTTCAGTCTTCCAAAAATTGATGGATAGTGTTTTTCATCAGGAAATGGTTGAAGGATGGTTATTGGTCTATGTTGATGACATCATAGTGTTTTCAAAGACATATGATGAACATTTAAATCACCTGAAAAGAGTCTTTCAAAAAATGGATGAAATTAATATGACTATTTCATTAAAGAAATGTAAGTTTGGATTTCAATCCTTGAAAGTACTTGGACATGTTGTATCTGGATTACAAATTTGTGTTGACCAGAATAAAGTGGCAGCAATTAAAAACATTGGGATACCTAAAAATGTAAAAGAGGTTCAAAGTTTTTTGGGTATGTGTGGATATTATAGACAATATATTAAAAATTACCAATCCATTGCAGCCCCTTTGACAACATTAATCAGGAAGAATGAAGCTTTCATTTGGAATAATGAAAGAAAACACGCCTTTAATAAATTAAAGGAATGTTTAATGTCAGCTCCAATATTAGGACTGCCAGATTTCACCCTACCTTTTATCTTGTACACTGATGCAAGTTTCATAGGTTTGGGTGCTGCTTTACAGCAGAAACAGATAATAAATGGAAAATTATCTGAAGTAGTTATCTGTTATATATCCAGAACCTTAAGAAAAACAGAATTAAGGTATGGTGCCACACAGCTAGAATGTTTAGCCGTGGTGTGGGCTTTGGAGAAACTTCATTACTATCTGGAAGACCAGAAGTTTGAACTTATAACAGATTGCAGTGCAGTAAAATCATTACTAAACATGAAAACACCTAATAGGCACATGTTTAGATGGCAACTAGCTGTACAAGAGTACAGAGGAAGAATGACAATCACTCACAGAGCAGGAACATTGCATTCAAATGTGGATTTATTATCCAGAAGTCCTTTGCCAAATGATGCTGACAACCCAGCTTATGTACCTGAAAATGAGGTTATACATATATTTGGGATATATATAGTGGATTTAGAAGAAGAGTTTATGCAAACTATATTGGAAAATTATTCATCTGATAAAGATTTGTCTAAACTATCTACCATTCTTAATGATCCAACAAATGCCTCCATGAGTGCATTAATTAAAACCTTGCCTCCAAAGTATAAAAATGCGTTGGAAAAAGGTAAACTATCAATTGAAGATGGATATATATATTACAGGAAAAAGTTAAGCAATGTAATAGTAATACCACCTTCTATGAAAGAGTTAATGTTGAGTACTTGTCATGATGACATCTTAGCTGGTCATTTTGACTTTAACAAAACATTAACCAGAGTTAAAAATACAGCCTTGTGGATAAACATGAAAGAGGATGTACAAAAATACATTGAAACATGTGACTCTTGTCAGAAATCTAAAAGATTAACTGGGAAGAGAGCTGGGTTGTTACAACAAATAGAGCAGCCAAAAGCTCCATGGGAAATTATAAACATGGATTTTGTAACTGACTTGCCATTAGCAGGAAAAGAAAGTTTCAATTCTTGCTGGGTAATAGTGGATAGATTAACAAAAATGTTTAAGTTTATCCCTACCCATAAAGAGGTATCTGCTAAAGACTTGGCGTTTCTATTGTGGACTCAAATGATGAATACTGCTGGGTTCCCCAAAGCCATAATCTCTGACAGAGATCCTAAATTTACTTCAGAGTTCTGGACATCTTTGATGGAAGTATCAGGTTGTCAATTAAAATTGTCTACAGCACACCATCCACAAACTGATGGGCTGGCTGAGAGGATGATACAAACTCTAGAAGACATGATCAGAAGATATTGTGACTTTGGATTAGAATACAAAGACAATGAGAAATTCACACATGACTGGGTAACATTAATTCCTGGCCTTGAATTTGCTTATAACAGCACAACTCATTCTGTAACAGAGAAGAAACCATTTGAACTCTGGCTGGGATATGTACCAAATACCCCAGTAAATCTTTTAAATAAACTACCAAGGTTGGATATACACCCTGGCACTAAATCCTTTATTCATATGCAACAAATGTGTAGAAAGCATGCAGACCAATGCATCCAAAAAGCATTTGAATATGAAAAGAAAAGGTGGGACAAATCTCATAAAGAATTTGAATTTAAAAAGGGAGATGAAGTTCTCATATCAACACTACATTTTAACTTACAAGGTAATGTTAAATTAAAGGATCCCTTTGTAGGACCTTTTGTAGTAAATAAAATGGTTGGGAATAATGCAGTGGAAGTCATATTATATGCTCCATATGATAGGAAACATCCAGTTTTCCCTATCTCATTATTGAAACCTTACCATGCAAATGATCCTGACTTATTTCCAAAAAGAAGGGGAAGGCCTAAAAAGCAACCTGAAGAAATTGTGGAAAAAGCAGAGATTGAAAAAATACTCAAGAAAAGAATCCTTACTAAAGAAAAAGGAACTGAGTATTTACTAAGATTTAAAGGGAAATCAAATGAATTTGATAAATGGATACCTGAAAAAGAAATTTCTAATTTATCCACCCTTCTTAAAAAATTTAAACAGAAATAAATATCTGTTCAACCAGCTGAGGGGTTAAAAAACCAGTACTCATAATATTTTCTTATGTTTTATTTCTTTAAAGTTGAATCTTTAATGCTACAGATTTATTCTGAATACCTGAAAATTACAAATTAAATAAAATAAAATGTATAACTTATCATTTTTTTTATTGTTTTTTTTGGGTGGGCGAGTGTCAGCCTGTATATCTCCAGTACTGAGTAAAAAGTAACTATAAGTTATGTTAAACACATGAACTATACATGGGAATAATAAATGAGAGTACACAAATAGTATACATAAGTAAAATTATGATAATACACAAAAAATGCCATTATAACACCTTATATACACGCATATATCCACCTTTTATAGGTCTTATGTACTTAATATTAAGTTGGAGTATGTTAGGGTAATCTTAAGAACCTTAAGTATAAGGCTACATAATTTTTAAGTACACTTAAAGCTGTTATATTCATTGTTTTATGCAAAAAACAAGAAATGCACTTTATTTCACTTAAAAGTTGACTATATGCGCTATAAAATTGAGAATATCAAAATTGCGCTTTGACAGATCAATTGGGCTCATTTAGAACTATTGATTTGGCTATTTAAATGCATAAAAATAACACTTTTCAAATTTGGTGTTTTTTATGCCAGAAATGGCTTCTGTGTACTGGCCACATACTGCCTGCTTTTTTCCCGTGTGAATAGCTTCATTTTTAGCAAAGTTAGATTTTTCACACTATAATTACCCCACATTCTACGCCCACTGTGGGGAAACACACTAAAATAGGCGACAGGCGCTTATTTAGTGTCCTAGCTTAATTAATAATGCATTGACCCTGTTTATATGCACTAATTTCATTAATAATCTCACTCTTGGCACTTTATTTCATCACCACGCTTAAATTCGCCTAATTTTAGTCAAGGATTTACCCGTGCAAGAGCCTGCCAAGAACTGCATGTAGTTACCCCACATCTCACGCTCTTTTTTAAGTTTTTGGGTGGTTTCTCAGTCAATTTTGGTTATTTTTGAATGGGAATTTCACGTAGTATAATGTCAGGATTAGCCCCATTATTTCTACAGTCAATCCCCCTTATTATTAAGCTATTATTAACCTTAAAAAGTCTCCTTTAGTCCTTAATATTATTGTTTTATACGCATATACTCTCTTTTTGTCTTTTTCTTTAATTTTGATGGATTTCCCTTATTATTTCAGGATTTTGGCGGTTATTACTCTTCTAATTATGTCATGGGTCACTGGGAATGTTGATGGGAATGTCTATTAGTTGTTTAGAGGCGTGATTAACTGTGTATTGGGTGGTACATCAAGGGAATCATTGGGGAACTCAGTGTGTATAAAAGGAGGAGGTTTTTGGGTTGTATTTCTGCATTCTTTATCATTACAATTTAACCAATATAACCAAACCAATTACAATACATATCAATTAGTACTTTTATAAGACTTTTGAATAGTATCTGAATTTATATAATCTATTTTTCTACCAACTATAAAGATTGTAAGCCATATATAAGAATAGTGAGAATTATATTACTGAGACCTTTATATTTGATTATATTTTACAACTTAGTGGATTAGAACTACAGTATTCATATAGGACCATTAAAATCTTCTAGACAACTGACTATTCAAGCTAGTTCACGTCCTTGTACTTGACCTTAGCCTGACAAAAGGGCACATGATTTGGAGGAGAAGAGATTTGAGATAAAGAAAAAGGAGATGTGTCAGCCAGGCTATATCAGGAGCCTAGTAAATGTTATGTAATTTAATGGAACTAAAAGAGGGTGTAAAAGTATGCATTTTATGTATATAAATTAATATTTTATTGAATAATAAAATTATATAAGTATCTTATTAAATATAAATAAAATAAGTCTTATATTAATTTTATTTTTATATAATTTATTTATACATTTAAATTAAGCATGATATATTCTATATTCTAAAAGTTTTGGCTCATTTTTATGTATTTAATAAAAATAAATTAATAGTTAATTAATTATAAATATATATTATGATTATAAGTGTAAAATTAACTTATAATTTAATTAAATTTATTAATTAAATTTATTAATTAAATTCATATATTAAATAAAGCCTTACATATCTTATTAAACAATACTACTGGGCGCTTTTTTTAACCCTTAATTGTGTCAGGAAATTATTAAATAAATTAAGCTACTTATTTAGGATAATAATATTAAACTCCTCACTTTGAATTAACAATATGATTAAATTAATTACTTGTTCAAACTGAATTAATTATTAAGTTACTAAACTAGTTAAAACAAATGATTAATTTTCTTTACAATTGAATTAAATTAGTTATAAAAACTGTTGCATCAAAATATTCTATTTGTATTAATTAAAACCCTTAACAAAACATTGTAAAACCTGTTTTGGATTATTTTACTCACAGTTATTATGTTTCAGACTTATTTATCTACTCATTATTTTAATTAACTGGTTTGGGAAGATATGGTGGGAAAATTAGTCTCTTACTCATGGGTTTAACTAGTTGTTTCATGTTTGTCTCTTAATATTTATGTTTTAGTTATATTCTTTTATATTCTTGTTTTACTTTATAACTATTTTGTAATTACTCATTTGTGGCGCTTCAAAGGACCTCTTTCTTATAAAAAAGCTTTGGATAGTCCCCTGCATTATAATCACTTACTTACTCATCATAATTTAAAAATTACATTATATTTTGTTATTTCTTGTGGCGCTTCAGTCCCTTTAAATACTAGATAAAATTATAAGGTTGTTTTAAGATTTTTAATAGTTAGTTTGTTGATATTTGAGCAGAGAGAAAAAATAAGATACTTACTAGTATAACCAGTTCACCCTTCATCACTTTTTTTTGTCTACAAAAATTGTTATTTCATTGTCCCATGGTCCTTTCCTTCCCTCTTTTTTTCTTTCATTTCAGTTCTATCCTCTTCTTCTTTCTTTTGTATTCTCTTCTTCCTTCCTTCTAGACAAACCGTCCAACAATTGAGGGCCTTTTCAAACGGCAAAAATTGACTCGACAAAATTTGGATGAACGACAAATGCATGGACCACCTTGCGCAAAAAGTAAACTTTTCCCACAACCGTGATTCAAACCAGGGAACAAAATTTGAGGTTTATATATTTTTAAAAGTTATATATTTTGTAGGTGATTAACCATCACTACTGTAAGTCAACTTTTGCTCCTATCAACTTTTATATTAAATATTTTATTGCAATAACAGTGATTGTGGCTTAAGTGATGATTCACTGAGTGTAAGTGTTCATTTAAATCTTAATTTTTTTTTCCTAGTTGACTATAAAAGAGTGTTAATACCTCTTAGTCCTAGAATATTTGAATTATTAATTTAATTTTTATTATTATTAATTTGTTAATTTTGGTTGACTATAATAGTACTCTGTACTTAGTCCCAGTAACTGCCATATAAATTCTGGTATAATTATTGTTGGTTGACATTAAACCTTTATTGTTTAAGTCCCAATAATTATTTAAATCAAATATAATTTTCTTTCATGATATTAAATACAACTTTAAATTTAAATAATTGAATTTATTTTTAAAATAATATTTTAATATAAAAATATATTTTTGTCTTCTAACCTGACATATTTATTTGTTTAAAGGGATTGTATAAAATTTATTTTCAACTTACATGTCAAAAAAATTGACTGAGAGCATGGATAACCTGCATGTGGATGAAATTGAAGTGGATGTTGATAATGAATCTGTAGGTTCTTCAAAATTAACTTACAGAAAATCTTCAGTGGACAAACAACCTTCATACCCTTCAGGACATAGAGATGTCATGAGAAGTTGCAAACTCTCCTCACCAAACTATTCAGAAAGATTTCAAACCTATGATCAATCAGGAAAATCCTCTAAGAGGTATAAAAATAAAAAAGATTCCTCTAAACCAGCAAGTCAACAATTTGTCAAGCCACATAAAGGAGCTGAGAGCAGAAAGTATGAAATACCAGGCAAGAGTGGACACCCTTTGGTCCCAGATTCAGGATCTTCTATCTCAAAAGTAGGTTCAACTTCCTCCCATGTTATCAACTCAGTCTCAGCCTCAGCCCCCTCAAACTCCCACCTCATTCCAAAAAAACCAAAATACTCTGGAAGTGGAACAATTGAAATGGGATTATCTCATGAGCCACTATCAACAGAATGTGGAACATCCTCCTGCTCATCAGCCTGGCCCATCCAGACCACCCAATTTCCATCCTCCTCCTCATCCTTACCAACAAAGCAGGAGAAAAAAGGCCCAAATCCAGTCTCAAACCCAGGGGAAGTTTCCTTCTCTTCCATGGTTAGTAGTTTGGTTTATAAACATTTTGGAGTGTATTCTAATAAGCCTTTTTCTTCAAAAAATTTTATTGAGAATGGTGAATGAACAGTTAAACCTATTAAAAGACAGCTCCCTGTAACTAGTAGCCCTAATGATTTTCTGAGTAAACTTTCTTTTGATGAGCCATTACATTTAGCCTCAACTTCTTTAGTTAATCCTTCTCTTGCAATAAAGAATGATTCTGTTTCTCCTGAAATTTATGTTTTACTTGAAAAAACTTCTGAGGAAATATTGAGAGACTCTCCTGATTTTAGTGTTATCAAAGACAAACTTTTAAAAGATTTGTTAAAACATGAGAATGATACATTAAATAATTTACATTTACATTGCAAAGTGAGTTCTTCTGTTCAGGATACAGCTTATTTCAAATTAAAAGACACATTAAATAATGTCCTTGATCAGCAAAAGTCTATTAAAAGTGATAACAGATCACTCTTAGATAAATATAATCATCTACGTAAATTTATTGATGATCTGAAGCCTCTTCTTGATGAGAATACACAGGGGGAAAAAAGTGTGCACTAGACGTCCTGTTCTTTTTTTGATACCGTGTTGTGATTCTGGTCTATACCATGGAGTGACCCTGGTTGAGCCCAGTCCTCCCCTTCACATCCATTGTTACCCACTACTTCCCCTTTCCTTACATCACATCCCCTCTTCCTCTTGTCTCCTCCCTTACATCATGTCCCCTAAACTTACCCTATTTACATTCTGTCCCCCTAAGTTACCTCCCCTTGAATTTACCACTGTTGCATCACCTCACCTCCCTTTCCCTTTTTCTCCCCTCCACTTATAATACTATTTGACTGCTATGAAACCTTCCTAGAGCTGTACCACTGTCTTCACACAGTCTTGTTTAAGCCATTCTCCCCTGGGCTCTTATCACTTTTTCTCTTCAAATTAGTCAATTCTCCTCTCCGTCCCTTTTTTTCCCTTTCTTCCAAAGAAATGCATCAAACTTTCAACAATTTGCATGGCTCTTGGTAATCAATCCAAGCAATACAATGTCCCATTTAAAAAACTACTCTTCTTTTCCCTTCTCCAATCATGGCTCAGGATGCTACTTTTCTGATGAACACTAATAATTCCCCTACCAATATTTCACTCTCTTAAAAGGTTTTCTCTTTTGTTTTACTTTTCTGCTTGAAAGCTTGGCAAGATTATGATTTTTAAGAATATATACTGTAGATAGGTAGATAAATAGTTTTAAGTCAAAGTATCATATAACTGGCCTCATGCTTCTTATCACAATGTATTTTCACTTTTCTTTATACATTATCTATCATATCCATTGCATCTCTCACATCTATCCATTTATCCATACATCCATATTCATGTGATATTAAATGAAAAAATAGCTACCTGTTTGATCGTAGCAGTCAACAGCCTATCTATTGTTGAGAAGCAGTAATCATCTTTAGGATAAACCACTTGGATTGGTTTTTCAAGGGTAGCAATGTCCATTCCACCATCAATAAAATAAGCAATCTGATCTAATACATACAGATACTGTTGAGTGCTCAGCTGAGGATGATTGTCTACACCATTAATTGCATGAGCCAACCCCATTTCAATAGCAACAGGATTGACTCTTTTCCACATTGAGTCGTGTTTGATTAATCTGGCAGATACTAGTTTGAGGCAATAAAAACGCAAGTACATTAGCTGGAAGAATAGATTAAAATGATTGTGGGGAACACATAAAGTAAAACAAAGTTAGTTTGAAGGTTTGATGAATCATATAGATGTCTACTTATATCAATCTAAAATAAATCAACCAGAACAGAACAAAACATGTTGAGTTTCCAAAAACATTGAATCTCCTCCCGTTTTCCTGAATAAAGAAAGCACTTTTGCTGGCATCACCACCTCCATAAAGGTTGGCATTAATCCACTTTTCAAGATGACAAAAACTCTCTAGTTTTTTATTGTACTCTCAGTTGAATCCAACTGCATGTCACATTCAGTGGAAGGGGCTCAAGTAGAGAGAGAAACACCATTTGGGTTCATACTTTCTTGCTTTTTGTCATCTGCTAGCTGCTCGACTTGAATGTCCTTCAAGCTTTTCTGGAGACCTTTGGTGCCTTCATCACTAACTATGTCACAATTCTCAGGCACTAAAGGTTGTGGATTGTCATCCTCCTCCTCTTCATCATCATCATCATCATTATTGCCAGCCTTGTGGGTTTTATCATTTGATTCATCATTTTATGTTAATGGAACTTGTGCTTTGAAGTGAGAACTTGAAATGTTAAACATAATCAGTATAAGTGCTCTTATTGACTCATCAGTTTTACGCCTTTCTGCTTTACTTAGGGACAATCTATCTAAAAACAGGACAATAATTCTTATGGCATCAAATCAAAATTCTCCATCTTCAATACGCAACTCACATTGATGATTTGGTGGTTTAAATTTGTGGCTTTTAACAAATTCTTTTCAGCCAACTTGAATGCTACAACTAGATGATCTTAGGCACAATAGTAATTTTCTTTTTAACCTCTCTCCAGACAGAATTCCATTGACTTTCAGCGTATTTCTACATTAGTTTTTACTCTTTAAGTCTCTTTAGCACAAAAGGAAAATAATGGTTACGTGTTTGTTACGCAACTGTTACGCCACCGTTACACCGTGTGGCGTAACAAACAGTGCTGGTAGTGTCCTAAAATCACAACTTGAGCTCATGCAGGGTTTGGTAAACTGTACCAGATTTATAGTGTATGGTTTCCTCCCCTTGTGTGAGCCATAATTGAAGAAGGGAAAAAAATGGTAGAATTTTTAAATGGGGCATTTTATTTCTTGGATTGATTACCAAGATCCATTAAATCTTTGAAAGTTTGATGTATTTCTTTGGAAGAAAGGGAACAAGAGAGATGGAGAGGATAATTGACTAATTTGAAGAGAAAAAGAGATAAGAGCTCAGGGGAGAATGGCTTAAAAAAGACTGTATGAAGACAGCAATAGGGCTCTAGGAAGGTTTCATAGGAGTCAAGGGGAGAGAAAAAACGGAAGAAAGAGGGAAGAGGTGAAGGGAGGGAAAGGAAAGGTGAGCGAAGGAGATAGAAAAAAAAAGCAAGAGGGTAGATCCGAAGGTAGGGAAAGAATTGAAAAAAAGAGGGGAAAAACTCAAAAATAAGGATAAGAGAAAGTATATAACTTAAATTAAAAGAAAAGAAAAACCTACATGTGAAGGGCACAAAAAGGGAAGAAAAAAAGTGTGCAAAGAAAGGAAAAACCTATTTGAGTGGAGCAGGAGAGACAAAACCAAAGGAGGCTTTGACAGAGTGACTGCCTGAATCACTCACTAAATCCATGCATGAAACCAAAAAAAGCACTAGACATCTAGTGCACAGATTTTTCCCCCTGTCACCACGGGAAATCTGGGGGTGAACTGCTAGCAGTTCCCTCTTTTTGAAACTATTAGGAATTTGTCAGGAAACTGTTGGGAAACCATCCTGAAACTGTCAGAAAGATGTTTTTAAATCTGATGAAAAAACATTGAAAAAATAAACTGTCACAGATTGAATCCAGAACAATCCCTCCTTGAGCAGAGCTTAAGAACCACATTGAACATCAGTTAATCTCAGGTTTGGAAAAAGTTTGAACAACATCACTTAGCATACCTTAATATTCAAATATTAAACTTTAATATAAGTTGCGTGTATGATATAGATGCATATGCATTTGAATTTGCATGGTGGATACTTATTGCATGCTAAAAATTGATGTGAATTGCCTATCCAAAGTGTATGCATAATGACTATGAAGAATAAATATGCATAAAAAATATGCATAAAAATATGCATAAAAAATATGCATAGTGATTATTCATAAAAAATATGCATAAAAATATGCATATTGAATATGCATTAAAAATATGCATATTGAATATGCAAAAAAAGGTGCATATACATATATGAAAAAAATATATTAATATGCATATAAATCTGTATAATGAATATGCATATGAATATGCATAAATAGGCATAATGATTGAAAAATGCAAAAAAAATGATGCTTAAAGAGTATATTTTATGCATAAATAGAAATATGCAATATGAATTCATATTGCATACAGATAACACTGGCAAACCATTTTGACCAAAACTCATACTAAATTATCATTCTGGACTAAAGGTGTGAGGGAAGGAAGAAAAACAGTCCGACGTTAGAAAAATGCTACATGCACTCATTTTGTAGCAGAGCAAATGAGAAGTGCTGAATTATGGTTGGTGCCCATAATTTAGTATGATATCATAATTTTATTTAATTGTTTTCAATATTGAAAAGACTTTAGGTCGGTTGGTATGGATCTAGCTGTGCCAGGGTCTAATCTAATTATTTTAACAATTTCTTAATAATTAACGGGCTTTAATACAAAAACAGGTTGTATTTTTTGTGGGATATTGGATATGATAAGGTCTTTTGTAAAAAAACTTATATTGTTTAAAAATATTCCTGAATCAGATGTGGGATAATCACTACAAAAAATTGTAGTACTGTGGGCAATAAAATATATGCACAAGCAGTAAAGAAAGGACCAAGTGAACCCTTTTTGTGCAGTGGGAATCATTAGAGTGGAATTGTGGATGAAAAATATAATTCATTATTACCATTTTATTTAATAAAAAAATTTATAATATTAAAAAGAACTATTGATTAATTGGTATTTGACCTTTGTGCCTCACTCATATTTATCATTTGATTGATTTTTGTCACCATTATGTTATTAATATTATAAGTATAGCAAAAACTTGTGTGCCAAATGCATACCGGGTGATGTTACACCTTTTATAATATTATTAAATAAAGGTAAAAAAATATGAAAATGATTTGTTTTACAAAAAATAAATTGATATCCAAAAGCAATATGAGGGATAAAAAGGTAAAATTAAAGGGATCAAATATGAAATAAAAAATTAAAGTGAAATTCCTCCCATCAAGAGCAAGTAGACATGATGGGGTGAACGCCCACCAGTGGCACTAAACTTGGACTATAATTTCTTTTTTGTAAAAATAAAAAAAAATCCACTGGAGCTTTACCAAAACTTCAGGATGACAATTTTGCCATATCAAACAACTTCTAGTGCAATTATTGAAGAAAAATTCATTTTCATTGCAATAAAGAGAATTGATCACATCAGACTGCATGTGACCAAAAGTGTCCAGCACAAGTTCGGCCGAACTTGTGCTGGACACTTTTATGATGGAGGTTAGCTAGGGTGGAATTTTTCTTCAGTTCATCTGGTATTTCTTATAAACATGTCCACTGGTATTTGATCTTTGTGCCTCACTCATATTTATCATTTGATTGATTTTTTGTCACCATTATGTTTTAATATTATAAGTATAGCAAAAACTCGTGTGCCAAATGCATACCAGGTGATGTTACACCTTTTATAATATTATTAAATAAAGGTAAAAAAATATGAAAATGATTTGTTTTACAAAAAATAAATTGATATACAAAAGCAATATGAGGGATAAAGAGGTAAAATTAAAGGAATCAAATATGAAATAAAAAATTAAAATAAAACTACTGCCATCAAGAGCAAGTAGACATGTTGGGGCAAATGTCCACCAGTGAGGCTAAACTTGGACTATCATTGCTTTTTTGAAAAACAAAAAAGTGCCAATCTGAGGTTTAAAAAAACTTCAGCATAACCATTTAGCCATATCAAACAACTTCTAGTTCAATGATTGAGAGAGAATTGATCACACCAGACTGCATGTGACAAAAAGTGTCCAGCACAAGTTCGGCCGAACTTGTGCTGGACACATTTATGACAGAGAGTAGCTAGGGTAGAATTTTTCTTCAGTTAATCTGGTATTTCTTATAAACATGTCCATTGGTACTTGATCTTTGTGCCTCACTCATATATATCATTTGATTAATTTATTGTCACCATTATATTATTAATATTATAAGTATAGCAAAAACTTGTGTGCCCAATGCATACCGGGTGATGTTACACCTTTTATAATATTATTAAATAAAGGTAAAAAAATATGAAAATGATTTGTTTTACAAAAAATAAATTGATATACAAAAGCAATATGAGGGATAAAAAGGTAAAATTAATCTCAAAGAGATCAATTATGAAAAATAAAATACTAGTAAAATTCTTGCTCTCAAGAGCCAGTAGAAGTGTTGAAAAAAATGGGAGCCATCAGGGCTAAATTGTAATAAGTGACCTTTTTTTAAAGATAAAAAATTATACACCTGAGGTTGGGAAGAACAACAGGTGGATGATTCAGCTAAAAAAAACTGCTTGTAGTGAAGTTTAATAAAAAAATGTTTTTTTGTTGCCATATAGAGAATTGATCCCATCTGACTGCACGTGACTAAAAGTGTCCAGCACAAGTTTGGCCGAACTTGTGCTGGACACTTTTATGATGGAAAGTAGCTTGGGTGGAAATTTTCTTCAGTTCCTTCATCTTGTATTTCTCATAAACATGTCTACTGGTATTTGATCAGTCAGTATCTTTCATATTTATCATCCGATTAATATTTTATCACCATTATATTATTAATGTTATTAGTATAGCAAAAACTGGTGTGCCAAATGCATACCATGTGAAGTTATACCTTCAATAATTTTTTAAAATAGACGTAAATAAATATGGAAAGGATTCGTTTTACAAAAATTAAATAGAAATTTAAAAGTAAAAAGAGGAATAAAAGAGTAAAATAAAAGTCAAAGAGTAAAAATATGAAAAAAATACTGGTAAAATTCTTGCTATCAAGAGCCAGTAGAGGTGTTAAAGCAAATGGGAGCCATCAGGGCTTAATTGTAATAAGTGACCTTTTCTTTAAAGATAAAAAATTATACACCTGATATTGGGCAGAACAGCAGGTGGATGATTCAGCTAAACCAAACTGCTTCTAGTGAAATTTAATAAAAAAAGTTTTTTGTTGCCATACAGAGAATTGATCCCATCTGACTGCACATGACCAAAAGTGTCCAGCACAAGTTCGGCCGAACTTGTGCTGGACACTTCTATGACGGAGAGCGGTGTGGTCTTCCAACATTGGCAGGGGCCTTTGTTGTGTGATTTGGCGCTGTTTGTGCATGTCTTAATTGACATCTGTTAAGGAATTTGGTATTTTTCTGGTTTTATTCCATGGATATTGGGTCTGCGGGTATGTGGGTACTATCATTGGATATCCCTGGTTTTTCTCTATATTTTATGTCTTGAAGACATTTTTCATATTCTGAGTTTTAAGGGGTCATTTCCTCATTTTTCATTTATAAAAGATTGCTGTTTAATTTTGTTTTTTGTGTTTTATGGGCTAACCTTAAGTCTTAGGGTTAAGTGCTTAGTACCATTTGATAGAGCTAATTTTTCTCTATATTTCATGTCTCAATGTTGTTATAGTGAAATTCCGTGTTTTAAAGGTTTTAGTAGTTGTAGCTAATTTTTCTAAGTAGATTAGTGGTTTTTATTGGTTTTCTGGCTTCAGGGAGGCCGGGCCGCTTCAGGCGGCATCTCCGACGTTGGGCGGCCCGCCCACCTCTGTTTTAGGAGGTTGGGGAGCGCTCCAGGAGGGTTTTTTATGCAATTTGGCAGGTACAGGCGCCAGATTGGTGGGTGCGCATGGGCTCTTAGTTAGTGGTCTGTGTGTAAATAGTTTAAGACAGTTTGGGGCAACCTTAATCATCATACAACCATCCGGAGGTGATCTCATTGTTCCTCACTCAGTTTTCACTGTTTTCTGGCCACAATTGGCTGTGTTTGTTGCAAGTGAGTTCTTCATTTAACTTAACTTTAGCAACTGTTTTCTCTGTTATAGTCTTGCAAGCTATAGCAAGTATTATTGCTGTCTCTGGTGTGGATTTGCAGCCTACATCAAGTATCTTTGCTGTCTCTGGTGTGGACTTTGTTCTACATTTCAGTTCTTTGGTCTGGTAGTCTATCTGGTGACTACTTTCTTGGCTCATCAAGCAGTCAAGTGTGTTTAAAAGGGGTCTTTAGCAAAACAGGAACCAACTTACTTTAGCAAGTAAATCTCACTCTATTTTTCTAAAGGGACAGGGGATTTTCTCTCTGGTTTTTCTCCAACTCCCTTGGTCAAGGCCTATAGCTAGTACTATAGGATTGTCTACATTTCTGGCGCCCAACGTGGGGTAGAACTTGCTAGTTCTTTGGAATCTCTGTTTTCTTTGGTTGGCTCTTTTTGGTGTTTTGGTCAGGAGGAATGGCTTCTGGTTCTTCTATTCCTGTGGTGACTGTCAGTGGGGGGAATGGTCCTCCTTCTGTGATGTTTAGGGAGTGTGTGAGGATTAAAACTTGGGATGGTACCAAGTTTAATGGGGAGGATGTCAAGTGGTTTCTAGAGAAGTATGAAACTGCTGCTGGGGTGGATGGTGCTTCCTACCTGGACATGGTGAAGCAGATTATCTTCTTCATTGGTGATAGGTCAGTGGAGAAGGAGATTGTGGCCATGTCTGGCTACAAGAAGAGGGATTGGAAATTGTTGTGTAGGGAAATGGTGGATAGATGGGGTGTCAGGTTCACTATGGTGGACTTGAACAAGGTTGTCAGTGAATGGCAATCTTATGGTGGTGTTGGTAACTTACATAGTTACAGGAAGTTTCTGCTACAGTTTGATCCTGTGGTGGAATACTTGGTGGAAGTGGAGGAGCTGGCACATGAAAATGCTGCCAAAGATGTTTTTTGGTCTGCCCTGGCTAGAGATGTCAGGATGGATGTGTTGAAGGAGTTGTCAAGAAAGGAATTGATGAAAACTCTTTCTAATGGGGATCAGAAGTTGCCTGCCTTGGATAAGGTGAAGGAGGCTGTTGAGGCCCATTTGAAGTTATTGGCTGTGGACACCTATCAGGAGGGGTGTGCAAAGTATGTCAGCAAAGTCAGTGAGGCTTTGGCTGAAGAGGAAGTTAGGGAGAAGAAGGAGGAGAAGAATTTGGTGCAGGTTCCCAAACAGGAGATGGACCCAATGGTGGAGCAGCTGGCTGATCTGACAAAACAGCTGCACATATTTGTCCAAGAGGCCAAGAAGGTTAATAAGGCACCTTCTCAGCCAAGAGACTTTGAAAGAAGGGCTGGTAGGAGTGATCCTTGGGTTTGCTCTTATTGCAGTAGGAGGGGGCACAGGTCCAATGATTGTTGGGCATTGAACAGAGATGTGTCTGAAGGAAAAGTGCAGTTTGATGGCAGGGTTTTTAAGTTCCCTGATGGTTCTTTTGTGAAGCCCAGTGAGGGGCAGGCTCCTGTTGATTTGGTCAGGAGAAGAGGTGGTCTCAATCAAAGGAGGCCAAGGTTTGAGGAGATTCCTGATCAGGGGAAGTCTTCTGTTAAGGTAGATGAGGACGTCAAGGGAAAGCGGAAGGAGGTCAATAAGGTCTCTTTTTCTACTTCTTTTGGTGGTTTGGAGTTGTATTCTTGTGGTGGAAAGTCAAGTGGAGAATGCTTGGCTGTTCTTGGCCTTGATTGTGGGCAAGTGCGTTGGTGTTGGTGGTGCAATGGATCCTACATTGTTATCATCACTATCAGAAGAGGAAGGAACTGAGAAGTTATCAGTTTTAAAGTTGAAGGAAGAAATGGATGTTCTTTACCATCAGATGGACCAGGGATGGGGGAACTAGTTGCTTTATGGGTTGTGGCACTCTTCTGGGAAGGGTGGAGCTTTTTGATTAATCTGGGTATCAGGATGGATGGCCTAGATCTTTTGGTGCTGGCAGAAGAAGGACCAGGTTGAGGCGGAGGTGAATCTGTTGTAGAAGAAAGTGGACCAGGTCTGTGGCAGGTCTTCTTTCTGGAGTGGAAGACATCGCAGGACGTTCTGTATGGATGAACAGGTGGTGTTATGGCGCAGATTAAATTATTGTTGATGCAGTATTGGCAGGGGCCCATTTCAGAGGCAGATTTGGAAAGGAGGTTAAACATGGTGGTTGGATGAAGAAAGAATGCGGACATTCTCAATTGGAGGGAGGATGTGGTCTTCCAACATTGGCAGGGGCCTTTGTTGTGTGATTTGGCGCTGTTTGTGCATGTCTTAATTGACATCTGTTAAGGAATTTGGTATTTTTCTGGTTTTATTCCATGGATATTGGGTCTGCGGGTATGTGGGTACTATCATTGGATATCCCTGGTTTTTCTCTATATTTTATGTCTTGAAGACATTTTTCATATTCTGAGTTTTAAGGGGTCATTTCCTCATTTTTCATTTATAAAAGATTGCTGTTTAATTTTGTTTTTTGTGTTTTATGGGCTAACCTTAAGTCTTAGGGTTAAGTGCTTAGTACCATTTGATAGAGCTAATTTTTCTCTATATTTCATGTCTCAATGTTGTTATAGTGAAATTCCGTGTTTTAAAGGTTTTAGTAGTTGTAGCTAATTTTTCTAAGTAGATTAGTGGTTTTTATTGGTTTTCTGGCTTCAGGGAGGCCGGGCCGCTTCAGGCGGCGTCTCCGACGTTGGGCGGCCCGCCCACCTCTGTTTTAGGAGGTTGGGGAGTGCTCCAGGAGGGTTTTTTATGCAATTTGGCAGGTACAGGCGCCAGATTGGTGGGTGCGCATGGGCTCTTAGTTAGTGGTCTGTGTGTAAATAGTTTAAGACAGTTTGGGGCAACCTTAATCATCATACAACCATCCGGAGGTGATCTCATTGTTCCTCACTCAGTTTTCACTGTTTTCTGGCCACAATTGGCTGTGTTTGTTGCAAGTGAGTTCTTCATTTAACTTAACTTTAGCAACTGTTTTCTCTGTTATAGTCTTGCAAGCTATAGCAAGTATTATTGCTGTCTCTGGTGTGGATTTGCAGCCTACATCAAGTATCTTTGCTGTCTCTGGTGTGGACTTTGTTCTACATTTCAGTTCTTTGGTCTGGTAGTCTATCTGGTGACTACTTTCTTGGCTCATCAAGCAGTCAAGTGTGTTTAAAAGGGGTCTTTAGCAAAACAGGAACCAACTTACTTTAGCAAGTAAATCTCACTCTATTTTTCTAAAGGGAAAGGGGATTTTCTCTCTGGTTTTTCTCCAACTCCCTTGGTCAAGGCCTATAGCTAGTACTATAGGATTGTCTACAGCGGCTGGGGTAGAATTTTTCTTCAGTTCATCTGGTATTTCTTACAAACATTTCTACTGGTATTTTATCTTTGTGCCTCACTCATACATATTGTTTGATTAATTTTTTGTCTTAATTATATTATTAATTATTTAAGTATAGCAAAAAATAGTGTGCCAAATGCATACTGAGTGATGTTACACCTTTTATAATATTATTAAAAAATTTATAAAAATATTAAAATAATTTATTTTAAAAATTATTAATATGAGGAATAAAAAATTAATTTAAAGCGATCAAATATGAAAAACAAACTCCAAGTATTATTGCTAATATCAAAGGCCAGTAGAGATGTTGAAGCAAATGAGAGCTGTCAGGGATAAATTGTACTTAATTGATTGTTTTTTAAAGATAAAAAATTGTGTACCTGTGGTTTGGATGAACTCTAGGTGGATAATTCAGCTATATCAAACTACATCTAGTGAAGTTTCTTATCAAATAATTTTTTTCATTTCCATAGATAGAATTGATCCCATCTGACTGCACCTGACCAAAAGTGTCCAGCACAAGTTCGGCTGAACTTGTGCTGGACACTTTTATGATGGAGAGTAGCTAGGGTGCAGGTCTTCTTCAGTGCAACTGTTATTTTTTTAAAACATGTCAAATGGTATTTGATCTTTCTGTGTTATTCATATTTTATTATATGATTAATTTTTTGTCATTATAATTTTATTAATTTTATTAGTATAGAAAAGACTTGTGCGCCAAATGCATGCCATGTTATATTACACCTTTTATAATATTATTAAAAAATGTTAAAAAAATATGAAAAAGATTTCTTTTTTAAAATTATAAATTAATATCCAAATGTAACATGAGTGATAAAAAAGTAAAGTAAAAGAGATCAAATATGAAAAATAAAAATTCAAGAAAAATTCCTGCCTTCAAGAGCCAGTAGAGGTGTTGAAACAAATGGGTGCCATCAGGGCTAAAGTTGATAAAATTTATTTTTTTTAAAGATAAAAGATTTTTCACCTGAGGTTTGGAAAAACTTAAGGTGGATAATTCAGCCATACCAAACTACTTCTAATGTAATTATTTAGCATTTTTTTTAATTTAATTTCCACAGAGAGAATTGATCCCATCTGACTGCACCTGAACAAAAGTGTCCAGCACAAGTTCAGCCGAACTTGTGCTGGACACTTTTATGATGGAGAGTAGCTAGGGTGGAAGTGTTTCTCAGTACATCAGTTTTTTGTTTTTCACATTTCTATTGGGTTTTTAACTTTTTTTTTATCATTCATATTTATCTTATAATTAATTTTTTGTCACCATATATATTATTAATGTTTCTAGTATAGCAAAAACCTGCATGCCAAATGCAAAATTGGTGATGTTACAACTTTAATAATATTATTATATAAAGTTAAAAAAATATGAATATGTTTAGTTTTTAAAAAAATAAATTGATATTTAAAATTAAAAAGAGTAATAGAAAAGTAAAATGAAAATAAATGGGATCAAATATGAAATAAAAAATACAAGTAAAATTTTTACTATCAAGAGCCAGAAGTGGTGTTGGGACAGTTGGGGACCCCTAGGTCAAGACTTGGTCTAAACTTACTTTTATGTATAGCTAACAAATTTTGACCTGAGGTTTGGACAGACTTCCAGGGGACAATTTTACAATATTAAACATTCTTTACTTCAATAATTGAGTGAAATATCATTTTTATTGCCATAGAGAGAATTTATCTCATATGACTTCATGCAACCAAAAGTGTCCAGCACAAGTTCGGCCGAACTTGTGCTGGACACTTTTATAATTGAGAGTAGGCATACAGCAAATCTTCTTAAACTCAAAAGGGATTTCTTATAATCATTTCCACTGGAATTTGATCTTTCTGTGTCATTTAAATTTACCATTTGATTAATTTTTTGTCATCATTATATTTTTAACGTTATTACTATAGTAATAACTTGTGTGAAAAATGCATACCAGGTGGTGTTCCACCTTTAATCATATATTATTAAATAAAGGTATAAGAGTATGAAAATTATTTATTTTAAAAATTAAAAATTGATATCCAAAGCAATATGAGCAATAAAAAAGTAAAATAAAAGGGATAAAATAAGAAAAAAAAATCTAAGGAAAATTCCCACTATCAATAACAAGTAGAGGTGTTAGATCAAATGTGCACCACCAGGGCTAAACTTGCACTATATTTTATTTTTTGTTAAACAAAAGAAAGTGTCCTGATGAGTTTTGAAAATTCAACAGGAGGACATTTTGGCAATATCAAACTACTTATTGTGCAATGATTGAGCAAAATGTCATTTTCATTTCCATAGAGTAAATTTATCCCATCTGACTGCATGCAACCAAAAGTGTCCACCACAAGTTCGGCCGACCTTATGCTGGACACTTTTATGATGGTGAGTATCTAGGGTGCAGGTCTTCTTCAGTTCATCAGGTATTCCTTATAAACAAATCCACTTGTATATGATCTTTCTTTATCATTCATATTTTTCATTTGATTCATTTTTTTTCACCATTATAATATTAATGTTATTAGTATTGAAAAAATTTGTAAGCCAAATGCATACTGGGAGATGCTACATCTTTCATAATCTTATTAAATAAAAGTAAAAAAAATATGAAAATTATTAGTTTTACAATAAATAAATTGATATTTGAAAGCAAAAACAGGAATTAGAAAGTAAAATAAAAGTGATTAAATATGAAATTAAACATTCAAATAAAATTTCTGCCATCAAAGATAATTTGAGTTTTCAGACCAAATTTGCACCACCAGTTCTAGATTTGGAATATGTTTTCTTTTTTTAAAAATTAATAAAAGTGTCCACCTGATGTTTTCCAAAAAATCAGTAGGATAGTATAGCAGTATAAAGCTAATTCTTGTGCAATGATTGAGCAAAAATTCATTTTAACTTCCATTGAGTAAATTTATCCCATATGACTGCATGAAACCAAAAGTGTCCAGCACAAGCTCAGCTGAAATTGTGCTGGACACTTTTATGATGGAGAGTAGCTAGGGTGCAAGTCTTCTTCAGTTAATCTTATATTCATTTTAAAAATGTCTATGGGTATTTGATCTTTCTGTGTCATCCATATTTATTATTTGTTTATTTTTTAGTCACCATTATATTATTAATGTTTTTAGTATAGCAAAAAAATGTGTAATGAATGTACACTGGATGATTTTACAACTTTAATAATATAATATAATAAATATAAAAAAATGTGAAAGTTATCAGTTTTACCAAAATAAAATTGATATTTAAAAGCTAAAGGATAAATAAAAGGGCAAGATTAAAATTGAAGAGATCAAACATGAAATAAAGATATTAAGTATAATTTCTGCTATTATGAGCCAGTAGAGGCTTCAGAAAAAATGGGCACCATCATAGATTAACATGGATCAAATTTACTTTTTACCAAAGGAAAAAATTGTCTACCTTAGGTTTGGACAAACTTCCAGGGGACAATTTGTCTATATAAAACTACTTTCAGTGCAATGATGGAGTGATAATTCAGTCTCATTTCCATAAAAAGAATTGATTGCATCTGACGGCATGCAACCAAAAGTGTCCAGCACAAGTTTGGCCAAACTTGTGCTGGACACTTTTATCATGAAGAGTAGCCAGGGTGCAAGTCATTTTTAATCATCTGAAATTTCTTATAAACATTTCCACTGTTATTAAATCTGTGCCTCATTCATATTTATCAATTGATTAATTTTTTGTCACCATTATATTATTAATATTATCAGTATAGCAAAAAATTGTGTGCCAAATGAATACTGGGTGATGTTACACCTTTTATAATATTATTAAATATAGGTAAAAAAATATGAAAATGATTTATTTTACAAAAAATAAACTTCTATCCAAAAGCAATATGAGAGGAATAAAGTAAAATAAAAGAAATCAAAGATGAAAATTAAAATCCAAGTTAAATTCCTGCCATAAACAGAAAAAAGAGATGTTGAATTAAATTAGAACAATCAGGGCTAAACTTGCAATAAATTTTCTTTTTTGTAAAAATAAAAAAAAAATCCACTTGAGCTTTACCAAAACTTCAGCATGAAAATTTTGCCATATCAAACTACTTCTAGTGTAATTTTATATCAAAAATTTATCTTCATTTCCATAGAGAGAATTGCTCCCATCTGACTGCACCTGACCATAAGTGTCAAGCACAAGTTCGGCCGAACTTGTGCTGGACACTTTTATAATGGAGAGTAGCTAGGGTAGAATTTTTCTTCAGTTAATCTAGTATTTTTTACAAACATGTCTACTGGTATTTTATATTTGTTCCTCACTCATTAATATCATTTGATTAATTTTTGGTTGCCATTATATTATTAATTTTATAAGTATAGAAAAAACTCATGTGCCAAATGCATACCAGGTGATGTTATGCCATTTATAATATTATTAAATAAATGTATAAAAATATGAAAATAGGTTATTTTAAAAATTATTAATTGATATCCAAAAGCAATATTAGGAATAAAAAATTAAGTTAAAGGGATCAAATATGAAAATAGAAATCCAAGTAATATTCCTACTATCAAAGGCCAGTAGAGGTGTTGAAGCGAATGAGAGCCATCAGGGATAAATTGTACTAAATTGACTTTTTTTCAAAGATAAAAAATTGTGCACCTGTGGGTTGGATGAAATCTAGGTAGAAAATTTGGCTATGTAAAACTACTTCTAGTGAAGTTTTGTATCCAAAAATTTTTTCATTGCCATAGCGAGAATTGATCTCATATGACTGCAACTGACCAAAAGTGTCCAGCACAAGTTCGGCCAAACTTGTGCTGGACACTTTTTTGATGGTGAGTATCTAGGGTGCAGATCTTCTTCAGTGCAACTGGTATTTTTTTAAAACATATCCACTGGTATTTGATCTTTCTGTTTTATTAATAATTTATCATTTGATCAATTTTTTGTTACCAGTATATTATTATTTTTATTAGTATACCAAAAAAACATGTGACAAATGCTTACAGGGTGATGTTAAAGCTTTAATAATTCTATTAAATACAGGTAAGAAATTATGAAAATGATTTGTTTTACATAAAATTAATTGATATCTAAAAGAAATAAAGGGATAAAAAGAAATAGGTTGAATAATAGGGATTTTATATGAAATTCAAAATTCAAGCTAAATGCCTACTTTCAAGGCTCAGAAGAGGTGTTGGATAAAATGGGCATCATCAGGAATAAAATTTTACTTAATTTGATTTTTTGAAAAACTAAATGAAGTTTTCAACTGATTTTTTTCCAATATTTAGTTGGACACTTTATCTATATCAAATTACTTCTAGTACCATGATTGACCAAATTAAATCCTCATTTCTATATGCAGAATTGATCCCATATGGCTGGACCAGGCCAAAGGTGTCAACCACAAGTTTGAGAATTCTTCTGGTGGACACTTTTATGATGGACAGTAGTAGGGTGCAAGTCTTCTTTAGTTAATCTAGTATTCCTCATAAACATTTCCAACTTATTTTTGGCCAAAAATCAGGTGGAAAGTTTTTCCATATAAAATTACTTCTAATGCCATGATTGACTAAAAATTGATTCTCATTGCCATATAGAGAGTTGATCCCATATGACTGGATCTGGCAAAAGTGTCACCACAATTTTTGATAAACTTAAGTTTGAAAGTTTTATGATAGAAAGTAATTGCAAGTCTTCTTCATTTCATCAAGTAATCCTCATAAAAATTTCCACCTTTATTTTGGCCAAACTTCAGGTGGACACTTTGGCCATATTAAATTAATTCTAGTTCCATGTTGATAAAAAACTGATACTTATTGCCATATATAGATATTAAACCCATCAGACTGTGCCTTTCCAAAAGTGTCTACCTGAATTATGGCTAAACCTCAGTTGGACACTTTTATGATGCAGAGTAGCTAGGGCAAAAGTATTCTTCAGTTAATTTGGTATTAATAATAAATTTATCCTCCTGAAGTTTATCCTAACTTGAGGTAGACAATTTCGGAAAGCACCAGTTAGTCACTATCCATCAAAAAAGTGTTCACCAAAATTTTGGCTAAACTTGTGGTGGACCCCTTTGTTCAGCCACAGTCAGATGAGATCAACTCTTTAGATGGGAATGAGGATGATGTTTTGGTCAATCATGGAAATAGAAGTAGTGTGATGTGGCCAAATTACCCCCCTGAAGGTCAGACAAACCTCAGAAGGACACTTTTTAGCAGGTAGTAACTGAGAAAAATCCATTTATCAGAAGGAAAATCTTTTATTGGATAGATGCCAAGGTTTCATACTTGTGTATTATGGTCAGTATTAATTTTGAAAGAGTCTGTCCAAGCAATTTCATTGCCCATCATGACTCATTTTGTTTTAAATGTTTCAAACTGCGTGATACAGTATTAAGGTGTCACATAGTATAATTAAGTTCTATTACGTGCCCTCCTATGATGCCTAAATTTATAATTTAATATCTTACATAATAATTTTTTTTATATAAATTCACCAATATTTTATTTTATTATCAAATTTAATAGAGCAAGTATCCTGAATAATTATATATGCATAAGCTTAGGTTAGATCAATTTGTGCTCAATTTGTTCTCAAGAGAGGACCAAAATCAAGTTCTGGAGGATCAACTTGTGCATAATTTGGAATCAGTTGATATTCTGTCTATAATCAATCTGAGAATAAATGTAAATCTAACTCTAATTTACTTATGTTTATAAAGTATTCATAAACCTGGCATATTTAAGGGACACTCTAAATTTCAAGAGAGGGGATTGCTAGCAATTCACTTCTAGATTTCCCGTGGTGCGTGATACTTCTTTAAAAATGACAAGTTGCTTCTGAATAGTGAATTGAGAAAATTGAAAATTGATTTCCAGAATTTGAGTAATAAATGCTCAGTAGAAGAGGACAGAAATATTTTATCTATTGCTAGGATTAATGATCAACTATCTTATATTCCTGATTTAAGAAATAAATTGTCTGATCTTGAGAGAAAAATTTCTGCATTACAGATTGTTATTAATGGCCATTGTGATGAGTTGAAAAATATTTCTCAACCTGCTGTTAATTATAAAAATAAACAGCTTGAAAATGGTGTTTCTACTCTCCCTTGTAATGTACCAATTATGCCAGCTAAGAATTTGTCTATGAGATCTGTTGCATCAAATAAAAAAGAATTTGATACACAAAATGAGCCATCTACCTCTGTGAATAATGAAATATCTGAACACCTTTCAAGACTTCAAGAATTGATAACCATGAGTAGTTCAAACCATAAAACTGACTATCCTGGTAGTAATAAAAATTGGCCTAAGCTGGACCAATATCCTACCTTTGACAGTGAATCTTAATCTGATTGGCAACACTTTATCCAAAGAATTGATAATTTTAATAGATCATATAAGTTTCCAGATGAGGCAACTTCTTCTAAGTTAATTACTTTATTATCCAATGTAGTCTTGATGTGGTAAGAATCTGTTTTAATAGATAACAACCATTATACATGGAATGAATGGAAATCTTTGATTGAGAATCAGTTTGGTGGTTCAAAATTCAGGTTGGGTCAACAAAGACTGTATAAAAATGCAAAATATGTGTCCTCCTCTTTTGAAAGACCCATTGTTTTTCTTATGAAATTAACAAAAATCCTGAGAGCAATTGATCCAAAGATGGATTATGATATTTGGAGAGATAAAATTCTATATAAATTACCAAATTCTCTTAGAGATTTAATTGTGGCTAGAGCTGAGAATGTGAGGGAACACTCTTCTTTTATTAATATTTGTAATGAAGTACTTCTAAAACACAGATATGAACCAATAAATTATCCTGTTAAATCTTATCATTTCCAACAAAAGCCTTCCACAAAACTTTTAGACACAACTGGTAAACCTTCTTCCCCAGTTGCACCAAAGAAATATGCAACAAACACTTGTTTTAAATGTAACAAACCATTGCAGAAAGGACATATTTGTGACAAGAAAATTCATCTTGTTGAACAGTCTGAGGAATCTGAAAATACTCAAGCTGATCTTGAGGATTCCTCCAGTGATTGTAATAGAAATATTTCTTATAATTATGAGTCTTCTCAAGAAGTTCTTGTTTCAGAAAAGGATATCTAATATTTAGATAATTGGTCTGATATTTGTGATATTGACTTGTCTTCAGTAGAAAATGCTGAAGTAATTAGGAATATTACTGACAGTTCCACTTTAATATCACCTTGGAGAGCACAAGTTATCATAAATGGAAAAAATATTGAGTTTATTCTTGACTCTATTTCTGGAGGAAGTGTAGTGTCTGAGAAAGAGCTGCCTTCTCAAAAAAAGGATTATCAATGCAAATTATTACCTATAAAGTCTGAAAAATGGAAAGGTTATGTTTCTGTTTTATGTCCCATTGGCAAATACAAAAATACTGTATTCTTTCAATATAATGGTGGTTTTTTCAGAGCTATTTGTGAATTTTTTGTGATGAAAAATAACAATTTAAGCAATTGGTTTATCATGGGAAATGACATTTTAACCATGTTTGGCATTAAGTTGGATCCCGAAAACAATTGTTTTACCTCGGGCTTGAATGGGAAAAGAAAATTTAAAATTTCTTCTTCTGAGAAGCATTCTACACCCTTATTAAAATCTTGTCACTCTTTGATCCAATTTAAAGGCAGAAAAACACAGAAAATGGATGAATTATTGTCAGTACAGTCTAGTATATAAGTATGATATAATAGTGTTATTTTATGGTCCTACTACTTATTAATAAATGATTTAGTGATTAAACCTCAGGGGAAGACTAATAGAATAGTTATACTCAAATTAAACTCACAATA
This sequence comes from Hemileia vastatrix, assembly GCA_030280995.1. Classification (NCBI taxonomy): domain Eukaryota; kingdom Fungi; phylum Basidiomycota; class Pucciniomycetes; order Pucciniales; family Zaghouaniaceae; genus Hemileia; species Hemileia vastatrix. The sequence goes on along the minus strand of JASXTE010000017.1, from coordinate 5,765,529 downwards.
CTTGGATTTAAATGCGTGCTAGTGGTGGAAAATAGAAGAATAAAATATAGTTATAGCTTTTATAAAGATAATATCAATTTATAAGGGCTTTATAATATATTTCTGAATGTGAATAATTGTAGTGTAGTGTTTGTTTGAAGTGTAGTAATTGAATGATGATTATAAACCGTCAAAATCCCTCCTTACTTATACCCAAATCCACTGGAGTGCACAGACCTTCAATCCAGATGATGTCACTGCTATCCCCGGCAATTACAGCACTGTGAGGGCCCATCACCTCCCCATGGCGTCCACTTCAAGCAGTTTCAACACCCAGACCTCCAGTAAGGACCCTCCATCACTATTAATAATAACACAGAGCCATACCATAATTAGAAAACCCAGATAAAAGCGGATACCATAAAGAAACAGGTAAAATAAAAGATCAAAAAGAGATTTAATGAAACTAAAAGCATATAAAGGAAACAAATAAAATGTCCAAGCCCCCAATAACATCCCCAAGCATCCACATTAACCCAAAAACATATTTCCAACCCATAAATCCGTGAATAACCATCCAAGGAAGTAATTTTAGTTGTCCAAACTGGGTGTATGCGCCTGATATAGGTGTCTATGCTTCTGTAGGCGTTGTGAGTCCACTGATTTCGTCCATATGACCTAAAATAAGCAGAAAAACAAAGGTTATAGGCTATTAAGGGGCTAAAACCCACTTATATACCTAAATATACATAATATACTGCATATTTCACTGAATATGAGGTTTATGTATACATATAAGCTTATGTATGTCAATAATTACTTCATATCACTTAAGATAAGTATATTATGACTCCATTAACACCTTAATAAGTATTATTAGGCCATGGATAAGCTATTTAAACTATTATAAATTATATAATAGAATAATAATTATATATATATATAATAAAATAATATATATTATTATTTTAACCTTATTTTTAAGATATAAGCTTAATCTAATTAAGGTTATCTTATTTTAAGCATAAGAAATACTCAGTCCTAAGGATATTTAGGCTGACACTCCCTCACTCCAAAAAAAACAATAAAAAAAAAATGTTAAGACATTTTAATTAATCTTAAGGAATGAAATAATAAAATAAAAAAGAATTTTTATAATACATATACTGAATGAACAGTATTATTTAGATTTAAATTTTTTCAAGAGATTTTTAAGATCAGAGATTTCATTTTCTGGAATCCACTGGTCATATTCACTTGATTTATTTTTAAATCTTAGTAGATACTCAACTCCCTTTTCTTTTGTAAGGTGTCTCTTTTTGAGTATCTTTTCAATTTCTGCCTTTTCCACTATTTCTTCAGGTTGCTTTTTATGCCTTCCTGATCTTCTTGGAAAGAGAGCAGTATCATTAGAATGGTATGGTTTTATAAGAGAAATAGGAAATACTGGATGTTTTCTATCATAAGGTGCATATAGAATAACCTCAACAGCATTATTACCAACCATCTTTTTAACTACAAATGGTCCAATGAATGGATCCTTCAATTTAACATTACCATTTAAATTGAAATGTAGTGTTGAAATAAGGACTTCATCACCCTCTTTGAACATTTGTTCTTTATGGGCTTTATCCCATCTTTTCTTTTCATACTCAAAAGCCTTATTTATACATTCTTGAGCATGTTTTCTGCATAATTCTTGCATCTGAAGAAAAGATTTAGTACCTGGATGAATATCCAATCTAGGTAACTTATTAAGAGTTTTAGCAGGGGTATTAGGTACATAACCCAACCATAACTCAAATGGCTTTTTGCCAGTGACAGAATGTACTGTACTATTGTATGCAAATTCTAAACCTGGGATAAGGGTTACCCAATCATGCGTGAATTTGTCATTGTCTTTAAAATTAAGACCAAAAGCACAGTATCTTCTTATCATATCTTCTAAGGTTTGTATCATTCTTTCTGCTAGCCCATCAGTTTGTGGATGGTGTGCTGTAGAAAGTTTTAATTGACACCCTGAAACATCCATAAGTGACGTCCAGAACTCAGAAGTAAATTTAGGATCTCTGTCAGAAACTATTGCTTTGGGGAAACCTGCTGTATTTAACATTTGTGTCCACCATAAAAAAGCTAAGTCCTTTGCAGAAACCTCTTTGTGGGTAGGAATAAATTTACACATCTTTGTAAATCTATCTACAATTACCCAGCAGGAGTTATAACTCTTATGCCCTGCTATTGGCAAACCTGTTACAAAGTCCATGTTTATGATTTCCCATGGAGCTTTTGGTTGCTCAATTTGTTGTAATAAACCAGCTCTTTTTCCTGTTAATCTTTTAGATTTTTGACAAGAATCACATGTTTCAACATATTTCTGAACATCCTCAGACATGTTAATCCACCAAGCTGTGTTTTTTACTCTGGTTAATGTTTTATGGTAGTCAAAATGACCTGCTAATATATCATCATGACATATACTTAACATTAACTCCTTCATTGAAGGGGGAATTACAATTACATTACTTAATTTTTTCCTGTAATATATAAAACCATCCTCAATGGAAAATTTTCCTTTCTCTAATGCCTCTTTATATTTATCTGGTAATGTTTTTATTAAAACATTCATTGAAGCATTAGATGGATCATTTAATATTGTAGTTAATTTACTTAAGTCTGGATCTGAATTATAATTATCAAGAATTGATTGCATAAATTCATCCTCAAGATCTACAATATAAATGCCATAAATGTTAATAATCTCTGATTCAGGAACATAAGCAGGATTATCATCATTATTAGGCAGAGGTACTCTAGATAACAGATCTACATTAGAGTGCAAGTTTCCTGCTCTATGTGTAATAGTCATCCGTCCTCTGTATTCTTGTACAGCTAATTGCCATCTGAACATGTGTCTATTAGGAGTTTTCATGTTTAAGAGTGACTTAACTGCACTACAGTCAGTTATTAACTCAAATTTTTGGTCTTCAAGGTAATAATGTAGCTTTTCAAGAGCCCATACTACTGCCAAACATTCAAGTTGAGTAGCACCATATTTTAATTCACTACTTCTCAGAGTACGTGAAATATAGCAAATTACTACTTCTGACATTTTACCTTCAATAAATTGTTTTTGATGCAAAGCAGCACCCAGTCCAATAAAACTTGCATCTGTATATAATACAAAAGGTAATTGGAAATCTGGTAATCCCAAGATTGGAGCTGTCATTAAACATTCTTTCAACTTATTAAAAGCTTGTTGTCTTTCATTATTCCAAATGAAAGCTTCTGATTTCTTTATCAGTGTGGTCAGTGGTGCAGCAATTGATTGGTAGTTTTTTATATATTGTCTATAATAACCACACATTCCAAGAAAAGATTGTACATCCTTCACATTTTGAGGAATGCCAATATTCTTTATTGCAGCCACTTTATTTTGGTCTACACATATTTGTAAGCCAGATACAATATGACCAAGCACTTTTAAAGATTCAAACCCAAATTTACATTTTTTCAATGCAAGGGTCATTTTTATTTCATCCATTTTCTGAAATACTTTCCTTAAATGGATTAAGTGTTCATCAAAAGTTTTAGAGAACACTATGATGTCATCAATGTATACCATTAACCATCCCTCAATCATTTCATTATGGAATGTTATATCCATTAACTTTTGAAATACTGATGGAGCATTCTTTGGTCCAAATGGCATTCTGACATACTTATAAATTCCCATGTGTGTTGTTATCAACAAAAAGTTCTGTGAATTCTTTTCAACAGGAATTTGATGGTACCCTTTATTTCCATCCAGGCAACTTATATATTTAGCACCTTTAAGGGTAGCATGTATAGAGGCAATCCTTGGCAAGGGATAAATATCATCTACTGTAAATGTATTTAATGCTCTATAATCACCGCACAGTCTTGCTTTATCTTGTTCATAAGAAATCAGCACTGGTGATATTACACAATATTTTGGTGTAGTTTCAACCTTCTCAAGAATGTTCATCTTTAATAACATCTTAATATTATCCTCTATGTCTTTCCTCTTCATTGGTGAAGCAGGATAAGGTTTCTTTTTAAGACTAGCAGGAATATTATCCATGTCACAGGTTAAACTAATTTTCATTTCATGATCTTTTACAAGGCCAAGTTCATTTGTACCATGTGCAAAAGCCATTGGAAAAGCTTTAATTAATTCCAAAATATTATCTTTCTCAGTTTTACTTATCTGAGTGCCAAATGATGCTTTTGAAATTTCTGTTTCCAGAAGTTCCATCTCATTGGATTCTCTTCCTTTAGACGGGGAATTTGTTACTGACTCAATGTGTAAGACTGTGTTAAAAGAATTTATTTTAAATTTCCTTTTTCCATTCATGCCAATTGTAAAATTGTTATTAGCAGGGTCTAATTTTACACCAAATTTAGTCAGAATATCATTTCCAATGATAAAACAGTTACTACAATTTGTATTATCCATTACTACAAAGTCACAAGTTACCCTTACATAACCATGTTGGTGTTTAAAGAAAACAGCAGCTTTGTATTTACCAATGGGGTGTAGTACTGATCCAAAACCTCTCCAATTTTTATTCTGAAGTGGTTCAAGCTTAACCTTATATTCACTATCAATTTTCTGTAATGTATTAGTGGAAACAACTGAACCAGCAGCTCCTGTGTCCAATACTATATTAACATTTTCACCAGAAATGATAGCTGGAACCGTGATAGGTGTCATTTTAAAGTTATCAGCTTGTATATCCTTAATGATTTCAGCATCCTCAAAATTCATTAAAGATTCATTTGAGTCCATATTTAATATTGGATTTTCAAAGATGGACAAATCATCTTCCAACATACAGACTTCATTTTCATCACTATATGAGATATTGCTGTCATAATCACTTGATTCTTTACTTTTTTCAGTTTCAGTTTCAGATTCACGTTGATTTTCAACAATATTTATGTTTTTCTCACATTTGTGACCTTTTACCCAAGGTTTGTTACACTTATAACAAGTATTTGTTTCATACTTTTTAGGTACTACAGGTGCAGTAGGTTTTTTCTGCTTCTCCTGAAGTGTTTTTGAATTCTGAGTTTTTACAGGTTCAACATTTTGTTTATAAGTGGAATACCTTGATTCATACTTATGGTTTAATAATATTTCATTGCAAATATTAATAAAGTCAGAATATTCAGTAACATTTAATGTTCTAGCTACAACAATGTCTCTGACAGATATAGGTAATTTGTAAATTATCTTATCTTTCCATAAGTGAAAATCCATATGAGGCTCAATGGCTTTTAAGATTTTGTTTAAAGTCATTAAAAATACCATAGGTTTGTCACCATTCAACGGATTATACCTAGTTTTCTCATACAGTCTCTGCTGAGTAAGCCTGAATTTAGAACCTCCAAATTGTTTTTCAATAAGTTGTTTCCATTCAGCCCAAGAGTAGTCTCTACCCTCACTTAAGACAGCTTCAAACCATAATAAAGCAACATCCTTAAATAAAGAAATTAATTTTGATGTTATCTCTTCATCTGGTAACTTATATGAGAATTTCAAGTTGTCAATTCTTTGAATAAAATGTTGCCAATCAGAGCTGGCTTCCCCATCATAAGTTGGGTACTGATCTATCTTAGGCCAGTTCTTCTGATTGGATTTTATCTCACTAATCTTAGGTAAATTCAACAACTCATTTACTTTTGATAAATGGTCTTGTATTTCTTCCTGCACGGATTTGTGACTTACATTTTCAGATTTGACACTACCACCAGATGGTTTTAATTGTGGTGGTACAGGGAAGGAATGAGATTCACTTTTGCCAATGAAAGGATTATTATTATATTGATTATACTTATGATTATCCTGGTTCATTAGTAGATTGGCAGTTTCAATCTCAACTTTAGTTAATCTTTGTAGCAGCTCAGAGACACTTTGATTTGTCTGTGCAAAAGATAACTTTGTTCTTGATTCAGTTTTTAATAAGTGTGTTTCATATAATTTTTCTAACTCACAAAATTTGTTTGAAAGGTCATTATATTTATTACTTAATGAATCATATTTAAGAGTTAGAGACAAATGTTCTTTCTCTAATTCTTTATTACGTGTTGCTAATTGAGAAATGTTCAATGTTAAGGATGAAATTGTATCACTAGTGAGCTTAACTGTCTGTTCCTCACAATCAGTCATTCTATTCCACAATGCTGAAACAATTCTATGGACAGTTGGATTATTGTTAAAATATTCCATGTCCTCCTTTTCAATTCTCTCACTCTCCTGTGAACTACTCATCTCACTAGTAGGTGGTTGCAACTGAGGATTAACTGTATTATCATTGTATATAGTACTGTTATTATGGATAAAAGACAAGTCAGGTGTATCTACTCTAAAACCCAAATTTCTTAAATCCTCCTCTATTTTTTGTACAGATTTAACATCAATAGAATTACCTATATTGTAATTATCAGTATTATGTTTAATCTGAGGGGGTAAGTTACTTACCAAGGGATGGTTGCCAGGCCTGATTTTTGGCGCTTTTTCCCTTGTAAGGGTGAGCTGAGGAAGTCAGATGAGGGGGTGGATCCCTGTTGCAACTGTGGCTTGTCCACTGTTGGTGAAACCAGTCCCATTTCCATTTGTCTACCAGGATTTTCTCCTGGGAGTGAGTGGACCCTCCTTGGGTAGGGGGTTGCTGATTTGATTGACTGGGCAGGCCTCCCTTTAATTCTGCCATTGCCTGATTCATCTGCTGAAATCCTACCTTGCAATTGTTTTGCAACTGCTCTACTTCTTTGAACATGAGAGATTTTGATTCCTCTAGCTTCAGAACCTGTTTGGCCAGGTGGGACAGTTGATCCTGAAGAGGAGGAGACGTCTTTTTGATAGTTATCTTTTTTAAGAGGGCGTCCTTTTCCTCTATACTCATGCTTTCTGGTTGGGGGTACTGTTGTCCCTCCATGGTGATGTCCTGGAAAGTTTTTATTAGCTTTAGACCTGGTATTATAAGCAGGCTGTTCACTTACACTATCCTGAGGAGCACTCATATTGTTCAGAATAACAATATTTTACGTCTACAAAAGGAAAAAACTCTGTGGAATTAGTAGACAAATAATATTAGCAATTATATTACTAATAAAAAAGCAATGGAGCTTACCCTGAATTTATATCTTTATTTATTTAAATAAAATGTAAGAAAAATTCGAAAAAATCTGTTAAAAATATAATAATAAGTTTAACTAGACCTCTATAAGGGTGAATAATTAGCTTACCAAGCTTTAGCCAAATACCAATTTAATTGGGTGTTATATTGGTGTCCAAATACCAAGTGAAATTGGGTTTATATTGGGTACAGTTACTACTGTAAATATCTAATTTTTATGATAAAAAATTAGTACAATTATTATAAGGGTTCTTTTCCGCAATCAATGAGTTATGATGACCCACTAATATGCAGCAGACCCAAATATTTGGTTAATTTTGAGTTGTACTAAGGTAAAAATCACGTCCCAAGGCTTATACTAAATAATAAGTAAAATATAAGGAAAGACCCCCAATTGTCAGTACAGTCTAGTATATAAGTATGATATAATAGTGTTATTTTATGGTCCTACTACTTATTAATAAATGATTTAGTGATTAAACCTCAGGGGAAGACTAATAGAATAGTTATACTCAAATTAAACTCACAATACTTGGATTTAAATGCGTGCTAGTGGTGGAAAATAGAAGAATAAAATATAGTTATAGCTTTTATAAAGATAATATCAATTTATAAGGGCTTTATAATATATTTCTGAATGTGAATAATTGTAGTGTAGTGTTTGTTTGAAGTGTAGTAATTGAATGATGATTATAAACCGTCAAAATCCCTCCTTACTTATACCCAAATCCACTGGAGTGCACAGACCTTCAATCCAGATGATGTCACTGCTATCCCCGGCAATTACAGCACTGTGAGGGCCCATCACCTCCCCATGGCGTCCACTTCAAGCAGTTTCAACACCCAGACCTCCAGTAAGGACCCTCCATCACTATTAATAATAACACAGAGCCATACCATAATTAGAAAACCCAGATAAAAGCGGATACCATAAAGAAACAGGTAAAATAAAAGATCAAAAAGAGATTTAATGAAACTAAAAGCATATAAAGGAAACAAATAAAATGTCCAAGCCCCCAATAACATCCCCAAGCATCCACATTAACCCAAAAACATATTTCCAACCCATAAATCCGTGAATAACCATCCAAGGAAGTAATTTTAGTTGTCCAAACTGGGTGTATGCGCCTGATATAGGTGTCTATGCTTCTGTAGGCGTTGTGAGTCCACTGATTTCGTCCATATGACCTAAAATAAGCAGAAAAACAAAGGTTATAGGCTATTAAGGGGCTAAAACCCACTTATATACCTAAATATACATAATATACTGCATATTTCACTGAATATGAGGTTTATGTATACATATAAGCTTATGTATGTCAATAATTACTTCATATCACTTAAGATAAGTATATTATGACTCCATTAACACCTTAATAAGTATTATTAGGCCATGGATAAGCTATTTAAACTATTATAAATTATATAATAGAATAATAATTATATATATATATAATAAAATAATATATATTATTATTTTAACCTTATTTTTAAGATATAAGCTTAATCTAATTAAGGTTATCTTATTTTAAGCATAAGAAATACTCAGTCCTAAGGATATTTAGGCTGACAATTATTGTCTGAGAATGAAACAGTTTCATTTGGTGATCAATTAACAGTTGATCAAAACAATTCAATAGTAGCCTTAAATACATTTTTCAATATGGCTTTTGCTCATGATTCTCATGTCTTAGGAGTTGTTAATTATGAAATTAAAATTACTTTATCCTGTAATTTGAATGATATTCCTCCTAGTCTTAAGAAAAAACCATATCCTGCTTCTCCAACAAAGAGAAAGGATATTGAGGATAATATTTCCACCTTATTGAAAATGAATATCTTTGAGAAGGTGGGTGTCACCCCAAAATATTGTGTTATCTCCCAAGTTTTGATTTCTTATGAAAAAGATTAGGCTAGATTATGTGGGGATTATAGAGCATTTAACACTTATACTGTTGATGATATTTATCCTTTACCTAGAATTAATTCAATCCATGCTACCTTTCAAGGTGCAAAACTTATTAGTTGTCTGGATGGTAATAAAGGCTATCATCAAATACCTGTTGAGACAAATTCACAGAATTTCTTGCTTATTGCTACTCATATGGGAATATATAAGTATGTTAGGATGCAATTTGGCTGTAAAAATGCACCTTCAGTTTTTCAGAAAGTAATGGATAACACTTTCTATCAGGAGAAAATTGAAGGATGGCTCATGGTGTATATTGATGAAATTATAATTTTTTCTAAAACTTTTTATGAACATATGATTCACTTAAATAGAGTTTTCCAAAACATGGATGATATTAGTATGAACTTGTCCTTGAAAAAGTGTAAGTTAAGTTTTCAATCCTTTAAATTCCTTGGCTATGTTGTGTCATGCTTGCAGATTTGTGTAGACCAGAATAAAGTTGCTGCAATTCAAAATGTAAAAGCACCAACTTCTGTAAGAAAAATCCAAAGTTTTTTGGGTATTTGGGGCTATTATAGAAAATATATTAAAAATTATCAGGTCATAGCCTTACCTCTTACCAAACTGACCAGAAAAGATGTTGCCTTTATCTGGAATAATTACTGTCAAAAAGCTTTTGATACATTGAAAAATTGTTTAATGACAGCCCCTATCTTGGCTCTTCCAGATTTCAACAAACCTTTTGTCCTTTACACAGATTCTAGCTTTGTTGGACTGGGTGCTGCCCTTCAGCAAAAACAAATTATTAATGATAAATCCTCAGAAGTTGTAATTTGTTATATTTCAAGAACCTTGAGAAATAGTGAATTGAAATATGGTGCCACTCAATTGGAGTGTTTAGCAGTTGTTTGGACTCTTGAGAAACTTCACTATTACCTAGATGACCAGTTATTTGAATTGGAATCTGACTGTAGTGCTGTCAAATCCCTCTTGAACCTAAAGACACCAAATAGACATATGTTTAGGTGGAAACTTGCTGTTTAGGAGTACAGAGGAAGAATGACAATTATCCATAGAGCTGGAAATGTTCACTCCCATTTTTATATGCTATCAAGGTTGCCTCTGCAAAATAATGACTCCAATCCTACCTATGTGCCTGAAGGTGATACTGTTCATATACATGGTATATATATAGTTGATATGGAAGAAGAACTTTTACAATTAATTCTGGATTCATATGATCAAGATTCTGATTTAAATAAATTGGTTACAATCTTGAATGATCCAAAGAATGCTTCTATTCAAGCATTGATAAAAACCCTTCCTACAAAGTACCAGAGTGATTTGAGTAAGGGAAAATTTTCAATTGAAGATGGTTATATTTATTACCGGAGAAAACTGACCAATGTCATTGTTATTCCTCCTTCCATGAGAGAAACCATCTTAAAAATTTTCCTTGATGACATATTAGCAAGACATTTTTATCTTGAGAAAACCATTATCAGAATTAAAAACACTGCTTGGTGGGATAATATGTCTGAAGACACTAAATTATATGTTGAATCTTGTGATTCTTATCAAAAATCTAAAAGATTGACAGGTAAAAGAGCAGGGTTTTTGCAACATATTGAAGCACCTAATTCTCCTTGGCAAATCATTAACATGGATTTTGTCACGGGTCTTCCTGTAGCAGGTAAGGACAGTTATAACTCTTGTTGGGTAATAGTGGATAGATTCACCAAAATGTGAAAATTTATTCCCACCCACAAAGATGAATCAAGAAGAGAATTAGCTTTCTTATGGTGGTCTTACATGTTTAATATTGTTGGATTTCTAAAAGCCATTATCTCTGATAGAGACCCAAAATTTACATCTGAATTTTGGAAATCTTTGATGGATATTTGTGGCTGTGAGTTAAAATTGTCTACAGCTCACCATCCTCAGACTGATGGTCTAGCTGAAAGAATGATTCAAACCTTGAAAGATATTATTAGAAGGTATTTTTCCTTTGAATTATAATATATAGACAATGACAGATTTACTCATGACTGGGTCACTCTATTGTCTGGTCTTGAATTTGCATATAATAGCACTGTTCATTCTGTCACTGAGAAAATGTCTTTTGAGCTTTGGTTAGGTTATGTCTCAAACACTTCCGCTCAAATTTTCAATAATAAACTACCCAAGTTGGAACTGCATCCTGGTGTAAAATCTTTTATGCAAATGCAACATCTATGCAGAAAACATGCTCAAGCTGTATTGATAAGGCATTTGAATATGAAAAGAAAAGATGGGATGAATAGCATAAAGAATACACATTTAAAAAGGGTGATGAAGTGTTGATATCTACTTTCCATTTCAATCTACAAGGAAGCAAAAAATTAAAAGATCTTTTTGTGGGACCATTTGTTGTTAAGAGAATGGTTGGAGATAATGCAGTGGATATTGTATTGTATTCTCCATATGATAGGAAACATCCTGTTTTTCCCTATTTCTTTGCTAAAGCCTTATACTTCCAACAGTGACATATTTCCCAAAAGAAGGGGAAGACCTAAGAAAAACCCTCAGGAAGTCACAGAGACTGCAGAGATTGATAAAATCCTCAATGATAGAATTATCACTTCTGAAAGAGGTATTGAATATGAATTGAGATATAAGAACAAATCTTCTGAACATGATGCATGGATACCTTGAAAAGAAATATAAAATCTACCTACTCTGTTAAAAAATTATAAAAAGAAAAAATCTTAACATTTTTGTATTGTATTTTTAGAGTGAGGGAGTGTCAGCCAGGCTATATCAGGATCCCAGTAAATTTTATGTAATTTACTGGAACCAAAAGAGGGCGTAAAAATATGAATTTTATGTACATAAATTAATATTTTATTGAATAATAAAATTATATAAGTATCTTATTAAATATAAATAAAATAAGGATTATATTAATTTTATTGTTATATAATTTATTTATACATTTAAATTAAGCATGATATATTCTATATTCTAAAAATTATGGCACATTTTATGTATTTAATAAAAATAAATTAATAGTTAATTAATTATAAATATATATTATGATTATAAGTGTAAAATTAACTTATAATTTAATTAAATTTATTAATTAAATTCATATATTAAATAAAGCCTTACATATCTTATTAAACAATACTACTGGGCGCTTTTTTTAACCCTTAATTGTGTCAGGAAATTATTAAATAAATTAAGCTACTTATTTAGGATAATAATATTAAACTCCTCACTTTGAATTAACAATATGATTAAATTAATTACTTGTTCAAACTGAATTAATTATTAAGTTACTAAAATAGTTAAAACAAATGATTAATTTTCCTTTACAATTGAATTAAATTAATTATAAAAACTGTTGCCTCAAAATATTCTATTTGTTTCAATTAAAACCCTTAGCAAAACATTGTAAAACCTGTTTTGGATTATTTTACTCACAGTTATTATGTTTCAGACTTATTTAGTTACTCATTATTTTAATTAACTGATTTGGGAAACAATGGTGGGAAAATTAGTCTCTTACTCATGGGTTTAATTAGTTGTTTCATGTTTTTCTCTCAATATCTATGTTTTAGTTATATTATATTATATTCTTGTTTTACCTTATTACTATTTTGTAATTACTCATTTTTGGCGCTTCAGAGAACCCCTTGCCTATAAAAAGGCTTTGGATAGTCCCAATGGTCTGGAAAATATAAACCATGTCCTTAGATTTTAGTTTTAGATGGTATTGGTTGGCCAATTATCAGATTTATATATGAGAAAGTTCCAAAAGTAATATAATTGGCATTATTCCTATGGATATGAATCTTATTATGGAATCCTGAATGAGAAATAATAGCATTTGAAAATAAAAGCTATTGATTGCTAATTTCTTCCCATTCAGAGTCACACCAATTTTGTATTCCAAGTTTGGTAGCAAGTTGATGATTATTTTCAAAAGCTTTATTGCAGAGTTTTTTGAGGCAAAGAGCAATAAAAGTATTGAAAAGAGGTAAGGTGTCCCACAAGTAAAAATTGTCATCTTCTTCATCTTTATATAAATTTTTAAGTAAAGAATAGATGCCTATGGAAATAAAATTAATGACATTATTTTAAGAATGAAACATATATTATCAGACTTACCAAGAGAATAGCCTTTATAAAATCCTGGTCTTCAACCAAATCCAATCATAATACCACCCAACAAATTTGTATTCCTTATTGGTAAGAAAACTAAAGCCATTTGATAAAGTGTTATTATGAGCTCAGATATTTGATTAAAGTTTTCATCTTTTGAACCATTGAGATAATGATTTTCATAAATAAATTGAGGTTTAAAAGAGTTACTGATAACTGCTTTAATTTCATACTCTCCTGATTTGGTTAATTACATTAAATCTTCTGGTAATTTTTTTAATTAATAATTTTTTTCATCCACTCTAGTTTTATAATACTTGATATTTGATATATATCCAAATAAACAATTCACATGAATTTTCTTTTTTAATTTTCTTTTATTCTGCTGACTTTGATCATCATTATTGTTTTTTGATATTTTGGATGATGATTGAAATGAATTTGAATTTGAAAATGATGATAAAGAGCATAAAGAGGATGATGATAGAGAAGTAAGTGGTTATTCTGAAGAAATAGACATTTTTTTCTCTGAACAAAAGAAAATTTGTGTCAAAAACCAAAAAAATAAAATGGAGAAAAAATAAAGCTCACAAAATTTAGTTTGTTTATTCAACCTTGAGAATTTGATTGATAAAAAATAATCCAAAAAAAATTTTTTTGAAAAGAAATCAATTACTAAAACTGTCCTTGAAAAAAAAATTGAAACAAAAATAAAATAAAAAAAAATAAAAACAAACATTAGTAAAATTATTTGCCAAATAAATGAATTTTAAAGTTATTTGGTGTTAGATATACTTTCAGCCTGGATATTCCCAGGACTGAGTAAAAAGTTCTTCTATGTAATTTAAAACACATGGACTATACATGGGAGAAATAAATTAGAGTACACAAATAGTATACATAAGTAAATTTATGATAAAATACAAAATATGCCATAATAACTCCTTATATACACACATATATCCACCTTTTATAAGTCTTATGTACTTAATATTAAGTTGAAATATGTTAGGGTAATCTTAAGAACCTTAAATATAAGGCTACATAATTTTTAAGTAGACTTAAAGTTGTTGTTTTCATTATTTTATGTGGAAAACAAGAAATGTGCTTTAAATCACTTAAAAGTTGATTATATACGCTATAAATTTAATAATATTAAAAATTTGCTTTGAAAGATCAATTTGTCTTATTTAGGGCTATTGATTTGGCTACTAAAATTTATAAAAATAACACTTTTCAAATTTGGTGTTTTTTATGCCAGAAATGGCTTCTGTGTACTGGCCACATACTGTCTGCATTTTTCCTGTGTGAATAGCTTCATTTTTAGAAAATTTAGATCTTTCACATTATAATTACCCCACATTTTACGCCCACTGTGGGGAAACATGCTAAAATAGGTGACAGGCACTTATTTAGTGTCCTAGTTTAATTACAAATGCATTGCCCCTTATTATATGTACTAATTTCATTAATAACCTCAAGCTTGGCGCTTTAATTCACTACCAGACTTAAATTTGCCTAAATTAGTCAAGGATTTACCTGTGAAAACGTCTGCCAATCGCATGTAGTTACCCCACATCTCACACCCTTTTTTGGGTTTTTAAGTGGTCTCTCAGTCAATTTTGGTTATTTTTGCATGGGGATTTCACATAGTATAATGTCATGATTAGCCTCATCATTTCTGCTGTTAATCCCCCTTAGTATGAAGTAATAATTAGTAATAAATTTCCCTTTTAGTCTTTTATTTTAATGTATTACACGCATATACTTTCTTTTTTGGACACAACACCTTAGTATTGTGTTATATCACCTGTTTTAATCTCCTATGAAAAAGATAGGGCAAGATTATGTGGTGATTACAGAGACCCTAAATTTACTTCAGAGTTCTGTACATCTTTGATGGAAGTATCAGGTTGTCAATTGATATTGTCTACAGCACACCACCCACATACTGATGGGCTGGCTAAAAGAATGATACAGACTCTTAAAGACATGATCAGAAGATATTGTACCTTTGGATTAGAATACAAAGACAATGAGAAATACACACATTACTAGGTAACATTATTTTCTGGCCTAGAATTTGCTTATAATAGCTCAACTCTTTCTGAAATAGAGAAAAACCCAATCAAACTCTGGCTGGGATATGTACCAAATACCCCAGTAAATCATTTGAATAAATTACCAAGTTTAGATATACACCCTGGTACTAAATCCTTTATTCATATGAAAAAAATGTGTAGAAAGCATGCAGAGGAATGCATCTAAAAAGTATTTGAATATGAAAAGAAAAGGTGGGATAAATCTCATAAAGAACTTGAATTCAAAAAAGGAGATGAAGTCCTAATTTCAACACTACATTTTAACTTACAAGGTAATTTTAAATTAAAGGAACCTTTTGTAGGATCTTTTTTAGTTAATAAAATGGTTGGTAATAGTGCTGTGTAAGTCACATTATATGCCCCATATGATAGGAAACATCCAGTTTTCCCTATCTCATTACTGAAACCTTACCATGCAAATGATCCTTACTTATTTCCACAAAGAAGAGGAAGGCCTAAAAAGCAGCCTGAAGAAATTGTGGAGAAAGCAGAGATTGAAAAAATACCCAAGAAAAGAATCTTTACTAAAGAGAAAGTAAATGTGTATTTATTAAGATTAAAGGGAAAATAAAATGAATTTGATAAATGGATACCTGAAAAAGAAATTTCAAATTTATTCACCCTTCTCAAGAAGTTTAAACAGAAATAAATTTCTGTTCAGCCAACTGAGGGGTAAAAAGAGCAGTACTCATACTATTTTATTATGTTTTATTTTTTTAAAGAATGAATCTTTAATGCTACAGAATTTTCTAAATACCTGAAAAATAACATAAAATAAAAAAAGTTAATAACTTATCATTTTCTTATTGTTTTTTTTGGTGGGCAAGTTTCAGCATGTATATTTTCAGGAAAGAGTAAAAATTACTTATAAGTTATGTTAAAAACATGGACTATATATGGGAGCAATAAATTAGAGTACACAAAAAGTATACATAAGTAAATTTGTCAGCCAGGCTACTAGACTTACCTGGTAAAATAATTAATTATTTTACTGAGTTGAAGCCACACCTTTCTTCTTAATAATATTTATTTTTTTATTTAATTAAGTAGTACTTACAATTAACTAAGTTAAGTACATTAAGTAGTATAAATAATAATATAAATAAAATGTCCCTTAAAATTTTTACTCCCTAACACCGTTCTCAAAAGTATATGTCAAAGGGAATAAAATTAATAATAAATTTATAATATATAAATTTTAAAATAATTATATTACCTCAGTGAGAGATCTGTAATCCCGTGAAAGTAATATAATTGATTATTTATTGTGTAATAATTGTGACAGTCCAAGGAATTCAAACTTTGTTGCTTATAAATTTGATGCCCTTGTTGATGTACTAATTTATTATTTTCTTATGTCATTTATGTACTCCTTTTTCTTGTCATTCTTTTCTCTCACACTCACAGTAGACGGTGTAAATTCCTTATATTTTATTCTCTCATATTTTGCCTATAAAAGGCCTCTGATTTTGTGCCTTTCAATCCATTCTTTATCACTTACTTTTATTACTAAGTATTAAAACACAAACTTATATTTTATACTTTATCACATTAGTATTTACAATAGCGTAATTCTAATCAATAGACTATAACAATATTAAAATTCTATCTCTTTTATTTGAGTAAAAAAATCACTTAGATTAAGAAATACGTACCAGTCTTTGAGAGTCCATTTAAAACCTTTAAAATCTTTGAAAAACTCCGTACCAAATCTTCTAGACCAAAAGCATACCTTGACAATTGAGGGCTTTCCGAATTATTGACGGCTCCACGATATTTGAGGCGTAATTGAGGGGACCATCAGTGTGCGAGTACCTGTAAAGGAGGAGAGATCAAGAAAACGGTGAACGTCATACGTCACGTGACAAAAAAAATTTCTGCGAACGGGAATCGAACCGCGCTCCAAAAATTAAGTTCATATACTGACTAAATGTTGTATATATTGTGGTAATTCTTTTTATTACTATTTGTGGGTTACTCTTCACTCTTCATTTGCTACGTATTTCCTTTTACTCAGCACTCTGTAAGTGGCATTAATTTGCTCATTTTACAGGGGGAGGTGTCTGGTAATTGGACTTTATTTTTATTATTATATGTTTTTTTTATTTTTCCTGGTTGACCATAATAGAGAAATAAGTGTTCTTAGTCCCAGAGGTAATAAAATAATTATATTTTAATATTAATTATTATAATCTTTTCAGTTGACATTTGTCCTGATTAATTTAATTGTTCCAGTTGACAAATCGTCCTGACAATAATATTTTTAATTAATATATAATTAATATTTGATTAATTTAGTTGACTTTGAGTCCTGGTAGTTCAATAAATATTTTAATTAATAAAACTCATATTTAATTATTTCAGTTGACATTAAGTCCTGGTAATTAAGTGATCAAGCTTAATAAAATTTTAAAATAAAAATTTATATTTAATTACTTCAGTTGAAATTAAGTCCTGGTAGTTAAGTTATCAGTTAAATAAAATTTTGTTAAATTAATAAAGTTTCATATTTGATTACTTCAGTTGACAATTAGTCCTGGTAATAAATTAGTTGATTTAAATCCTGAAAATAATTAATTTAAAATTATTAATAAAAATTCTAATTTATTTCTACAGTTGATTATATTATAATCCTGGTTTTAAATTTTTTTATTAATAAATTAATTTTAATTAAGTTGATTTTTATCCTGAAAAAAGATTTTTTTTATTATTTTTTTTTTAATAAAAAATCAAAAATAAAGACTAATAAATCTTATTGTCTCTTTTCTTCATTTCAGTAAAATCTTAAAATGACTGACCAAAGTGGTTCTGCTGCACGTGAAGAAGAACTAGACTTAATTGATTGTGATGAGCCTACTTCTGTAAGTTCTCCTTTAACAAGAAGAATTTCTCAAACTAATAAATCCTTGCCCCAAACAGGATGTAGAGATGGAAGAAGTAGAAATCCTAGTGGACACAACTCAGGATCAGAAGCCTATGATAAAACCACCAGAAGAGTTTCCAAAAGGCTTCAGGATAAAAAAGATGCCATTGTCTCAGCAGGTAAAGAATCTGTCAACTCACATAAAGGAGTTAAGGACAGAAAGCTTGAGACTAAAGGTAAGGGTAGATGCTCTGGAAAAAAAGGTGAAAAGAACAGATACTTTTCTTCAAGAGAAGAAGAAACCTCTTCCTCCCAGGGATCAACAACAATTGGCTCCCCAGTCCCAAGAGAAGGTGGAAGTGTCCAAGTGGCAGTGGGACTGGTTAAACACTCAGTGGGACTACCTGTCTCAAAATCAGCATCAGTTACCTCAGGCAGGTCCATCAAGGCCCACCCAAGTCAACCCCACTCCTCCCCACCCTTATCAAGGAGGCAAAAAAAGAAGAAAGCCCAATATGGTGATACCCAGAAAACCCTGGTATGTCCCTCTATTGATTCTCAAGTGCCTTTTCTTGTGGCTGATTCTGTTCTTTCAGGTAAATCTGAGAGGGAAGAAGACACCTTGAGACCAGTAGAGGCTGGGAGCAGTAGACAGATAACTCAAGTATCTAATCCATTACTTTTAATTGCTACCTCAATGATTAACCCTGATATGGCTGTAATTGATGAAACTCTTGAACCTGAGTTCTATGAGAGTTTGGAAAGTTACTCAGTTTCCTTATTGAGAAACACTCCAGATGTAGCAAGAATTAATGATGAGTACTTGAGAGATATTATTGCCAAGCAAAATCATATAATGAACAATATGCAATTGACTCAGAGTTATAATAGTTTGTTAACTGATCAGGGTTATCAAGCATTAAGAAGTGAATCACGGAGAGTCTCTGATGAATTGTCTCATTACAAAGCAACCCATGAAAAGAAAGTTGCTTTATGGCAAAATATAAAAAATGATTTGTCTAAACTAAAAGATACTGTATCTGCCTGTTGCCAGGAGGTGGAGATAGATAAGATAAATCTGAAAAGATTGAATGACCATTTGTCATCTTTTCAAAATAAAAATCAGTTATCTTTTGCAACTATCAATGAGAGTTTATCTAGTCTTCCAAGAATGAAAACAAGACTAACAACCATTGAAGAAAAATTGAACTCATTGTTAAATGACCAGAAATATTCTGACATTTCTGTAAACATTCCATCAAGAGATAATTGAAGGATGGCTGATGGTTTATATTGATGATATCATTATATTCTCAAAAACATTTGAGGACCATATTAACCACCTGTGTAAAGTATTCCAGAAAATGGATGAAATAAATATGACACTTGCTTTGAAGAAATGTAAATTTGGGTTTCATTCTTTAAAAGTTCTTGGTCATGTTGTTTCAGGCTTACAGATATGTGTTGACCAGAACAAAGTGGCAGCCATACAACAGGTGAAGGCTCCTACTACAGTGAGAGAGCTCCAAAGTTTTTTGGGAATGTGTGGATACTATAGACAGTATATTAAAAATTACCAAGTCATAGCTTTACCCCTTACCCAATTAACTAGAAAGGATGTTGCTTTTGTCTGGAATAGTGAAAGACAAAGAGCCTTTGACACTATGAAACACTGTTTGATGTCAGCACCAATTCTTGCTTTACCTGACTTTAATCAACCATTTGTTTTGTACACTGATGCCAGTTTCATTGGTCTTGGTGCTGCCCTCCATCAAAAACAAGTGATAAATGATAAAGTTTCAGAAGTAGTAATTTGTTATATTTCAAGAACCTTGAGAAATATGCAGAAATCATGCTCAACAATGTATTGAAAAATCATTTGAATATGAGAAGAAGAGATGGGACAAATCCCATAAAGAATACACTTTTAAAAAGGGTGATGAAGTGTTGATTTCTACAGTCCACTTCAACTTACAAGGTAATAACAAATTGAAAGATCCATTTATTGGTCCATTTTTTGTCAGAAGAATGATTGGAGATAATCCAGTTGAGGTTATTCTGTATTCTCCATATGACAGAAAACATCCTGTTTTTCCAATATCTCTTTTGAAACCTTACACATCCAATAGTGATTTATTTCCAAAAAGGAGGGGAAGACCAAAGAAAACCCCAAATGAAATCACTGAAACAGCAGAAATTGAAAAAATTCTAAATGACAGAATAGTCACTGCTGAAAAAGGTACAGAATACTTATTGAGATTCAATAATAAATCATCTGAATATGATTCTTGGATACCTGGGAAGGAGAAATCTAATCTTCCTACTCTACTAAAAAAGTATAAAAAGAAAAAATCATAGCATTTTTTAATTGTTTTTTTAGAGTGAGGGAGTGTCAGCCAGGCTACTAGACTTACCTGGTAAAATAATTAATTATTTTACTGAGTTGAAGCCATGCCTTTCTTCTTAATAATAATTATTTATTTAATTAATTAAGTAGTACTTACAATTAACTAAGTTAAGTACATTAAGTAGTATAAATAATAATATAAATAAAATGTCCCTTACAATTTTTACTCCCTAGCACCGTGCTCAAAAGTATATGTCAAAGGGAATAAAATTAATAATAAATTTATAATATATAAATTTTAAAATAATTATATTACCTCAGTGAGAGATCTGTAATCCCGTGAAAGTAATATAATTGATTATTTATTGTGTAATAATTGTGACAGTCCAAGGAATTCAAACTTTGTTGCTTATAAATTTGATGCCCTTGTTGATGTACTAATTTATTATTTTCTTATGTCATTTATGTACTCCTTTTTCTTGTCATTCTTTTCTCTCACACTCACAGTAGACGGTGTAAATTCCTTATATTTTATTCTCTCATATTTTGCCTATAAAAGGCCTCTGATTTTGTGCCTTTCAATCCATTCTTTATCACTTACTTTTATTACTAAGTATTACAACACAAACTTATATTTTATACTTTATCACATTAGTATTTACAATAGCGTAATTCTAATCAATAGACTATAACAATATTAAAATTCTACCTCTTTTATTTGAGTAAAAAAATCACTTAGATTAAGAAATACATACCAGTCTTTGAGAGTCCATTTAAAACCTTTAAAATCTTTGAAAAACTCCGTACCAAATCTTCTAGACCAAAAGCGTACCTTGACAAAATTTATGATAAAATACAAAATATGCCATTACAACTCCTTATATAGACACATATATCCACCTTTTATAATTCTTATTTACTTATTATTAAGTTGAAATATGTTAGAGTAATCTTAAGAACCTTAAATATAAGGCTAAATGATTTTTAAGTAGACTTAAAGTTGTTGTTTTCATTATTTTATGTGGAAAACAAGAAATGTGCTTTAAATCACTTAAAAGTTGACTATATGCACTATAAATTTAATAATATTAGAATGTGCTTTTAAAGATCAATTTGTCTTATTTAGGGCTATTGATTTGGCTACTCAAATGTATAAAAATAACACTTTTCAAATTTTGTATTTTTTATGCCAGAAATGGCTTCTGTGTACTGGCCACATAGTGCCTGCATTTTTCCTGTGTGAATAGCTTCATTTTTAGAAAATTTAGATCTTTCACATTATAATTACCCCACATTTTACGCCCACTGTGGGGAAACATGCTGAAATAGGTGACAGGCACTTATTTAGTGTCCTAGTTTAATTACAAATGCATTGACCCTTATTATATGTACTAATTTCATTAATAACCTCAAGCTTGGCGCTTTAATTCACTACCAGACTTAATTTTTCCTAAATTAGTCAAGATTTAACTGTGCAAAGGCCTGCCAATTGCATGTAGTTACCCCACATCTCACACCCTTTTTTGGGTTTTTAAGTGGTCTCTCAGTCAATTTTGGTTATTTTTGAATGGGGATTTCACGTAGTATAATGTCATGATTAGCCCCATCATTTCTTATGTCAACCCCCCCTTAATATGGAGTAAAAATTAGTCTTAATTTTACCTTTTAGTCTTTTATTTTTATGTATTACACACATATACCCTCTTTTTTGCTTATTCATTTTTTCTGATGAATTATGCCTATTACTGTAGGATTTTGTCTGGTGATATCATTCTAATTATGTTATTCGTCACTCTTTATGTTTTTGTAAATTTCTATTTGTTCGAATTAGGCGTCATTAATCATGTATAGAGCTAGTAAATCAAGGGGTTCATTGGGTAAGTTATTGTGTATAAAAGGAGGAAGTTATTGGTCTTGTTTTCTACATTCTTTATCATTACAATCAAATATATAACCAATACAATTACAATACATATCAACAGCACTTAAAAATTCTTTGAATAGTATCTGATTTATTATATCTATTTTTCTACCAACTATAAGATTGTAACCCATTTATAATTAGTGAGATTAAAATTACTGAGACCCTTATATTGAGTTATATTTTAATACTTATTGAATTTTTACTATAGTATTCATATAGGAACATTAAAATCTTCTGGAAAACTGACCTTTCAAGCTATTTCAGATCTCTTTACTTGACCTCAGCCTGACAAATACCACTTAAAGTCCTTGAAAAAAAATGATAAAAAAAACTATACTCAAAAATTTAAAAAAAAAATTGCATCAGAAAAATTATTTCCAAAAATTAAAAATAAAAATTATAAAAACACCAAATTTAGTTATTAATCAGCTTGAAATGAAAAAAAAAAAAAATTATAATATTCTGTAAAAAAACAAAAAATAATAATAATGATATTCTGTAAAAAAAAACAAAAATAAAATAAAAAATATTGTTAATAAAAATAATAAAAGTTATATTTTACAAACTTCCATATTACCCCTCCTTGCCTGCCTCATTTCCCTCTTTTTGGTGTCCTCAAACCCCCCCCCCCCCCCTCCCCCTTCTTCATCCCCTCAAAATCACCCTATCCCCCTTTTTCACCAGTTCCTCCTCCCATTTCCCCCCTTCAGACACCTATATCCCCCCCTTTAAGCTGCCTCACCCCTTTTCCACCCCCTCACCCCCTCTCCCCTTCACCACTTTCCCCCTTGATCCCCCTCTCCCCTCCACTGCTTCCCCCCCTCCCCTCTTTCCTTCACTCATCCCCCCCTTAATCCCTAAATGAATAGCTAAGACATTGGTTTAGTACTAAAAGATTGGAGCTGTACCAATCTTTTAGGGATAAAAGGGGGGTGGAGGCGAGGTGAGAGGGGAGGGGGGAAGGGGAAGAGGGTGGAAACTAATAAGGGGGTAGGGGGGAGGGGATAGAGAGATGAGGGGGGGAGAGGAGTGAGGAGGCCTAAAGGGGGTATAAGGGGCCTAAAGAGGGAAAAAAAGAAGAACTAAAGGAGATAAAAGGGGGGAAAGGTGAGGAATGAGTGGTGAGGAAGAGAATAAGTGGGGAAAGGGGGGATTGAGGCTGTCAAGAAGGGGAAAAAGGAGAGAAAAAGAGTAGGACACAAGAGAAAAGACAACACGCAATATGGGGGGTGGACTTGCTAGCAAGTCCTCAACCTTGAACCCTAATTAATATCTTTTTGAGCCCACATTGAATTAGTGATGAAACCACCAAGAAAAAATATTTACATTCTGGTGAACTCAATATGAATACAACTTGAACATTTAATGAAGCATAGGTAATAATACTTTGAACAAATCTTGAGATATGAAGAATGAGATTTTTTATAGAAATTTTAATACAGTGCAGACCACACTCAAATTAATCTGAAAAATACATATTTAAAACTATTTAAGTAGTTTCTTTGCAATTTTAAAAAAAAAGAACACCAATGTATAGATCCGGCAAGATACCATCTGACATTATTATATAAGTTTCTTTGGCCAGAAATACATGGAGAAAATACAATTTGAAATATGTCAATTTGTTCATGAAGGGCTATTTTGTGCATTTATATTATTTATTGTATTATTTTCAAGAATTGAAAAAATAATATACTTATTTTATGACTAGATAATATTGAATGTTATAAATCATTAAAATATCTAAAGAAGGTGCAAAAATCTTAAAAATGATGTTAAAAACACTTTACTTAGACATACAATTTTCAAATTCAATTGAAATACTATATTTCACTATTAAATAAGAAAAATTTCATACTAATATTTATTAAAACTTATTTCTCCTCTTCTTGAAAATTTTCAAAATATTAAAATGTAGATTTTTATTTGATTTAAGTAAATGAAGAGAATAACAGTATAGGAGTTGTGGATTTTTAGGATTCAAGGAATTTCTGTGCCAAATCTTTGTAACATATTTTATATATTTTATAATTTTAGGATATTTATTTTGTATTACTATCTTCTTTTATTATCATTTTTTACTTCCTCTCAAGAATACCCCACTCTTTCCCCTTTGAAATATTTCTTTATCCTCACCTCATCTTTCTCCCCAACCTTTTCACTCCCTTTATCATCATTTTCAACCCCTATCCACATTTGCCTCTCCCTCTCCACACCTCTCTACCCCTTTCCACTCCTCTCCTTCCAGTTTGCTTACCTCCCCATTTCTCCCTAACACTTTATTTTTATATACAGAAATAGGGACTGAGTTGAAAGGGAGGAAATTGGGGTTCAAGGATTGTGGAGGCAAGGTAAAGGGGAGGAATGGGGCTACACAGGTTGGGGAGGCTTGAGAGAGGGGTGAGGAAGGTTATATGTGGTAGCAAAAAGGTTGGGAAAGAGTTGGATGGGAAGATTAAGGGTTCCAAGGCATTTTGAATGGATAAAAGGGTTGGGGAGAGGTTGGGAGGGGTGAAATGGGGATCAAAAGAGGATGGCATACAATGGAGCTGGGAGGGTAGTGAAAGGGGTGGGGAGGGAAGACAAGCATGTGTTGATAGAATTGAAAGGGATGGGGATTGGTGCAAACAGAGTGTGATAATAGGAGGATGAACTCTGTTCTTTGGGGGAAGAACAGAGTTCACTTCCATATAATATTTGCTGAAACATAGTTTTCAATTCTGTAAAAACAGCTGTAGGTAATAGAAAAAGTCACTGATTTTTTTATATGTAATCTGAAAGTTTTTAATAAAATTATTGTATTTAAGAATTGTGATATTTTTAATCAATTTTTATTGATCAACTTAATTTAATAAAGTATTATTTAAACAAATTGCTTCAAAAAATACTGTGCATTGAGTAGACTCATGGAATGATTTTTTCTGGCTTCCATTTAGTTATCCTTGCACTTTCACTATGTTTTCAATATAGATCCATTATTATTTGTGTGATACTTCAAGTGAAAGTTCAGTATTACTTCAGTCTGAGTTCCATCTAATTTCCATCTGACTTAAAGTTGAGGACTTGCTAGCAAGTCCCCCCCAAATAATTTGTGGTGAGAGGGAGAGAAAAAAAATTAGTCTAAACTTGAAAAAAATAAGTGAAGCACTTACAAAAAAAATCATGATTAGAAAATCAAAAATCAACAAAAATGAAAAAAATGACTTACCTGGTGAGATGAGTTAAAAAAAGTGCAACCAAAATATTTGAGGGATGTTTGAGAAGAGGAGGAGAAGGATATGAGTGAAGAATGAAAAAAAGAAACACTGAAAAAATATGTGTTTTCAGAAAATATGCAGTTTCATGTTGAGCTGGTGAAGGAAAACCAATGAGCCATCTAAATAAGAGATATTCACTGTAAATTCAAAAAAAAGAATATGCAACAAAAAAAAATACCAAGCCTAGTGAATAAATTATACAAAGTGGACATTTGGAGAGTATGAAAAAAAAAATAAAAGGGTTGTGTGTCAAAATGGTGGAGGGTGATTGGAATAATGACAGAGTGTATGCCGGTTGAATGAATATTTTGTAATTCAAGTGAGGGGAGAGCTGGTGATGGTTCAGGATCCTCTTCTTCATAAAGATCATTCCACTCATCCTTTAAATCAGCTAGGATATTGTGGAGTATAACATAAGTCATTATCCAATGATTTGCAGTTTTGATTTCTATTTTTTTTTTGAAATTGGATTCTGAGTTCCCTGAGACTAGAAAATCTTCCCTTTAAAATCCCAATAGCATGTTCAATCCATACTGTTGATTGGGAAAGGTGATAATTAAAGGTGTTTTGGGGGTCATTTTCTAAGGTTGCACCACAGAAAGCAGGTACAATGTACTTTCCACCCTATATGCTGAGTCTGCAAGGAGGTACTGAGAATCTTCAAAGTATGAGTCAGGACTTTGAGAAATCCTCATTCTTTGGAAGACAGGAGAGTCATGACATGAGCCAGGGAAGCTAATATGAAAAGCAATAAATTTTTTGTTGACATCACAGACAAGTTGAACAGCAATAGAGTATCTACAAAGAAGATAAAAAGTTAGTTTATGAAAGATGTGAAATTGGAGAACATTTTGAAGAAACCTTTTTTTGTGATCAAAATGATGGTTGCCATCATGAGCAGGCTTTTGACTCAAAGGTATAGTTGTACCATAAACAAAAGCTACACATCCAGGGAAACCTTCAGCTTGCATTACTTGAGAGGATTCAAGTCACTGTTGTGGAGTTTTCCAAGAAAGTGTTTGAGACTTGAGAGAAAGATAGCAATCATGCAGCGCTTGGTGTATAATATGACTGGTAAAGAGATTATCTAAACCTCTTACAGAAGCACCATTTCAATTTGAACCAAAGCAACACAGTGCAACAGCAATTTGAAAGGCTGGATCACACTGTTTGTTGTGGGAATTATTATGGAAGATAGGACAATTGGAGATGAGTTGAGAAAGTTTGAAAAAAGAATCAGGAGAAGTTCAAAATAGTTGAGTGAAGTTTAGTTGAGGAATGTTGAGAATGGAGTGGAGATCATATCTGGGATTGTGATAAAGATTTGGCCCCCTTGGGATGATTTAACGCTTTTTGGAAAGATAAGACATATGAGCTAAAGTGTCTTCCAAACCAGAGTCAGAATCAGAGTCAGAAGCTAAAACTAAAGTGATAGTATTCATAGCTGTTGCTTGCTAGTAGAGAGGTGCCTCATTATTTTTGGTAGAAGGTTTAGGTGATGAGTGGGAAGTGGGAAGTGGGAATTTGCCACCAAGTGAGCTGGCAGGGTGTGTAGATAGAAAAAAATGTTATGTGTTTGCCACCAAAATTAAGTATCATAGAGTGAAGAGACACATAAGGATGAGAAAAAAATTTATGTGTTTGCCACCAAAATTTAGTATCATAGAGTGAGGAAAGACTTAAGGATGGCATCAGCAATTATAAGTCATTTGACTTTCTTAAAAATCCATCATGGATGTGATGAGTTTGGGATCAGGAATTAGGAATGGAAATTGGGGTATAAGAGGTGGAATAATGCATTATTGTGGATTCCTTATCCGCTAGCCCCAGGGCTAGTGA
This sequence comes from Hemileia vastatrix, assembly GCA_030280995.1. NCBI lineage: Eukaryota > Fungi > Basidiomycota > Pucciniomycetes > Pucciniales > Zaghouaniaceae > Hemileia > Hemileia vastatrix. The sequence goes on along the minus strand of JASXTE010000017.1, from coordinate 5,737,997 downwards.
ATAAGAATTTTCCGCAATTAATAATGTCTGATCCCGGGAAAAAAAATTCCTGATCCCTAATTGCGGATCCCTGAACATTGATACCCCCTAATATCTGATCCCGGGAAATAAATTCCTGATCCCTAATTGCGGATCCCTGAACATTGATACCCCCTAATGAATAATATAAAAGTCTTAGGATAAGTATCCCCAAGCCTTTATCTATTGAGCAGCACAACCAGCCTAGCAATAGAATCAGGCCACTAGTGAGCAGAATCCGTTTCATAACAAAGATACAAAGACTGGAAAAAACACATTTTTATACCTAATAAATTATATAAAAGTCTTGGGATAAGTATCCCCAAGCCTTTATCTATTGAGCAGCGCAACCAACCTATGAGAAGCAAGTACTCTTTTGTTAGATATAAAAATGTAATTAGAGACGAAAGGAAATACGTCACCAAGCAATAGAATTAGGACACAAGGGAATATATAATGAGATGAGGACAGTATATATACCCTAGAGGTCCGTGCGATTGCTAAGATCTGTGCACTAATCATAAATGGATAAAAATAAATATCTGTCAAAATAAAGACAATATCGTTATAGAGAGCTGATTAGGATGTCAAAACAAAATCCAGAAGCTCACTAGTAGTGATATTATCTTACAAGCAACCAAAAAGGACTATCTTATTAAAGCTGTTGGAACAATAAAAGTTGAAGAAAAAAGTGGATGGGCCACGATGCTTGATGAGCGTTTTGAAAAAAGCGGCATAAGAAAATGAACAAGTGTAGGAAGAAAAGAGAAGTGAAACCTTACTGTCACCAATGTATGATTTTATTATAGTTCCCTGCTCTTTCCTCTTTTCTCATGATCGATAACACTACATACAAATCAAAGAAGCATCAAATGTAATTAATACCACCCGCACAGCTTACCTGTAGATTTTATTCACACAGCATACCTTATTTTTGCGTTTTAAACTCTTCACTACCCCGTCCTTTCACCGCAATGACTATCATTATCTGCACTGAAATCCAATCTACTACTAATAATTTCCGCAATCTAAATTTCAAATCTCACTTCCGCTCTCTATTTACATCTGTCTCGTTTGGCCAACGGATTTCATATGAGTTATGTTACTGTCTCTGTTTTATTTAATTGGTTAATCAGGTATTTACTAAAAAATATGCTGCTCCAAAGATGATGTAAAGTCGCAGAATATCACTAAATTATAGTTCATTAGCTTTTTTATGGAAAGCATATTTGTTTTATCTGTTCTTCTAGTATCTCAAACTTTTGTAGGTATGAATAGAAGTAAGGAATAGAGGGAAAAAATTAGAAGTGTCCAACTACATCAAAATAAATCTCTTTGAAAAATAGAAAAAAAAAACTAATTCATATTTTCCTCGTACTACAAGGAGGATCTCAAAAATCTTTCATAAAACTATCTGCTTTGAAAATAATTTAGAGGGGGGAAAAAATCAGATCAAATATATTTAAAAAAATTATTAAACCTATCAGATTGTAGGTATTGAAATTTTACAAGGAAATTATCTTTATAAACTCGATGACTTGAATCAAGTAAAATTTTCAAGAAACCACTTATTCGGCACGAAAATATATCACTAAATATAGTTGAAGAAATGATAATCAAAATTCTTTCCAAAAAGAGTGAAAAGAAAAAAGGACAAGAAAAATGAAGTCAGAGAAGCCTCACTGTCATCTAATGCGGCTCGTTGAGCGACTCCAACTAAAACAGGCTGATGATTTGCAGCGGCAAGATTAGTTGACATCCTTTGATTTTATGATTTTTGGACATTCGGAATGGTTTAAGGTCAATATTCATCAAGGGAAAATTAATTTTTTATTTCCTTGGGTAATTTACCTATATATTCCTGGCGGTAGTCCGGGTGCAGAAACAGTTTCGACTCCTTGGGCGGCACTAACCTCTATGCCTTTGATGATCACAAAACATTATTTTAAATATCAAATATTTTGACAAAAATAAAGGGCTTGTTCCTAATACCATACCTTTGAAGAATACAAACTGGGTCGGGTCCTTTAAGTTCAAGGTTCAGTTATTATTGGAGGAGAATGAATGCACAATGAAAAATAAAAGGTACTGACCAAGGGAGTGGTAGATTGGAAACTAGGGATTTTTTGAATACAAACATGCTAAGAAAATAATATATTAATTCTTAAACGTCTAGCCTTGAGATTGTTGTGGATACTCACAATATGTCCTATTATAAAATTGGAACCTTTTTCAATTTGTTGAGGAGCTGAAAAATAACTTCAAGCATTAAAATATTTATCAGCTATGAAATTGCCTGTATTCCATCATCTGATGAGGCAAAATATAGAAACAAACGTATTCTTCGGATTGGTAAACCTTCCAGTCACCATATTTGTAACAGCGACAATGATATTGAAAGGTCGCCTTGCATTTATTACGGAAAAATTAACTGGAAATCGAAATTTAGCCGTTGGAAACGCGGTCCTGGGTGGGATCTTAAATAATGTTTATGCGAAGAAAATTACTATTTATTTGATTGCGCTTAATTTTTTTTTTTTTTTTGGAAAATCACCATTCCCATCGGGATACCATTACAAAGAGGCGTATTCTCGACTTGTAGACCATTCATCGTCGGAAAGCCGTATGAAGACTCAGATGCACAAAAATTGATCTAATCCGAAAAACAGCTGTAAGTCAAGCAATGGGCGAACGCCGAAGAAAGTTGGTATAACATAAAAATACTGACAAAATTATTCTGCGAGGTCAAAGAGGGTGATTGTCCGTTCGAAGGGACGCCATCTTGCTTTGAATTTGCTTGTATCAATTCACATATCAAGCCAGGGCCCTCGATATTGTGTGGACGTTTCGTGGCGCATTGTGGTGCAATGTCTCTTTTACTAATCGTCTCAAACCTTTTGTGATGGATAAAAGTAGGGTTTGGCCTGAATCCTGATATTCCACCACCTGCTTTTCGTGGAAGAAGATTCAATTATCAGTTTACTTGTACTCTATAGTGAGGTATTAGCTAGTAATAAAAAATTGTAAACCGACTTTTTGAATCGGGAGATATCTTTAGGCTTTGGCAATGATCATTACCAAACAGCATCAAAAATAAAATAAAATAATATGACATGAAGGCAAAATTGTGTATAAAATTTAAAAGGATATTTAACATTTCGCTAAAAGAGAGGAAGAATCACTGTTTAGGATCTGAAGGCAGTACTTCGGGAGAGTTTAGAACCTGCTTGCAAAGAGCTGATTTTGCGACGCCTGAGATTTGAAGTGTGTATCTGTTTTTTAAGCCACTGGAAACCTGAGAATCAGTTGCCATGCCAAAAAGCATTAACCTGCCCTCTATAATTTCCCATCCTGGTCGAAAACTTTCACACCAACCTCAAAAACTACATGTGCTCAAAAATCTTCACTCCACCATGAAAAAAATCAGGTCTATCTTACTATCATCAGTTCACCATCTGTAATGCTCACTCCGTGCACACTTCATATTAGTCTTAGCTGCTCCCCCTCTATTATCTGTATTTGAAAGAATATCTCTCAAATGTACTCATAAAGCTCGATAGCATTGTTCTTGGAACTGAGATTTTCATTCTGTTTCTCAACTTATGTTCATTCATTAACGAATCTTAGAATATTCAATTTTCCAAGCTTCCTTCTTGGGCTTTCAATTGAAGGAGTTAGTTCAGAATTGAGCCTTGATTGCCACAAAATTCGACGAGACCTAAAATGCTGCTAAACTCGGCGCGTTCAGGATTTGGAAAGGTTCGGCGTGGCTTTCCAGAAAGCTGTGATACCTTGTAGCAACACCAATCTGGCCAGGAAGCTATGAAAATACGTCAGAAGTTGGCTGCTCAAGCGTAAAATCCATTTTTTGTGTACCACTTTAATTGATTTGCTTGTTTAATTTGCTGACTTATCTTCATTTTATAATTGAATACAGTAACATTTGCAGGCGTCAAAGTTAGGAAGTTACCACTGACCAATCAGAAATGAATTTTGACCAAATCAGCACTTAAATAATTTTCTATTTGCAAACCACTCTGGCCCCAGCACTGGTGTATTTTAAAGCTAAAATGACATTCTGTTTTTCTTCAAACCACTCCTTCTTCACAAGAAAATATAGTATCATTGTCTTTAAATTTCCCATTTCTTTCAAAAACCATATGTTTGTCTGTAATGGATGAGTTGGTTTGAAACTGGCACTTAATTATGGTAAATAAGTCATTTATTTCGAAACTGTGTGTTAAAGCTAACTTGAAAACCGCTTTTCTTCAATTAGTGCATGTTCAGGTTTGATGCATATTGCATGCATATTTATTATTCACTTCATATTGCACCAAATTTTAATGACAAGCTACAACACACATTTTCCACTGTTTTTTTTGTTTTTTTTATTTCATAAAATCTCACCCAGCTAGGGGCATGAAGGTGGAAAGACACATTTGGAGTATATACATGTTAGGGTGAGAAAACGGGAGGAGGAAACACAGGGCAATAAAAAGGCAACTATAACTGACTACTGGGAGAGGGTAACATTATTTGGGAATCTACCAGAGAGAATAAGAAATTTAGCAACAAGTGGGGAAATAGGAGACAGAGAAAGAAGATTGGATGTGGTGAAGCAAATATTAGGGGGTATCAATGTTGACTGATCCGCAATTAAATAAATTGCGGAAAATAATCTGCATACCCCAATTATCTTCCACAATTATTTTTTCTAATAATTAGGTTATTAGACACTTTACATGTCAATGTTCACCTCTTATCCAACATTTTTTTACTCAATTTTTCATAACCACATCTTGGACAACTTTCTGTCATAACCACATCTTGACCTACATTCTGCCAAAACCACATCTTGGACTACTCTCTGGATATGCCTTCTACCTTGCTGCACACTCCAATTCTCATTCCATCTTGTTCATTCTATCCGCTCAGAACCCCTCGCCATCTCATCTGCTTGTTTCTGCTCCTTTTCATCTTCATTTATATTTTAACATGCCTCGTCGTCCTAGATCTTCTCAAAGGCAGCCATCATCCAGTTGTTCTTCAAATCCCACTACTCCCTCTTTCCCGCGCTCAGCCGAGAAATCTAAGACTGTTCAATTAAAAAAAGATGATCATCTCATTCTTATCAACTGGCTGAAAACTAAATCTAACTATGATTCTTGTTTTGGCACTGAGTATGCAACTAAAGTAGGACAGCCCCCAGCATCAAAATTTAATGGCTATCTTCTAATGGCAAATGAATTATGGAATAAGACCAAGGGAAGGATTGATCTTTTGCCTAAACAGATGTCTGAATGCTTCAAGCATTACCGAGCCAAATACAAGAAGGAAAAGGCTCTTTCATCTTCCACTGGTTTTGGGGTTACCAATGTTGATATAACTAAGGGTATCAAATCCATAGATAATAAACTTGAATCTTTATGTCCTTACTTTCAAGAGATGGATGCAATTTTTGGAGAGTGAGCCAATGTTAATCCTGTAAACATGCTGGATGGAGAAGATTATATCTCCAAACATGATGTTGAAGCAAATCTTTTCCCATCCTCTTCCTCCACTCAAACCTCCCCTCATTTGAATGAGACAAATCTAGATAGCTTTTATGTAGATCCTATTGGTGATTTAACCCAACCAAATCTAACTCAGGTCTGTTTCTTTTTTCTTTTATTTTATCAATTCTATTTTTTTATTTACTTATCTTTTTCTTATTTCTTAAAAGGCTGACAAACAAACCAAGGATCATCAATCAACTGAGTATGAAGGTAGTGACAATGATGAGGAAGAAAATATGACCTTGAACAAGAAGCGTAGGGCTTCAAATAGTCTAAATTTCCACTCCCAAAGAAGACAAAAAAGTGATACTTCATCACAAACACCTTTTCATCTATGAAACAATTTTTAGAGAAACTTGATGTTGGTAAGTGATACCATACCTCTTATTGCTTTACTCTGCTTTTCTTATACTTAATATTAATTTTTATTATCACTCTAGAACAAGTGGAAATTACTAAAGAGACTCTAAACTTTGAAAAGAAGAAATATGAGCTCTCTTTAAGGAGGGATGATAGGCTACAAGATTTGGAAGAGAGGAAGTACGAGCTCTCTTTACGGAAGGATGATCGGGCCCAATATTTGGAGGAGAAGAAGTTTGAGTTAACTCTAAGTATTGAAAAATCAAAAAAAGAGGAGAAAACACTCAAACATCAAAACCTATTAGAGCAGATGAAATATAAGTTTGATCATGAAGAAAATTCCAAAAAGAAAGATTTCTTGATAGAATGTGTTAAAGCTAATAAATCTGTTGAGGAAATTGAACGTTTAAAGAAATTGTTGGATGACTAGTTTGTTTTATTTCTCTCACACTTCAACTTTTCATATTTATTTGTACATAAAATTTACAATAATTTAATGTATTTCATTACTCTATCAATCATTACTTGAATTTTTGTATTTTAATGTTAAATATTCTTTTTTTAAATAAAATTTTCATGTCTCCTTTGAAAATTTGACAATCCCGCACCCCTGGATTTTTTTGAAGTAATGGGTGGGTATCACCAAAATTCTTTCATGTCATGAATCTTGAAAGTCTTATATGAAACTTTGGCTTTACTACCCCCTGCATTTTACTGGTATCCCCAAATATCTTACATGTCAAGAATTTCACAAGTCTTATAAGAAATTTTGGCAATACCCCCCCTGGATTTTATTGAAGTAAGGGATGGGTATCACCAAAAAATTTTCACCAAAATATTTAAAAGTCAAAAATTTTACATGTTACATTTGAAAATTTGGCAATACCCCCCCCTACATTTTATTGAAGCAAGGGGTGGGTATCACCAAAATTTTTACAAGTCTTCAATTTTGAATGTCAGATTTGAAAATTTGGCAATAACCCCCCTGAATTTCATTGAAGTAAGGGGTGGAAGTCATTTAAATTTAATATAATTACATAAATTATTAAATAAATATCTAATATATATCAATTTCCCTATTTTAAAGTAATTACAATTCCTCAAGCCAAAATGCAGATCAAATCTAGAAACATAAGTTTGGGACTTTCCACAGGTATAGGCTAGAGGAACCCCATGAAACAAATAAATGTTATCATGATTACCTGTTATACAACCAAAGTTTGTTGGCCCATTACTTTAGTTGAGGAAATTGATATATAAAAAATATTTATTAAAAATTTATGAAAAAAAAAATTTTTTTTGATGACAACTCTAATCCCCATACTTTTTGGATCTAGATAAAGATTTTTTAAAATCAATTAACTTTACCTTCTTTCTTTACCTTGTTGATTCTTTGAATCAACTTATGACTGATTTGAAATGAGCAACCAAAATTTGTGAAATCTTGACAGGATTCCAAACCAGGAGGAGCTTTGGTCGTTTGATGATTATCCTGAGAAGAATTCCAAATAGTTTCCATGATACCATTTCCCAAACCAAAATCAATGATGCACCAGTGGTCTGGAAAATATAAACCATGTCCTTTGATTTTAGCTGGAGACGGTATTGGTTGGCCAGTTATTGAATTGATATAAGAGAATATACCAAAAGTAAGAAAATTGGTGTCATTCCTATTGATATGAATCTTATTGTGGAATCCAGAATGAGTGATAATAACATTAGAAAATAAAAGATATTCATGGGCGATATCTTCCCATTGGGAGTCACACCAATTTGGTATTCCAACTTTGGTTGCGAGTTCATGATTTTTTTCAAGTGCTTTATTACAGAGCTTTTTGAGTTGAAGAGCAAGAAAAGAGTTAAAGGAAGGTATAGTGTCCCATAAGTGAAAATCTTCATCTTTTCGAGCTTTAGTGATATTCTTGAGCAATTAATATATGCCTATATAATTGAAATAAGTGAAATGATATTAAGAATGTAACAAAAATTATTATACATACCAAGAGAATATCCTTTAACAAACCTGGTCTCCAACCAAATCCAATCATGATACCACCCAAAAAATTTGTATTACTTATATTTAACCAAACTAAAGCAATTTGATTAAGAGTTATGATAAGATCAGATAGTTGATTAAAAGATCCATCTTTTACACCATCAAAAGAATGAACTTCCAAAATGAATTGAGCCTTATAAGAATTACTGATAACTGCAACAACTCAATCATCTCCAAATCTGGTTAGATATTTGATATCTTTTGGTAATTTTTTCAGATATTGATTTTTTTTATCTACTTTAGTTTTATGAAAAAAAATGTTTGGTATATGACAAAAAAAACTTTCACAGAGAATTTTATTTTCAGATATTTTTTCTTCTGATGAGATTGATTATCTTTAATTTTTTTGGATGATTTAGAAGAAGAATTTTTTTTTTCAGATATCTTTTCTTCTGATGAGACTGATTATCTTTAATTTTTTTGGATGATTTAGAAGAAAAATTTTTTTTTCAAATATCTTTTCTTCTGATGAGACTGATTATCTTTAAATTTTTTGGATGATTTAGAAGAAGAATTTTTTTTTCCAGATATCTTTTATTCTGATGAGACTGATTATCATTAATTTTTTTTGATGATTTAGAAGATGATTGTATTGAAGTTGATTTTGAAGAAGATGATAGAGATGAAAAAGATGAAGATGATAAAGAGGATATAGATGAAGATGATAGAGAAGTTAGGGGTGAATCTGAAGAAGAAGACATTTATTTGATCTGAAAAAAATTTAAATGTCAAAAAAAAATTCAACACATATTTTTTAAAAAAAAACTCACGTAATAATATCTTTTAAAATAAAATTTAAAGCAATATCCTTTTAAAAAAATAAAAAAAAATTAAAACAAAAAAAAATTTAAAAATTTTCAGTAAAAATTAATTGAAAAAAATTACAAAAGAAAACCTGAAGTTTGGTTATAAAAAACCTTCACAGAAAATCCTGTCAAAATAATATAAAAAAATAAAAATAAAAATAAAAAAAATCTGTAAAAGAAAAATCATAACAAATTAAATTAAAAAAAATAATTCAGTAAAATTATTTGTAAGAAAAATTAAAAATTAATATCTAAACCTTTTTTGTTTTGTAATTTACAGGGAAAGACCTTAACAGAACGTAATAGTTTTTTTTTTCTAAAATCTGCTAAAAAAATATAAAAAAAAATACAAAAAACAAATTTTTAGTATTTTTTTTGGAAAGTAATTAACTCCTCTTTAACTCCCATGAAATTCTCCTTTCCCCCCCTTTATTTCTCTGAAATCCCCTATAAAATCCCTCCCTCCTTGCCTCAAAACCCCCCTGAAACCCCCTCCTTAAATGCCTCAAAACTCCCCAACTCCCCCCCTATTCACCCCTCCTTATATGCCCCAAACCCCCCCCTCTTTAGCTGCTTCAAACCCCCCCCATTTATGTCCCCTCCCCCCCTTCCACTCCCCTTAACCCTTCTCTAGCGCCTCCTCCTTCTTAACAAACGATCGCTAGCAATTGTTTGTTAAGTAAACGATTCGCTATTGATTCGTTTACTTAACAAACAATTGTTAGCAATTGTTTTTTAAGAAGGAGGGGGGGTAGAGGTGGCTAAAGGGAAGGGGGGTTTGGAGATGGGTAAAGAGAGGAGAAGGGGGGAGAGCTGAGGTGCCTAAAGTGAGGGGAAGGGGGGGTCTTGAGGCACCTAAGGAGGGGGGAAAGGGGGATTTGGGACAGGCAAGGAGGGTGAAATAAGGGGGTGTTGAGGAAGGTAAAGAGAGTGGAGAAGGAATGACTTGAGGCAGGTAAAGAGAGAGGAAAAGGGGTGAAATGAGGCAGCTAAATAGGGTGAAGGAGAGAAAAAAAAAGAAAAAAAAAAGAGAAAAAAGAGAAAAAAAAAGTCAGTCTAACCTTGAAAATAAAAAAAAGGACTTACAAAAAAAAAAAAAAAAAAAAAAAAAAAAAAAAAAACATTAAACAAAACATTAAACAAAACAAAAAACAAAAAACAAAAAAAAGCAAAATAAAAAAAATAATGATTAGCAAATTAAAAACAAGAAAGAAAAAAAAAAGACTTACCTGGTGAGATGAGTTGAGAAAATAAAAGTAATGAAAATTTTTGAGTGATGTTTGAGGAGAGGATGAAAAGGATATGAGTGATGAATGAAAAAAAATCACTGACAAAATATGCGATTTCAGAAAATATGCAATTTCATGTTGAGCTGGTGAAAGAAAACCAATGAGCCATCCAAAAAAAAGATCTTCACCGTAAATTCCAAAAAAAAAATGAATATGCAACAAACAAAAATACCAAAGCAAGTGAGTGAAGTACACAAAGAGGAAATTTGGAGAGTAAAAAAAATAATTTAAAAGGGTGGTGAAGAGAAATGTTGGAGAGTAATAGGCATAATGACAGAGTGTATGCTGGTTGAATGAATGTTTTGTGATTCAAGGGAGGGGAGATCCGGTGCCGGTTCAGGATTCTCTTCTTCATAAAGATCATTCCACTCATCCTTTAAATCAGCTAGGATATTTTGGAGTATAATGCAAGTCATGATCCAATGATTTTCAGTTTTGATCTCCAATTTTTTTTGAAATTGGATTCTGAGTTCCCTGAGACTAGAAAATTGTCCCTTTAAAATATCTATAGCATCTTCAATTTGTACTCTTGATTGGGCAAGGTGATAATTAAATTTAGTTTTGGGGTCATTTTCTAAGGTTGCACCACAGAAAGCAGGTATAATGTACTTCCCACTTGCATATTCTGAGTCTGCAAGGAGGTACTGAGATTTGTCAAAGTATGAGTCAGGGGTTTGAGAAATCCTCATTCTTTGGAAGATGGAAGAGTTATGACATGAGCTGGAGCAGCCACTATGAAAAGCAATAAAGTTTTGTTGATGTCACAGACAAGTTGAACAGCAATAGAGTATCTACAAAGAAGATAAAAAGTTAGTTTATGAAAGATGAGAAATTGGAGAACATTTTGAAGAAACCTTTTTTTGCAATCAAAATAATGGTTGCCATCATGAGCAGGCTTTTGACTCAAAGGTATAGTTGTACCATCAACAAATCCTACACAGCCAGGGAAACCTTCAGCTTGCATTACTTGAGAGGATTCAAGTCTCTGTTCTGGAGTTGGTTAAGCAAGTGTTTGAGACTTGAGGGAAAGGATAGCAATCATACAGTGCTTGGTGTATAATATCACGGTACCATATCCAATGTTAAAGAGATTATCCAAACATCTTATGGCAGCACTGTTTCCATTTGAGCCAAAGCAACATTGTGCAACAGCAAGTTGGATGGCAGGATTACACTGTTTGTTATGGGAATTGTTATGAAAGATATGATGATTGGAGATGAGATGATAAAGGTTGAAGAAAGAATCGGGAGAAGTTCTAAAAAGTTGGGTGAATTTTAAATGAGGAATGTTGAGAATGGAGGCCAGATCATATTGGGGATCATGATAAAGATTTGACCCCCTGGTGATGATGTAACACTTTTTGGAAAGAAAACACATATAAGTAAAGCATCTTCCAAATCAGAGTTAGATTTATAGTAAAGAACTAAAATAAAAGTAATAGCATTCATTGTTGAGTGAAGTAGCTTCCTAGTAGAGAGGTGTTTCATTTTTGCCGGTGGAAGGGTTATGTGATGAGGGAAGTGGGAATCCACCGGAAAAATGTGCAGTTGGGGTGTGTAGATAGAAAAAAAACTTAAGTGTTCACCTCCAAAATTAAGTAGCATAGAGTGAGGAAAGACTTAAGGATGGCATCAGCAATTATGAGTCATGTGACTTTCTTGAAAATCCATCATGGATGGGATGAGTTTGGGATCAGGAATTAGGAATGGTAATTGGGGTATAAGAGGCGGGATAATGCATTATCGTGGATTCCTTATCCACTAGCCCCAGGGTTAGTGGATAAGAATCTTCCACAATTAATAATGTCTGATCCCGGAAAAAAAAAATCCTGATCCCTAATCGTGGATCCCTGAACATTGATACCCCCTAATATTTGGTTGTTTGAAAATGGATAATCCACAAAACGGAAATATTTCCTTTTTCCTGGGGGCTTTAGTTTGAAAATAACTTTTTCCTAGGGTTTATTGGTGTATTTTGGTAGTTTTATATTTAAATGTACAGCCAGTAGTGTAGAATGATGAAAATTGATAAACTTTGGTGATGAGTAATCAGTAAATTTGTTTGAAATTTTAATTTAGCAAACAGTGGCAGATTCAAGGACACAAGTAACTATCTTCAAGTGAGAAGCAAAATGAAAAATAATTTTTAGGGAGAGGAGTAATTTAATAATGGAAAGTAAGTATCTGTAAGTAAAAATCCTTCTATATGCCCAATATTTACTAACTTAAATATTTAATGTGAGATGTTACTATCATGGTGCTGGGATATGCTTCCAAAAATTGGTTAATTATGCATAGAGTGGGGTTATGGTTTTAAAAGAATCAAAATGGATGCTAAAAGGTACGATTGTCTCTTGCCCCTGTGTTATGAAATACTTAAGCAAAATTTTTAAATATTTTCTAACAACAGAATAACTTTAACAAACAATTTTTCAATTAAAATATAAAGATGCAAAATAGGCTCAAATTCTTTAGAATTATCGACACGCTTTAATATAAAAAATAATTATATATATATTATTTCAATCTTATAAAGTTTAAAAATAAATAAACATAATAACAATAATTTGAAACAAGCAGCCAATCAACTAGGTGAAAAAAATGAACTTTAATTTAAGTCAAGGTATGTGTCTCGGAAGAAAAATTGTATTTTTTGTCCGAATTAAGGAAGGATTCAAAAAAAAATTTAAATTAATTATTTAAAAAGGATTTGCATTTAACTTGAAGAAAAAATTCAAATCGAAAAATTTCACAATTAACTGCTAAATTAATGTAAACAATGTTGTTAAGTATTATATGAAATTGGCCTTGAAAAACTTATGGAATCAGAAAATAATAAAGAAGACACCTATTCGACACTAAAGTATATCACTGAAAATGGTAGTGGAAAAAATTTTAATTAAAAAGAGTCCCACAAAAACTCATGGAAAAGGCGAGTATGATAAGAATAGTCTTACTGTCATCTAATGCGCCTCGTTGAGCTACCCCAACTAAGACGGGTTGGTGATTTGCAGCAGCAAGATTGGTTGAGATCCTTTGTTATTTATTTTTATTTTTTTTGGATAATTTTAATGGTCAAATGTGAGCAAATATCAAAAAAATATTTATATTTTAGTTTTCGCTGTTAACTTACCTATATATTCCTGGTGGTAGTCCAGGCGCAGCAACGGTCTCAACCCCTTGAGCGGCACTAACTTCTATGCCTTTGATGATCAAAAAAATCGTTTTATAAATTAAATGCATTAACAAAAGGAAGGTTTTATACCAATCTCATACCTTTAAAAAATACAAACTGAGTCGGGTCCTTTAAATTCAACTTTGAGTTATTTTCTGAGAAGGAACGCATGGTTAAAACCACAAATTACTCACCAGGGGAGTGCTAGATTTAAAACTGGGGATTTCTTGAATACTAACATGCTACAGAAATGATTTCTTAACTTTCTACAAGTCTAATAATTTTTTATGAGTACTCACAATATGGCCTATTATGTAATTGGTACCTTGCTCAATTTGCTGAGGAGCTGAAAAATAACTTCAGATAAGAGAAGTTTATCAGCCATGCCAGTGCATTCTCTTGGATATCATCAGATGAAACAAAAGCTAGATACATACGTATTTTTCGGATTCGTAAACTTTCCTGTCACCAAATTTTCCACAGCGATCATGATATTGAAAGGTGTACTTGCATTTATTACGGAAAAATTAATTGGATATTGAAATTTAACAGTTGGAAAAGCTGTCTTTGTTGGAATCTTAAAATTTTATTTTATAGGACAAATTAATATTAATTTGACGTCGCTTGAATAAAATGAAAAATTACCATTCCCATTGGAATACCGTTGCACAAGGGGGTATCCTCAACTTGAAGACCATTCATTGTTGGAAATCCATATGAAGACTCAGATGCACAAAAATTGATCTAATAACAGAACAGAAAACTTCAATTAGCGGTCGGACACCGAAAAGAAACTTGTAATTTATCAAATACTGACAAAGTTGTTTTGTGAAGTTAAAGAGGGTGACTCTCCATTTGAAGGAGTACCGTCTTCCATGGAATTAGTTTGAATCAACTCGCATATCAAGACTGGACCCTCAATATTATGCGCAAGTTTTTCAACGCATTTTGGTGTAGTATTTCTTTTCCTAAAAGTCTCAGCCCCCTTGTTATGGGTATAAGTAGGAGTTGTCGCGAGTCTTGATATTTCACCGCCTTCTGCTAGTAGAAAGAAATATATTCAATTGTCAGTCCATTTGTGCTTTAAATTGAAATATCCAACTAGTAATAAAATTTTTAAACCAACTGTTTGATTCGAAAGATGTTCTTAAGCTTAGACAATGGTCTTTGCAAAGTAGCACTAAGAAGAAAATGAAACAGTATGTCATGAAAGCAAAATTGTGTTGGAGCTTTAACAAGACACAAAACATTTCGTTTTAAGAAAAAAAAATTGCTTGATTGTATATAAAACCAGTTTTTTGGTTATCACCGGAGAATTATAGAATATAATTACTGTAATATTATTTGCAAAGGAAACTTTGTAAGGACACTGTCGGGTGTTCGAACGTTTACCTAAAACGAGAATTGAGTTACGGTCGATTTGTGTGTGTGGGGAAGATATATGTATCTAGTAGGTGCGAGTATATTGAGGGAAGGAAGATAGGTTAGCTAATTGACTACCAGTCTTTATATTAATTTTGAACACACAATATAGAAGTTTTACAAATTACTTCGACTAGTATCCTTCCTATTATTACCATTTCCTTTTCATTTCATCTACACCTTATTCACTTTTTAAATCCTCCTAATTCATTATCTGCGCCTTATCCTTACAATATTTGTTAAATATATCATGGGTGATTAATCTAGTAGGTCTTAGCCAATTTCCTTAAGACGGTTCTGTTCTTGCTGCACACTCATGTAAGTACTATTAGCTACTGGCGTACCCATGAGTACTACACCCAAATCACCAACTCCCTCAAATATTTCCTACGAAACATTTGTAAAAGTTACTTCACTTTAATGTACAGGAGATATATTGAGCAATAGATAAAGTACAGACAAGAGTATACATAATTGGGCGACGTGATTCTGGGGACAGTTAAGCTGTTTCTTGCACATGTCAACACCAACTATGCATAATAAGCCTATATATAATTCGAAAAAATCAAAAAATTGAAATCTTCTTAGCGTTTTTCAGAGCAGGAAAAACTTGCCTTCATTGCATAAGGCGGCGCAGTATTTATAGGCGCAACATTTGATAGTACCACAAGATAATTTAGCGGATAAAATTTTGGATGAAGTGAAATGAAAATGAGCTTTTGTCAAAATTTCCTAGATGTGGTTCTTACCAGATCATAGTTCTTCAAGAATGGAAAGTGCGACCAACTTAGTAATACATTTTAATTATGACGTGGTATGTATACGCGTAAAGGAACAGGAAAGGAGTGGAGAGAGAAAATCCGCATAAGGTAATTAGATTTTGTTATTCTTATCGGATCTTAGTGCGTCGAGATTGATAAATAAAACTATTTTAGTCTTGCATTGTATTTTTGGCGCGTATTTTATAGGCGCGAGGGTACAGAAAAAAAGCACACAGTACAAAATCACATGAAGTAATTGGAAATGAGCTTTCCGAAAGAAAGCCCTCGTAGTATGTACGTTTGAATTTGAAAGAAACAAAAGTTTTTTTTTAAATAATAATTTCCCAATTAAAGAAAGCTATTTAATAAATATATTAAATAAAAGCAAGCTAGTCAAAAGAAAGTTACTGATAGAAGAAATGAGAGTGTCTACAATAAGGGGATCAGGTTAATATTACCGAATAAGGTAACACCAATATAAAAAGTAAGTGAAAGCCCATCATCATCCTTAACTTAGTTTTCCTACTTCATTTTCAAAATCATCAATTAATCAAAGATCTTTATCGCTTCTGAGCTTTTATAATTGTGTGATTTCCATTTATTGAAACTCCGCGACTTAGGTAGGCCAAATTTTTGTCTAGGATGACAGTGGTTAATACTCACTATCAATAATAACCGTCGCAAAATTTTAGAATATGTTCATGATGACAGATATTTTCAATAAAATCCCAACTGATCGTTTCAATAAAGTAGACCTCCATTTTTTAAAGTCTGTACTTAAAATATACACAATCGAAATTATTACTGCAAAAAATTTGTCCTTCAGTGTAATTACTGGGACAAGTCAAATTTCTCTCAATCGATAGAACTATGGTGATAGAATTAGTAAAAATAATGGATAATCTTTAAGGCTGATTTATTACAGTTTTGGTCCCTCAGCAAAACTGAATCAAAAAGTAGCTTGTATTTAGAATAGAAAATATTCCCTCACCTTGACTGAGTGAAATCTTTGAGGGAATATTGAATAAGTACATCTTCTAGCGAGTTTTTTTTTTTTTTTTTTTTTTTTTTTTTTTTGATGATGATGATTATGTCGGATGATTTGAATTGCTTTAACTACTAGCGAGGGCGTCTAATTATGACTTCATTTTCCTTTGTTCTCATTATACATAATTTACCCCGTCTATGACAAGTATCACAAACATCTGAACCAGGGTTGCAACGCAATTTTCTGGTCCGACAAAAATCACAAGCAAAACCCGCTCTTGATTTCTTTGTCTCACAGACCACCGATGCTGCTGCACTAAACCATGTTTTCTTTTCTTGACAACTAATAGAGATATTCTTCTTTATATATAAGCCCGTCTTGGGCTCTGCACAAAATTTTGATTTATTTCTACACTCAAGTCTGTTGAGTCTGGAAGCTCCATTAAAATTTTTTTCTTTGACTCTTTTTATATATATATATATATTATAAAGAAAAAAAATGAGAAGTGAGAAGTTGAAAAGAGCATAAAAAAATATTGGTACTTACTCTTTGTTGAAATTTATACCTGAATACTCATTTAAATCACTTTGCTCGAGCGAGAAACAATCAAGAAAACCAACTTTGTTTTTCTCCATTTTGAAATGTTTTCTTGATGGATTATTTTTTTCATGTAAAACATAATTTAGTGAAGTATCTTTTGAATGAACTAAAGGTTTTTCTATTCTGTTCACTTGAGTAAATTCTTTTCCCACACTCATGTTAATGGTTCTTGATCTACCTGTTAAATCACTATTCCAGATTTCTGTCTTTTTGTTTACTGTGGGCAGCGTATTCTGATTTTGCTCTTGATTTTGAGGTACAGCTCCATTTAGCATATCTCGAATTCCAGGAAGTCTAGTTCTTGACTGTAAATATTTTCGAGTTGAAAAATCGAGAAAAGTTGGTCTAACTGAGTGATTGGGAGTTGGATTGCTATCTTTAGCTGAAAATGTGGCTGAAAGTTTGGTGGGGCATGAAAATACATCACAGGGAACCATTTCGTTAGAAGCAATCAGTCTTGGACAAACACAAAAAGAGATGAGATAAAGGCGCCTTTGGTAAGTTACGAGCTAGATTGTCCGGCCGCGTAGTGAAACAACTTTACTTATTTCGATTCCGATTGGTACTATAAATTAATGGATTATTCATACTTAAGTCAGCAGAACCTTTCTGACCAGTGCCACTTGCCTGGAAGGGGTTGAAATCGTGAACTTGGGACCCTACATCGGTTTGGTTTGGGTCTTGCGCTAAAGTATAAGTAATCTGATTATTGAAACTGTTACTTTCCATTTTAATGAAAGGAAAAGTCTCCGAGTATAAAGGTTCTAAAATACTTGTTATAACATGCAGCAAATAGGAATAGATTGCAAAACAATTACCGCACAGGTTAAACCTCACATGTCATAATCCACTTTTATCACTGTGACAAAGAAATATTCTGCGAAAATAAATAAAAGATAACTTTTATATTTTTTTAACTAACCGTTCTTTTCCATAGCTCAATATGTTTTGCGTTTTTAATCAAAAAACCTAAAAATTGTCTGTAGATATAATCTGTTACGGAGAACAAAAGTTGAGACGTGAAGCATGTAGCTCCGAACAACGAACGATGTGCCAAAATTACTTGGCAGTTGATCAGCGCGTGAGTGAAGATCAAAATCAATCACTTCAAACGGTATTGTAGACACCATGTTTTAGCTATCCGGGCAATTCAGTATCTAATTGTAGCTCGCTGTTCATCCAATATCTTATCGCCTGTGTCAAATTTCACTCAATGAAAATAATTTACGCAAAGAAGTCCGCTATATAAACAATTAAACAATTAAGATAAAAGTTGTCGAGGGGAGAAGAATTATTTGTCGGGCGGAATTTGAACCCGGGTCAGTATCACACAATACCTCTTGAACGTTTTGCTCACCAAATTAAACACTTCGATGTGAAGAGCCTCCATAACACAAGTTTGACCAGCATCTGGCACTATCGGTCTAAATCTCGATTTTACCTTCTTGTCACATATATTATCACGAACATCAATGTACCCTCATCCGATCTGGGTTTTGGTGCACCATCGATACTGGCCTTACCCCAAACCAGACATTATCTTGCTCAGGCGTTGGGTAAGATCTTCATTAATAGTTTCTCATCGTAAAAATCTGATAAAGGAGGGCTTAACTGTCCTGGGACTCATGAGATATCTAAAGGGATTATCCCGCAAGATTCAGAGAAATTTTAGGTGCTACTGTTATCAGAATGCAACAGGCAGGAAATTGCGGATGATGTTTATCTAAATCTTGCTCAGATTTACGCCATTCTGTTCTCAAGCTAATTTTTTCATCATACCATTTATCTGAAGTACTTTGATGGCCTCCAGGGGGAAGGGAGAACAGCTACTGGAGATCCCGCAAAATAAAATTAAATTAAATAAGCGGTTGAAACAGAAAGGCAGACGTAATAGTTTTCTTTTCCTTCTTTTTTCCCTCAAAGAACAATGTCAATCAAGTTTCAAAACGCGGAAGAAAATGACGCCCCAACTTGAAACCGCTAAAGTTCACGATTTTTTAGCATAATCTTCCAACCCTTAGGGCATGGTTGCTTAAGGTCACAAGGGAGAAGAGCTAGCACTACCGAAAATTTGGTGTTGAACCAGAGGAGCAGATATCCGATGATGAGATATTAAAGTTGAGCTAGAATATAAAAATCTAATAGGTTTGAGAAGAATGGCAAACCTTTTAGAAATATATATCCTAGCTCAATCGTATAGTTGTACCACCATCATTATATTCAACATGTTGATGGCTGTAGTAATAATTGATCAGCCCCTCATAGATAATTTTGACACATAGCTCACCACACTCCCATAATTCTTAAAGCTCCATGCATTATTTTCAAGTGAACATTTAAGGTGATGAGACCACATTTCAATTGAATAAGATCTCCTTGCTTTTATGCCCCTTAATATAATCACCACCACAATAATGCTCAATATTTATTCTAGACTGATAATTCTCTTTCATTTTCTCAGTACAGTCTACATAGATTATAGCCCGCAAGTGAGGTTCTTACTATTTGAAGCCTAACAGAATCTGCTAGCATCTTCCCACCCTTGTTGGAGTTGAATTATATGATAAGTAAATGATGAGAGATTGTAAATTTCGGTCATTTTATAGACACACAGGAGGTAAAAATCTTGCACTAGATGCCCAGTGTTTTTTTTTTTTTTTTTTTTTTTTTTTTTTGTGGGGGGGGGGGGGGGGGGGGGGGGGGGGGGGGGGCTTCAAGTAATGACAGTGTGCTGTCTCTGGCCATGATCCTATTTCTGCCCAGTATAAACTCATTTCCGTTATTTCACAGGTTGTAACAATGAGATAGCAGTTATTGCATGTAGTTAGAGCGGATTGAGTTTTGAGGGATTTAACATATTTTTTACCTAATCGCAACTCAAATTTCATCTAATTGTTACTACCCTGGTTTGGGGGACAATAAGCAGTGAGGGGCTCGACTAAAGTCACTCCACATTTCATCCCAGAAACACAAGCAGGACAGAAACAGGAACCCAAAATACACTAGAAACCTAGTACATAATTTCTTTCCTCTGTTAAAGCTAAAATTGCGTCTAGACACAGAAATAATGTTACAGATGTAATAAACACTATCAGCCCAAAATTTAACTATCTTTTAGGATTTAAATATTTTATTTCTAAAATATTTTCATTGATGTTTTTAATCTAGTAAAATTTACCCCACTACCGGCTTTATTTCATTTTAAACCACGATTATAAATTAGGGAGTCTCACCACAATTTTTTGTGGTGAATGATAAATATTTTGAATAGCTAAAACACGACAGAAAATTTAGAGGAGATACTAGCGAGTCCAGAAACTAAATTGAATTTTTACAGTGCAATTTGGTTGAGGACTTGCTAACAAGTCTCCGTCTCATTTTCAGTGCTTTGCGTTGTTTCATTTTCTAGATTAAGAGTGCAGTACATGCTTTGGATATCAAGCGTCCCACTCAAAATAATCCTTCAATCCATAAATTGTCTTTTGAAGACAATGATCCACAGCTCTGAAAATAAATAAAACACCAAAGCAAAAGGGACCAAAGATTTTTAGGGTTTGGGTACTAATGCGAGCCAAAATAATGAATTTCTAGACCCAAGATGATGAGAGGATGTGGATCGATTGCAGAGCTAGGAATCTTTTTCCAAGTGGACGTTCAACTTGTGGATGGCTTTCCATTTTGACTTGCGGTCCGTTGCATAAAACTCTCAGCAGTCCGTCTTCCATCCTGCCCTCGAATCCCAATCTCCATCATGTCAGGCACAGGTAAGCACCTTCGACTCATTCTTTCAAGTCCAGGTCACGCCCACTGAGTGTGTGACATCCAAACAGCCACAAGAGAAAATGTCTTCCCTACCCGCATGAACTTGAACACCATCAAGACTCGTCTTAAAGGTGCTCAAACTGGCCATTCCTTACTCAAAAAGAAAGTCGATGCTCTTACCAAAAGATTCAGGATCGTCACTCAGAAAATTGACCACACTAAACGTGAAATGGGCCGAGTCATGCAGCTCGCTGCTTTTAGTCTCGCAGAAGTCAACTACACTTCAGGTGGTGATATAGGATACCAACTCCAAGAATCCGTCAAAACTGCCACTTTGAAAGTTAAAACGCTACAGGAAAACGTATCAGGAGTTATTCTTCCCACTTATGAAGTCGATCGAAGCAAAAAAATGGTGGAGGGAAATCAGAATGGTTAGTCTGATGCCTATTGACAAGTGCTTTCCTCAGTTGATTGCTCATTCATCCTTCTTAATGGTGAATGGCTTGTTTGCAGAGCTTAACTTGACTGGATTGGGTCGGGGTGGACAGCAAATATCTAAGGCCCGCGAAATATTTGCCAAAGCCTCTGAAACTCTTGTAGAATTAGCTTCATTGCAGGTTTGTCATTACTGTTGTTGTCTTGGCTCCAAAAAAAGAAGCCCCCCAAATCTGAATACCATGTTTTCTCTCTTCAATAGACTGCCTTTGTCATTTTAGACGAAGTGATCAGGATGACCAATCGCCGAGTCAATGCCTTGGAGCACATCGTGATCCCCAAGCTTGAAAATACGGTCAAGTGAGTTCTCTTAGTCAAGAAAAAGTCCAGAAATTACTCATTAATGCCTCTTATTATTTTTAGATACATCAACTCAGAATTGGATGAAGCTGATCGTGAAGATTTTTTCCGATTGAAAAAAGTTCAAGCTAAGAAGAAGGAGCGAGCGGCTTTGGCTGAACAAGAATCAGATAAAAGAAAACTTGGTCAAGATCATGACAACGATCCAAATAAACAGTATAATTTGCTTGAGGAGAAAGATGAAGATGTGATATTTTGAAAAAAGTGTGCGACTTCTTTTTATTTTTATTTATTTATTTTTCTTTTTTTGTTTTGTTTGAATGATAAATTGATTACTTCATTACCAATTGGTTCGTTTTGGTTTTGGCTTGGACTCTGTTAATTTCCTTTCTCTTCATATTTTTAGTGGATTCACTCTGCAGTTTTGGCATAAGCAAGCTGGCCACCACCGTTTCAGGCGCATAGACAAATCCATTTGGCATATATTAGACTTTGTTTTGCGTTGATAATTGGTATTATTGCGTCAAAGATCGACAATCCGATTGTAATCTACCTTTTTTTTCCTTTTCTTTTTTTCATTTTCATTCTTTTCGCCTATCCTGGTAAAATTTCCACAAAAATCTTGGATGAAAGAAAGAAAAAATATATATACTCGCTGAATGCTGACGTAGATCATTTTAGTGGCTTTGTAACTTACATTATGATTAGACAAATATTACACTACCGTACACTATCATAATTTTGCACTATTCTTTCTATGTATGTATGTACTTGCATACATACAACACTCTAAGGATAGGTTGAATCTGATTTGACAATTCATCTTGCAATTGTTGCATCCTCTACACAGGAGCAAAAAACAGAGTACTAGACATCTAGTAGTTTTTTTGTTACAGTGTGAGGGCAGTCCGTGATTCTTGTCTGAACCATGGAGTGACCTGGTTGAGCCCCTCCCCTCCCTTTGTTTCACAAAGAGATGCACCCAAGCTCTGTCACAGTTATTACCAGAATCACTCACAACTTTTTTGCATGAAATTAAAAAACTACTTGATGTCTAGTGCACTGTTTTTTCTTGTGCTACATGGTAATATTTGTCACTCATCAACTTCTGGGTGTATGTTTTTCTACATATGTATGTCTCTTTCTTTCTTTCTTTCTTTCTTTTTTTTTTACCCTCTTACTTTCTCAATCATATTTAAATATTTTTATTTATTTTTCTTTCTTTCTTATTTTAAAAAATTGACTGAATTTTGACACCACGAAAAAAACAGCCTGCACCTGCTAGAAGGTGCCAACCCCTCAATCCATTTATGATTCAAGCAAAACTCAGATTTGATACCGTGCGAGCTGGCATGCTCAATGTTCAGCGCACAATCTTCTCAGAAGAATTACTACTGAGCTAACACTGAATCAAATCAAAGATAGGGATTGGAACCTGCTATCAGGTGCCCACATTTTTTTTTTTTTCTGGTATGAGACCTATGAAAGAAAACTTTCCATCCCTGATTCTTTTTTTTTCTTTTTTTTTTCTTTTTCTTTTTCTTTTTCTTTTTCTTTTTTTTTTTTGTAAGAAGGTAGTAACCTTTAAAATAGATGTTACATGATTATTATGATTATTAGGGGGTCTCAATCTTTAACAAACACACCTAGCATGTTTCATTTGAAAAATGACAAATAAACACACTATGAAACATGGTTGATTTGGTACTTGGGATCTCAAACATGGGGTCAAATATGTCCTAATTTTGTACAATTCTCTCAACCACAATTCAGCCCACCCATACCCTCATCCTCCCAATAAACTGCACATCACCTTCCTATCATCCTAACCCATATACTCCACCTCACATCTCTTCTTTCCCAGTTCTTTTCCAAATCAGATTTTTCTCCTTCACACCACAATAAGTCTATTACTTTTTATTCCTTTCTTTATAAAAATTTCCAGCTAACGTTTCTGTTAGGATTTGGTTGAGAGGTAAGGAGGAGGAGTGCTATGGGCACCATGCATTGTGAGAGGTGGAAGAGGTGATATTGCATAAGGGGGTTAAATGGGGCAAGCACCATGGAGAGGCTCTTCATTGGACAACTTATATAGTAATCCAGTTACTTCTTAGTCTCACTACTGTACCAGCATAGTCAGTCCTGTCTCACTGTTGGTGATCCCAACATCGTCAGTCCAGCTAGTCTCACTGCTTAGTAGCATAGTCAGTCCCTTCACAAGCTAGTGTCAGCACTAGTAGTAGTCTGCCTCCTAAGGTCTTAACATATTTCCCAATCTTAATTGGGGCACTACTGAAGAACAATGAATCTCTCAGTTCAACCTGATGCAGCAACCCTTGCTGAAATGCCAGAACAAAACACCAGACTCATGGAAAGTCTAGCTGATGAATGGCCCTCATACCACAGCCTGACAGAAGCAGAACTGAACACCACCAAAGCTGAGGCACAGGCACAACCTACAACACCTGAACTGCTTATTAAAGGCTCAAAAATTGCAGTCCCAGAATTCTTTGATGGAAAGCAAGACCACTGGGCAGATCAGTACACATCACAGGTAAACCTTTATGTCCTGAACAACACTCATCAGTTTCCAGATGAGTGATAAAAAATTAGTTTTGAAATCTCTTGCCTCACAGATGAGGTGGCATGCTGGGCAAGGTCATATACAAAGGAACTCCTTGGAAATCAAAAGTCCAAAAACAACTTTCAGTCAGTTCATGGCAGTTTTCAAAATGGCCTTTAGCAACCACAATGTGGCCACAACCTCAAAGAATGCTCTCAACCATTTTCAACAAAATTAATCTGTCTCTGAGTATGTGTCAGAATTTCGGGGCCATGCCAGCTATGTTACAACATGGGGAGAAGGAGAACTCATGTTTCACTTCAGAAATGGGCTCTTGCAAAAAATCAGGAACACCCTAATCAGTCACCCTCCTCCAGCCTACCTCCAAGTGCTAATGGAGCTGGCCATCCAAATTGATAACAAATTTAAGCATCAGCAGATGGATGTTTGGAGTGGCACCTGTCAGTGGTGCAACTATGCCTCAACATGTGAGGCCAGCGCAAGGAACCCAAACGCCATAGACATTGATGCAGTAAATGCACATGGTGCCAGTGGAAATAAAAGACTATATGATGAGGAAAACCAGAGGCGTATGAGTAGAAGTCTGTGCCTCCAATGTGGGAGCGGTGGTCATCTGGAAAGGGAATGTAGAGGAAAAAAAAGGGGTAGTGAGGTGGAGGATAGCGCAGGAAAGGTGCACATAAAAGACAATTATCAAGAGTGAAGGTTGTGCCCTCCACAAGAAAATTAGAGGGAAAGGATAAGGGGAACTTAGTAGAAGAATTAATAGTGTGTAAGCCACTTGAATTAAATGATAATCACATTATACTAAACTTGCCTTTAATGACCCTTGACACCACAACAAATGTACAACCCCTACTGGACTGTGGGGCCACAGACTGTTATATTTCTAACAAGTTTTTACAGAGAAATAAAATAAAAAAAATGAAAAATTGGACCACCCTAGGAGTCTAATTATGTTTGACAGATCCCCATGTGGGGGAAGAGAAGTAAGAGAAAAGGTTTTTTCAGGTTTTGGTGTGAAGGAAGGGAGTCATAATGCATTGCATATGTCACAAACCTGAAAGATCAGTACAACATAATACTGGGGATGACATGGATACACCAATATAACCTGAAAATTGATTGGAAGGAAAATAAGGTTCAGATGGGAAGGAAAGGAGATTCTGGTGCTAAATTCTCAGCCCCCTGGCACCCTCAGGGGTCAGGGGCCCATCCAAGCAAGTCTTCTGATATTTTTTATCATCAGTTGAATTGCCACAAGAACTGATGCTTCCTCTTGATTTTAAGCAGCAGGCTGGGGATCGGGAGCCAATGGGAAACACTGGGGAGGAGAAGAAAGGGGGTAAAGTGCACCAAGAAGAGGAGAAGGCACAACAAAGGAAAGGGAAGGCGGAAGATGGAAAGGTGGATGGCACAGAGAAATCATTTGTCCCCTGGCCTCTATAGGGGTCACTGGCCCCTCCCGGGGAGTCTCCTGGTGTTTAATCAACATCAGTAGACTTTCTGCAAGAACTGACACTTTCTCTTGATGCTAAGTTTCAGGACTTGGAGGGGGCTCTGGAGGAAGAAGAAGAACTGGAATGCAACACAACAGTTTAGAACATATCCACCAAATTTCCAGCCATAGTCCAGTCCTCAAATTCAACAAAAAACCTCAAGTAAATGGTCCCTGAAGCTTATTGGGAATTCCTACCACTGTTTGGAGAGAGAGAAATCAAAACCCTAATTTTTGAATGGGGACCTTGATGAGGGGGTATTCCTAGATGAAGTGGAATTGGAAGATGAGAATTTGATGGAATGGGTAAGAGGGGAGAAGGAATAGGATGAGGGAGTGAATATTTTCCCATTTCCTCCAAATTTGAACTAACTCTTTTCACGATTTAGTTAAATACCAAATTTGGTCTATAAATCATTGCCAATGATAAACCAATCACTACAATTATTAATATCCATTACTACAAGTTCACATACTGCTCTTACATATCCATTATTATATTTAAAGAATACAAAAGTCTTGTATTTGAAAACTGGAAATAATACTGAAACAAAGCTTCTCCAGTTCTTTGTCTTTACAGATTCCAGTTTTTCTTTATACTTACTATCAATTTTCATAAATGTATTAACAGAAACTACACTACCTGCAGCCCTAATGTCAAGAATGGAATTCATTTCTTTTCCAAATATTATAACAGGTGCTCTAGTAGGTGTGATTTTGTAAGTATCATGATGTACATCTTTTATTATTTAAGCTTCCTCAATGGAAGTTAAAGATGCCTCTGTTGGAGTTATTGCATCATTCAGGAACATAATATCCTGTTCTAATACAAATACCTCATTTTCATTATCATTGTAAGAAAATTTACTTATACAATCTTCACTAGAATCATCTGTTTTATCTTCATGATTATTAGGTTCTGAATCTTGTGAGTTCTCAATAACATTTATTCTCTTCTTACAAGTATCACCTTTTACCCAAGGCTAATTACATTTGTAGTAAGTGTTACTTTCTTGTTTCTAAGGGATTAGAGGAGATGTAGGTCTTTTTTTCTCCACTGATGACTTACTTGAAGTAGGTTTTACTACCTCAATATTTTACTTATAATAGTTATACCTTGACTCATATTTGTGGTTCAAAAATATTTCATTGCATATATTAATAAATCCAGAAGTATCTCTGATGGTTACAGTTTTAGCTACAATAGTGTCTCTAACTGATATAGGCAATTTATATATTATTTTTTCTTTCCACTCATCATAATCTAT
The DNA here is from genome assembly GCA_030280995.1 of Hemileia vastatrix. Taxonomy (NCBI): domain Eukaryota; kingdom Fungi; phylum Basidiomycota; class Pucciniomycetes; order Pucciniales; family Zaghouaniaceae; genus Hemileia; species Hemileia vastatrix. The sequence goes on along the minus strand of JASXTE010000017.1, from coordinate 5,711,060 downwards.
TTTTAAATCCATGGCTTTCTTGATTTTTATTAAATTCATTAAAGATACTATTGTTTTATCCCCAGTACTTGGATTATATCTGGTTTTTCATACAATCTTTGTTGAATGATTCTAAATTTTGGGCCACCAAATTGTCTTTCAATTAGTGCCTTTGATTCAATTCAGGAGTAATTAATTCCCTCACTCAATACATATTCAAGCCATAATAAGGCAACATCTGTAAATAAAGGTATTAAATTTGATGTTATTTCTTCATCAGGTAATTTGTATGAACATTTTAAGATATCAAGTCTTTGTATGGATTGTTGCCAATCAGATTTTGAATTCCCATTAAAAGAAGGGTACTGATCTAACCTATTCTAGTTTATTTAGTTATTTCTAACTTCTTTAAACTGAGGAAGATTTAATAATGCACTTAGTCTGGATAGATGATCATGTATTTCATCTTTTACTGATTTTCTACTCTCAGAGTCCATGACACTATTTTCTTTTCCAATCATTGTTTTTTCATATGAATGTTTCATATGAAGTGGTATATTTTCCACATAAGAGGTTTTGTCATTTATTTTGTCAGTATTTTTCAAAATATTAGCTACTTCTATTTCTAATCTTAGTAATCTATCTTTTATTACAGGTGCATGTGATAAAGCCTCATTTACATTTGAAAAAGAAAATTATACGCAACTCCCAATTGTAGCAATAATATTCTGATAATTTTCTATCTTACTGTATAAATTCTTAATCTCAGAGTTAAATTTTTTGTTTTAATTCATCAATTCATTGTTTGAATTTTTGATGAACTTTAATTTATTGGCAGTATTTCTCAATGATTTATAAGGTTTAATAATACACTTTCTGTATTATTGTTGGACTCTCTAGAGAATTTTTCAAATTTTTCAATTCTTAATAATAGTTTACTTATGATTTTTGATTCTGTCAGCATTTCTTTCATAAAATATTGAATTTTATCTTTTTCTAACTCAGAAGACTCATAATTATTGCTGGACTCAAGATTCATTTTATTTGGTTCAATTTTAATGTTCCTAGTATTATCCTTGTTTTCAATAAAACTATGTAAATTGTTATTACTTAAAGATAAATCTAAAATACTATTTTAAAATTAATAATCCTTAAGATCCTTTTTGATTATATTCAATACATCCTTATTGATTTCACTACCTATGAGTAATTCATTAGTCGTACTATATACTTGATTTTTAGAAGATGGATGGCCTACCAAGTTCTTATTTAACTTCACCATCATCTCTTTCCCTTTCATCTGTAAGGGTGACTTCTGGAACTCTGATGAGGAGGATAGTTTTAGTTTTGAGAGAAGCAGTCTCATTTCCAGTTGCTTACTGTAATTTTTTGATCCTCTTCTTGATTTGGAGCTGGAGGTACTTATGGAAGAACCATGGAAGGGTTGTGTACTACTGTGGCAGGTTGAGCTTTAGGTTCTACCACTTCTTGATTTACTTCTTTGAATCCTAAAGCTGCTCTCTTTTCCAGATTGTTCATCTGGTCCAACATGCTGTTTAATTTTACTGTTAGGCTGTCTAGAAGTGATTACAGGGAAAGAATTTTCTCTTTTAATTTTTTACTTGAACTCTTTATTGTTATTTGGTTTAATAGCCTTTCATTTTTCTCTATAGTCATTTGAGGAGTTTTTCTATTTGTTGGAGATTCTTGTCCCTAAATTTGAATGTCCTGTAGCAGGTTTATCAGCTCTAGGTCTTAAATTATTAAGCTTTATGTCAGCCTGGATATTCCAAGGACTCAGTATAAAGTACTTATAAATTATTTTAAACACATTTACTATACATGGTAATAATAAATAAAGTTACACAAGTTTTACACAAATGTGAAATTAATGATAACATACAATATATGCAATTATAATACCTTATGCGCACATAGCTATCCCCCTTTTATAAGTATTATGTACTTAATATTAAGTTGGAATATGTCAGGGTTATCTTAAGAATCTTAAACATAAGGCTACATAATTTCTAAGTAGACATAAAGCTGTTTTCATTATTTTATGTAAAAAACCAGAAATTCCCTTTAAACCACTTAAGAGTTGAATATATGTGCTATAAATTTAATATTATTAAAAATTCACTTTGAAAGATCAATTTATCTTAATTAAGACTATTGATTTGGCTACTCAAATGTATAAAAATAACACTTTTCAAATTTGGTGTTTTCATGCCAGAAATGGCTTCTGTGTACTGGCTGCATACTGCCTGCATTTTTCCCACATGAATGGCTTCATTTTTAGAAAATTTAGCTTTTTCACACTATAATTACCCCACATTATAAGCCCACTATGGGGAAACACCCTAAAATAAGAAACAGGCACTTATTTAGTATCCTAATTTAATTATAAGTGCATTGACCTCATTATATACACTACTTTAATTAATAGTAAGTTGGAATAATTAGCCTCTTTGTTTCTACTGTTAATTCCCCTTAATATTTTTTATTTTTTATTGTTATTCTTTATTTTTTTTAGTATTTTATTTAACGTTATTACACACATATACTCTCTTTTTGCTTATTCTTTTATTTTGATGGATTATCCCTATTACTCCAGGACTTTGGTGGGTGATATCATTCTAATTGTGTTATTGGCTATTCCTCATGTTTATGGAAAGTTGTATTAGCTAAAATGAGGCGTCATTGTCCATGTATAGGAGTGGTACATCAGGGGGATACATTGGAGGATTATTTGATATAAAAGGAGGGGGTTTTTGGTTTTTTTTCTACATTCTTTATCATTACAATTGAAACACATGGACATTACAATTACAATACATATCAATAGTACCTCTAACGTCTTTGAATACCATTTTAATTATCAAATATATTTTTTTACCAACTATAAGATTGTAAACCAATTATAATTAGTGAGATTAAATTACTGAGACCCTTACTTTTGAGTTTTATTTTAATACTAATTGGATTTTTACTACAGTATTCATATAGGACCATTAAAATATTATAGACAACTAAATATTCAAGATATTTAAATCTCTGTACTTGAACTCAGCCTGAAAATTGGATACCTTTCCTCAAGAATTCTGTTGGTTATCTCCAGTAAGTAAAATATTCAAAAAAGGCTACAAGTTAATAAAATACCTATGAAAATATTTGGATAATTACAACATGTTGGGGTCACTTAATATAGAGATTTCAGAAAAATAAGCCCTATTATATAATAAAATTGAGATGTTGAATCAAAAATTCTACCACTAATTGAACATAAAATTGTTCTTAGTGGGAGTCTGTCAATAGACTATTTAACTTTGTGATCTCTGCAGAAAATAAATGAGATAATAAAAACTGATTAATTGATTATTTTTACAGGACTTTAAATCCCTTTTTCTTGGTTTGTAAAATTCATTTATTATTTAAAAAGAATATTACTGACAAATTTCTTTTTTAAATATAAAAACACAGATACAAATTGTAGACCAGTTAAATCAAGTGACCACATAAATACAATTTTGACTTTTGGCACTTATAAATTCAAATAAAACCTACAAATAAGAAATTTAATTGACTTAAGTAGTGTTAAATCATACTGATAGAACATCTTTTGAGGTTTTAATATCTCATATTTCAATTTTTGATTTAAATTCCATGTCAAAATGTGTGACAAAAAAGTTGACATTGTGAGTAATAAGGCAAAATCTTATAATTTAAGACCTAGAGCTGAGAGACCTGTTACTGGACATTGAAATGTAGAGACAGGATTCTCCAACCAACAGAAACACTCCACAGATGTCAATGGAGGAGAGGAAAAGACTACTAAATCAAATCACAATAAAGAAATCAAAAAACACTTTTCAAGAACAAATTCACTCCTTCTCAACTCTGCTAAACACCCTCACCATAAAAGTCAACAACAGGGTTTACAAGATGAACAATCTGGAAAAAAGAGCAGCACAGGGTTTTATAGAATTCAACCAAGATATAGTAGGACTAAACGCTCAGCCAACAACAGTAGTATCAAACCCTTCCATGGTTGTAACTGCAGGACCTCCAGCCCAAGAGGAGGATTAAAAGATCACAGTGAGAAAATCAAAGTGGGACTGGTACTCCCAGAACTACAAAAACCCTCCACATCAGTGTTCAAGAAGTCACCCTTACAGTGTAAAGGCAAAAATAGGCAGGGGAAATGGATTAAGACCTTGGTAAGTTATCCATATTCTCATGATAAACTATATGATACTAACAACAGATTACTCATAGGTAATGAGATTTATAGGCATGTACTAAATATAATTGATAAAGATCTTATAGATTACTCATTTGAAAATAGCATTTTAAATTTGTTATTAAATGATGAAAATGTAAATAGTTTTATTGATTACAAACATAATACTAGGAATATTTAAATGGAACAAAATGAATTAAATCTTGAGCCAGATAATAATGATGAGTTTTCTGAGTTGGACACAGATAAAATTAAATATTTCTTGAAATAAAACACAATGGAATCAAAAATCATTAGAAAATTATTATTAAAAATTGAAAAATTAGAAAAATTCTCTAGAGAGTCTAACAATAATTCAGAAAGTGTATTATAAAACTTGACACAATCATTGAGTACTACTTCCAATATATTGAAGTTCATTAAAAATTCAAATAATGAATTTACAAATGGAAATGACAAATTAACCTCTGAAATCAAGAATTTATACAATAAATTAGAACATTCTCAGAATATAATGGCTACAATTGAGGGACATGTAAAATTGTCTTTTTCAAATGTAAATGATACTTTATCACATTTACCTGTAATAAAAGATAGGTTTCAAATATTGGAAATTGGAGTGGCTAATAAATTGAAAAATACTGTCAAAATAAATGACAACACCTCTTACGTGGAGAAGATACCACTTTATATGAAACATTCAGATGAAAAACCAATGATTGAAATAGAAAATAGTGTCATGGGCTCTGAGAATAGAGATTTTTAAAAGATGAAATACATTATCATCTTTACAAAGTAAATGAATTACTTAATATTTCTTAGGTTAAGGGAATCAAAACCAGCCAAAAAAACTGGCCCAAGTTAGATAAGTACCTTTCTTTTGATGGGGATTAAAAATCTGATTGGCAGAAATTCATTCAAAGAATTGACAAATTAATATTTTCACACAAATTACCTGATAAAGAAATAACATCAAAATTGATATCTTTATATACAGATGTGGCCTTATTATGGTGTGAAGCTGTATTGAGTGAGGGAATTAACTACTCCTGAGTTGAATGGGAGACACTAATTGAAAGAAAATTTGGTGGCACAAAATTTAGAATCACTCAACAAAGATTGTATGAGAAAGCCAGATATAATCCAAATACTGGAGATAAACCCATGGTATTTTTAATGCATTTAATAAAAATCATGAAAGCCATGGATCCAAAAATGGATTATGATGAGTGGAAAGAGAAAATAATATATAAATTATCTATATCAGTCAGAGACATTATTGTAGCTGGAACTGAAGCCATCAGAGATACTTCTGGGTTTATTAATATATGCAATGATATATTATTGAACCACAAATATGAAACCAGGTATAATAATTACAAGCAAAGTGTTGAGGTAGTAAAACCTACTACAAATAAGTTACCAGTGGGGAAAAAAAACCTTCAGCTTCCCTTGTCCCCAAAAGACAAGAAAATAACACTTGTTACAAATTTAATGAACCTTTGGCTAAAGGTCATACTTGTAAGAAAAGAATAAATTTTATTGAAAACTCATAAGATTCCAAACCAAGTAATCATGAAGATGAAAAGGAGGAATCTAGTGAGGATTGTAAAAGTAAAATTTCTTACAGTGATGAAGAAAATGAGATATATGTATTATAACAGGATATTATGTTCCTGAATGATGCAATACCTCATACAGATACATCTTTAACTTCCATTGAAGAAGCTAAAATTATTCAAGATGCATCTCATGATACTTACAAAATAACACCTATTAGAGTGCCTGTTATTATATGTGGAAAAGAAATGAACTCCATTCTTGAAACTGGGGCTGCAGGTAGTGTAGTTTCTATTAACACATTAATGAAACTTGATAGTAAGTATAAATAAAAACTAGAGCCTGCACAGACAAAGAACTGGAGGGGTTTTAGTTTAGTATTTCATCCAATTGGAAAATACAAAACTGCCGTATTCTTTAAATATAATAATGGATATGTAAGAGAAGTGTGTGAATTTGTGGTAATGGATAAAAATAATTGTAGTGATTGGTATATTATTGGCAATGAGTTATTGACCAAATTTGGCATCTAACTAGATCCTGCAAATAGTTGCCTCACTATAGGTGTAAATGGGAAAAGAAAATTCAATATTTGATCTAAAAATTCAGTTTATTCCATTGCTCTCAAAGAAGAACAACTGCAAGGTGGAAGAACCACCTCTGACACCACACAATATGGGGGGTGGACTTGCTAGCAAGTCCAGATCCTTGGACCCAAACTAACCACAGATTGAACATAAATTGAGCTATTGACAAAGGAACTATACAATCAGGGATGAGACCACTCAGCAGAACATTTTTAGATGGGTGTTCAAGTAGAGTTCAGGTTGAGGACTTGCTAGAAAGTCCACCCCCTTTATTGCATAGTGTGAAGTGGTATAATTTGAAAATGAAATCCAAAAAGCCTCTTTCAGTCCTCAACTCTAAAAAATTGAAGAAAACAATATTTTGAGATTTATAAAGCTTTATCTTATGGCATCTGCTCATGGTTCAAATGAACTAGGATTGGTCAAAGACCATGTGATGAAATTCTCTTTAAGTTGTGATTTGAAAATATTCCTGGCAGCTAAAAAAAGAAACCTTACCAAGCTTCTCACACAAAAAGGAAAGACATTGAATACTACAATTAAAATGTTTTTAGAGATGGGTATTGTAGAATAAGTAGACACAAAACCTAAGTATTTTTTTATTTCACCAGTTTTAATCTCTTATGAAAAAGATAAGGCAAGATTATGTGGTGATTACAGGGCTCTAAATACATTCACTATGGATGATATTTTCCCTCTTCCAAGGATAGCTTCTATCCATGCTACCTTACAAGGAGAAAAATATTTTTCCTGTATGGATGGAAACACAGGTTTTCACCAGATCCAAGGAATGTATAATGTCAGCTCCAATATTGGGACAACCAGGTTTTAAATTTCCTTTTATATTGTATATTGATGCAAGCTTTACAGGTTTAGGAGCTTCTTTACAGCAAAAACTGATAAAAAATGGTAAATTATCTGAAGTAGTTATCTATTATATATCCAGAACCTTGAGAAAGACTGAATTAACGTCTGGCGCCACCCAACTTGAATGCTTAGCCATTGTGTGGGCCCTGGAAAAACTTTATTACTATCTGGAAGACCAGAAGTTTGAATTAATTACAGATTGAAGTGCAGTAAAATCATTACTAAACATGAAAACCCCTAATAGGCACATGTTTAGATGGCACTAGCTGTACAAGAGTACAGAGGAAGAATGACAATCACTCATAGAGCAGGAAAATTGCATTCTAAAGTGGATTTATTATCCAGAAGTCCTTTTCCAAGTGATGCTGACAACTGAAAATGAGGTAATACATATATTTGGTAATTATATAGTGGATTTAAAGGAAGAATTTATGCAAACTATATTAGAAAATTATTCATCTGATAAGAATTTGTCTAATTTATCTACAATCTTAAATAATCCAACAAATGCCTCTATGAGTGCATTAATTAAAACCTTACCTTCAGAGTATAAAAATGCATTGGAAAAAGGTAAACTTTCAATTAACGATGGATACATATATTACAGAAAAAAACTAAGTAATGTAATACTTATGCTGCCTTCTATGACACAGTTAATGTTAAGTACTTTTCATGATGACATCTTAGCTGGTCATTTTGATTTTACCAAAACATTAAATAGAGTTGAAAATACAGCCTGGTGGATAAATCTGAAAGAAGATGTACAAAAATACATTGACACATGTGACTATTGTCAAAAATCAAAAAGATTGACTAGGAAGAGAGCTGGGTTGTTAGAACAAATAGAGCAGCCAAAAGCTCCATGGGAAATGATAAACATGGACTTTGTCATTGGCTTTCCATAAGCAGGAAAAGAAAGCTTCAATTCTTGATGTATAATTGTGGATAGATTAACAAAAATGTGTAAATTTATCCCTACCCATAAAGAGGTATCTGAAAAAGACTTGGAGTTGATATGTTGGACTAAAATAATGAATATTTCTGGGTTCCCCAGAGCCATAATCTCTGAAAGAGACCCTAAATTTACTTTAGATTTCTGGAAATCTTTGATGGATGTATCAGTTTGTCAATTGAAATTTTCTACAGCACACCATCCAAAAACTGATGGACTGGCTGAGAGAATGATATAGACTCTGAGAGATATGATCAGAAGATATTGTGCCTTTTGATTAGAATACAAATATAATGAAAAATTCACACATGACTGGGTAACATTAGTTCCTGGCCTTGAATTTGCTTACAATAGAACAACCCATTCTGTAGCAGAGAAAAAACCATTTGAACTCTGGCTGGGATAAGTACTAAATACCCCAGTAAATCATTAAAACAAGGTACCAAGCTTAGATATACACCCTGGCTCTAATACTTTATTCATATGCAACAAGTGTGTAGAAAGCATGCAGAAGAATGCATTCAAAAAGCATTTGAATATGAAAAGAAAAGGTGGGATTAATCTCTTAAAGAATTTTTGTTCAAAAAAGGAGATGAAGTCCTTATTTCAACACTACATTTAAACTTACAAGTTAATGTTAAATTAAAGTATCCTTTTTTGGAACCTTCTGTAGCCAATAAAGTGGTTGGTAATAATGCTGTGGAATTCATATTATATGCCCCATATGATAGGAAACATCCAGCTTTCCCTATCTCATTATTAAAACCTTACCATGCAAATGATCCTGACTTGTTTCCAAAAAAGAGGAAGGCCTAAAAAGAAACCTGAAGAAATTGTGCAAAAAGCAGAGATTGAAAAAATACTCAAGAAAATAATCCTTAAAAAAGAGAAATGAACTGAGTAGTTATTAAGATATAAGGGAAAATCAAATGAATTTGATAAGTGGATACCTGAAAAAGAAATTTCTAATCTATTCTCCCTTTTTAAAAAAATTAAACAGAAATAAAATTCTGTCAAACCAGCTGAGGGGCTAGAACCCAGTACTCATAATAGTTTATTATTTTTTATTTATTTAAATAATTAATTTATAATGCTACAGATTTTCTGAATACCTGAAAAATGAAAATAAAACAATTTATAACTTATCATTTTTATTATTTTTTGGGTGGGCGAGTTTCAGCCTGGATATTTCCAGGACTTATTTACAATTACTTATAAATAATTTTAAACAATTGTACTATAAATGGGAGCAATAAATAAAGGTACACAAGCTGTATACATAAGTGAAATTAATGATGAAATACAATATATGCCATTATAATACCATATATAAACCTATATATCCACCTTTTACAAGTCTTATGTACTTAATATTAAGTTGGAATAGGAATGGGTTATCTTAAGAGCCTTAAAAATAAGGCTAAATAATTTTTAAATAGACTTAAAGCATTTATTTTCATTATTTTATTTAAAAAATAAGAAATGCCCTTTAAAACACTTAAAAGTTGAATATATGCACTATAAATTTAATATTATTAAAAATGTGCTTTGAAATATCAATTTTTCTGAATTGGAACTATTGATTTTTCAATTCAAATACATAAAAATAACACTTTTAAAATTTGGTGTTTTATGCCAGAAATGGCATCTGTGTACTGGCAACATACTTCCTGCATTTTCCTCACATGAATAGCTTCATTTTTAGAAAAGTTAGCTTTTTCAAACTATAATTACCCCAAATTCTATGCCCACTATGAGGAAACATACTAAAATAAGCAACAGGTTCTTATTTAGTGTCCTAATTTTATTATAAGTGCATTGACCTCATTATTCACTACCATACTTAAATTTTCCTAAATTAGTCAAGGATTTACCCATGCAAGCACCTGCCAAAGACTAAATTTGGTTATACCACATCTCATGTCCTTTTTCGGTTTTCTTAGTGGTTTCTCAGTCAATATTGGTCAATTTTGGATGTGGATTTCACATAGTATATTGGAATAATTTGCCTCAAAATTTCTACTGTTGATCCTCCTTAATATTGTGTAATATTTAGTGTTATTCTTTCTTTTTTTTAGTATTTTATTTTAAGGTATGACATGTATATAGTCTCTTTTTTGCTTATTCATTTATTTTGATGGATTATCCATATTACTCCAGGATTTTGGCAGGTGATATCATTCTAATTGTGTTATTTGTTATTCCTCATATTTATGGAGAGTTGTATTAGCTAGAATGAGGAATCATTGGCCTTTATAGGAGTGGTACATCAGAGGGATACATTGGAGAGTTATTTGGTATAAAAAAAGGGGGTTTTTAGTATTTTTTCTAAATTCTTTATCATTACAATTAAAACATATAACCATTACAATTAAAACATATAACCATTACAATTAAAATACATTTCATTAGTACTCTTAGAGTCTTTGAATAGTGTTTGGACTATTATCTCTGTTTTTGTACCAACTATAAATTGTAAACCATTTATAATTAGTGAGATTAAATTTACTGAGACCCTTACTTTTGAGTTTTATTTTAATACTTATTAGATTTTTACTACAGTATTCATATAGGACCATTAAAATCTTATAGACAACTGGCTATTCAAGCTATTTATATCTTGGTACTTGAACCCTGCCTGACACCTTACCTCATTACTCACAATGTCTATGTTGTCACACATTTTGCAAATGGAACTTAATCAATAAATTCAGATATAAGTATTAAAACTTCAAAATGAGTTTTATTAGTATGATAAAGCACTACTTTAGTCAATTAATTGCTTATATGAATGTTTTATAGTAAATTTATAAGCGCCAAAAGTCAAATATGATTTTGTGTGGTCACTCAATTCAAGGGTGTCATGTGCAACATGACACTAAAAGCAAAAGTCAATCTTTTAATCAATAAATCAGTTAAAAAATCCATACTTGAAGCTCAGAAAGCAAAATTTACATAGCAACTTTTTTTTCCCTTTGTGTGTCTTGATTTGATAAATCTATCTAAACCTTAAATCTAAATTAGTCAATCATCTTATTATACTTTTCAACCTTAAGCAAATTTGCAATGTATTATTTTGGGAAGCAATAATATATTTTAAATTTTTGGTTATTGTTTATCTGTGGGTAATTAAAGGTCTGTGAGCAGGAATAAGAGTAAGGTTAAAGGATCTGTGGGTTATATTGGAGGGTAAGTGATAAATTAAGGGTGGTTTATTAAAGGGGTCAATGTGAGGTGAATTTGGTTCAACATTCCTTAGATTTAAATTATAATATTGTTGTCATAGTAGTTAAACTTTAAAAGCTATTATTCTTTCCTACCTTTCTTAATAATCAATTTTATTACAAATCTCAAAACTCCCTATATCCTTTTTGATTGTTAAGTTCCAAACCTTTGTGAGATTAGCCAGAATATTCAGTTTAATTGTAAATTTAACTATTATTCACCTTGAAAATATTTCAAAGAAGTATTAACTTATCTTCAACTTATGGCCAAACTAATGCCTCAAGTATTCCTCAATTATCTTTTCCAATTTCACTTACTCAGGAACACCCTTGACCTTGTGCATAGGCTGTCCAGTGACAAAGAGGTCTACAAAATGTAGCCATGTTTTTACATTTAAAAAATAAATTTGTCAGTAATATTATTTTTAAATATTAAATGAGTTTTACAAACCAAAAAAAGGATTAAAATTCCTTTTCAAAAAATCAATTAATCAGTTTTTATTATTTGGTTTATTATCTGCAAAGAATACAAATTTAATTGGTCTATTTACAGATCTTTACTAAGAAAAATTTATATGCAATTAGAAGTAAAATTGTTGATCCAATACCACAATTTTATTAGGGGGTATCAAAGTTAAAAATTTATAATTATTTAAAAGGTATTTCACAACACAAAAATAAAGCCACAAACTTGATATTAACTCTCAGTAAAAAGGTGTTTTTTGGGCGCAATATGGCATATTTTAAAAAATAATCATTTTGGATTTTATGGAAAAAAGAGGTATTTTGAAAAGAAAGATTTCTAACTTTAATACCCCCTATTATATAACTGGGCTTCTTTTTCTAAAATCACTATATGAAGTGACCCCAACCTTTTGTAAATAATCCAAATATTTTTATAGGGATTTTATTGACTTGTAGCCTATTTTGAATTTTAACTTACTGGAAGATAACCAACATAGTTCTTGAGGAAAGGTCCCCAATTTTCAGTCTGAGTTCAAGTACAGAGACACAAATAGCTTGAATAGTCTGTTTTCTAGAAAATTTTAATGGTACTATATGAATAATGTAATACAAATACAATAATTAGTAAAATATAACTCAATATAATTGTCTCAGTATTTTAATCTCACTGATGATAAATGGTTTAAAGTTTACAGTTGGTAGAAAAATAGAGAAAATTATTCAAAAACTATTTAATAAATTTTTATAACACTAATGAAATGTATTATAATTGTACTGGTTATATTTTTTAATTGTAATCATAAAGAATGTAGAAAACAAGACCAAAAACCTCCTCCTTTTATACCCATGAGTTCCCCAATACTTCCCCTTAATTTACCAATCCTATACTTGACCAATGATTTCTCAATCTATAAAGTACATATGCCCATCAATCTAAGGAGTAATCAATAACAAAAGAAGAATAATATCACATTCCAGAATCCTGAAATAATAGGGATAATACATCAAAATAAAAGAACAACCCACAAAGAGAGTATATGCATGTAATACCTTAAAATAAGAGACTAAAAAGGAAAAAAAAGTACTAAATATAGCAAATAATTAAGGGGGATTAACAATAGAAATGAAATGGCTGATTATTCCAAATTAATACATGAAATTCCCATCTAAATATGACCAACGTTGACTGAGAAACCATTGAGAAACCCAAAATAAGATGTGAAATGTGGGGTAGCTGAATGAAGACTCTTAATAGGCACTTTCACAGGTAAATACTTGACTAAATAGGTGGATTTAAGGGTGGTAGTGAATTAGAGGTTCCAATCTTGAGGTTGTTAATGCAATTAATGCATATAATGAGGTCAATGCACTAATAGTTAAATTAGGACACTAAATAAGTGCCTGTCACTTATTTTAGTCTGTTTCCCCATAGTGGGTGTACAATGTGGGGTATTTATGGTGTGAGATTTCTGACTTTGCTAAAAATAAAACTATTCACATGGTAAAATGCAGACAGTATGTGGCCAGTACACAGAATCTATTTCTGGCATAAAAAACAACAATTTTTAAAAGTGTTTTTTATTCTTTTGAGTAGCCAAATTAATAGTGCTAATTAAGACAAATTGATCTGTCAAGGTTCATTTTCAATATTATTTGTAGCCTTTTTTGAATATTTTACTTACTGGAAGATAACCAACAGAATTCTTGAGGAAAGGTATCCAATTTCAGGCTGAGTTCAAGTACAAAGATTTTAATATCTTGAATATTCAGTTGTCTATAAGATTTTAATGGTCCTATTTGAATACTGTAGTACAAATTTAATAAGTATTAAAATAAAACTCAAAAGTAAGGCTCTCAGTAATTTAATCTCACTAATTATAATTGGCTTACAATCTTATAGTTGGTAAAAAAATATATTTGATAAATAAAACAGTATTCAAAGACTTTAGAGGTACTATTGATATGTATTGTAATTGTAATGGCTATATATTTCAATTTTAATGATAAAGAATGTAGAAAAAAAAACCAAAAACCCCCTCCTTTTATATCAAGTAATTCTCCAATGTATCCCCCTGATGTACCACTCCTATACATGGCCAATGATGCCTCATTTTACCTAATACAACTTTCCATCAACATGAGGAATAGCTTATAACACAATTAGAATGATATCACCCACAAAAATGCTGGAGTAATAGGGATAATCCATCAAAATAAAAGAATAAGCAAAAAGAGAGTATATGTGTGTAATAACTTTAAATAAAAGACTAAAAAAAAGAAACAATAACATTAAACATTAAAAAATATTAAGGGGAATTAACAGTAGAAACAAAGAGGCTAATTATTTCAAATTACTATGTGAAATCCCCATCCAAAAATGACCAAAATTGACTGAGAAACCACTGAGAAACCCAAAAAAGGACATGAGATGTAGGTTAAATTAATGCAGTACTTAGAAGGTGCTTCATGGGTAAATCCTTGACTAATTTAGGAAAATTTAAGAGTGGTAGTGAATTAAAGGTGCCAAGCTTGAGCTTATTAATTAAAGTAGTGTATATAATGAGGTAAATGCACTTATAATTAAATTAGGACACTAAATAAGTGTCTGTTGCTTATTTTAGAGTGTTTTCCCATAGTGGATGTATAGTGTGGGGTAATTATAGTGTGAAAAATCTAAATTTGCTAAAAATGAGGCTATTCATATGGGAAAAATGCAAGCAGTATGCGGCCAGTACACAGAAGCTGTTTCTGGCATAAAAAAACAATTTTTAAAAGTGTTTTTAAGGCATTTAAGTAGCCAAATTAATAGTTCTAATTAAGACAAATCGATCTTTGAAGTTTCATTTTCAAAATTATTAAATTTAAAGTGCATACATTCAACTTTTAAGTGATTTCAAGTGCATTTCTTATTTTTTTCCATAAAACAATGAAAACAACAGCTTTAAGTCTACTTAAAAATTATGTAACCTTATGTTTAAGGTTCTTAAGACTACCCTAAAATATTCAAACTTAATATTAAGTACAAAATACCTATAAAAGGTTGATAAGTGCATGTGTATAAGGTATTATAATGACTTATATTGTATTAAATCATTAATTTCACTTATTTATACATCTTGTACACTTTTACTTATTGTTCCCATGTGTACTAAATGTGTTTAAAATAATTTATGAAAGATTTCTACTCAATCCTCAGAACATTTAGGCTGACATTTTCTCTTAAATATTTGAAAAAAAATTTAAGAACATAAGACAGATTGTCCAAAAAAAAAAGACATTGGCTAGAAATTGGCATTTTTTTCTGATTATTGTTGTCTGATACTATTTATGCAGCAATTTTCTTCAGTTTAATAGGTGAAATAAGTGTTTTTTAAATCTATCCAGATGTTACTCTTACTACACAATAAATCCAGGATGTTTAAAACCCTTTTCAAAAAAAAAGGTATATATTAAATCTTTATAAATTTTTTTCATTTTTTTGTAAATATGTTTTGATATGAAGTTTTTTTATTACTAGCTTGAGAAAAATATTTACATAATTGTCACCAGAAAAAATTTGGGGTGCCTTCAAGCAAGTCTGAAATAATTTTTTTTCTTTGCACTTCATTCATCCTGCAATGACCAGAGTTTGACCAACAATCATTCAGTAACTTTTCTTTATCTCATTAGGGGTTTTCAAACCTCACCAAATATGCCTAAAAGTTTTCATTTTAAATAAGGCCACACAAACACATCATGAAACATGGCTGATTTTGTACTTGGGGTCTTAAAAATGGGGTCAAATACTTCTCATTATTGTGCCATTTCCTCAACCACAATTAAGACTACCAATTCTCACATCCCTCAATAAACTGCTCATCATAGCTTTTCTCCCCCTCCCACTTTTCCAAATAATATTTTATATCATCTCACCACAGTAAGTTTATTACCTTTTAATTCCTTTTATCATCAACATTTCCTGCTAAAATTCTAATCTTCACAGCTTCAAATATCTGATTCTCATACAAATAATCAAGAATTTCCTTTAGGTCCTTTACTCAACTCTCCTTAACTTTAAGGATCCACCGTATATTCTGAAATTACGTTCAATGACCCCATGACAGTAAGCTTAAACTAATTTTGTTATTTTGTTTTCTTTTTTATTGCTAATTTATTCCCCATCTCTTGAAAAGAATCAGGGCTCATTGAATATAGAAATTTATATGGAAGTAACTGATAACAAAAGGTAAAGAGTGAACACCTACTGGCAACAGACTCAAGAAAAAAGCTTCTTCTAGCTTTGTGATAACTCAATCTACATCAAAGGCTGTTTCTTTTGCTTATGATGAGTTTGATAAAAAATTTTAACAAGCTTATGTTTCTTTATACTTATAAATATTTTTTTAATTCATTTCTCTTTTTCTTAAAATTTAAACTTGCTTTATAAGGAACAAATCTCAGATTGAAATCATGAAGTTAGAGTCTCAAGAAAGATTGTGAAACATCAACAACTTATATTTAAGCTGATATTCCTTGCTAGAATATTTTTCAATACTAGATGAGTTACTCATTTGAAAAATTCTTGAGAATCAAAAGTTAAACTATCATTTTGTTGTTAGAGAGATTGGATCTAGCTAGAGCAAGAGAATTTATGGAAACGCAATATGAAATTTGGTTTTAGAAATAACCTAACCTGTTGTTTATTATATTAGGTGGTATCAAAGTTAGAAATTTGTAATTATTTAAATGTTATTTCACAAACCAAAAAGAAAGCCACAAACTTGAATTTAATTCTCAGTAAAAAGGTGTTTTGGGGCACAATATTGCATATTTTTAAAAAAATGATTGATTTGGTAGAAAAAAGAGGTATTTTGAAATAGAAGATTTCTAAGTTTGATACCACATATTATGGAGTGCATTTCACCAATTTTTTTATAAGGAATTCAAAAAAAAAATTGACAATTTGTTTTGGCAATATCCTCCCTTGTGTTCTATTGAAGTAGGGGATAGATTACCAAATTTTAAGTTCCTTCCATAAATTAACATGTAAAAAAGTTATATAAGATAATTAAAAAACATATATTAATGAAATTTCAAGTAAAAATGTGAATGGAAATCATCTGTGGCCAAAGTCAATGAAATCAAACACAAGTGTATACATGAACCTCATGAGGAGAACAAATATCCCCATTATTACCATTTTACAACACACAGTGTAGAAAATCTTATAGTAATAGCTATAGGCCTTGAACTAGGATGTTGGAGAAAAATTTGAGAGAAAAACCCCTGTCCCTTTGAGAAATACCAGGTGAGATTAATTTGATACAGCCAATTGAAGACTGTTACAATACCCCTTCCATCACACTTCTTGACTGCTTAACAAGTCAAGACAGTAGCTAATAGCAGACCACTGAGAGCCAATAAGCCTTAAATGTAGAAAGAATACACACCAGATACCAAAAACAGTGCACTTGTTTCACAGAAAAACAGCAATAATACTTGATGCAGGTTGCAAGGCTGCACCAGAGAAGAAGTTACAAGAGTTGAGTTAAATGAAGAGCTAACTTTGTAAAAAACACAGCTTAATGTGGCCAAAAAACAGTGAAAATAGAGTAACAAACACTGATCTAAGTGCCAGATGGTTGTAAGATTAATTGAGTTCTCCCAAACTGTCTTATTCAGTATGTACCACAGACCCCCACTAATCTGCCCAATTCCACCTTTTCCACTAAAAATTCATAAAATACCAAGTCCAAGTAATTTTGACCTGTCTGAATGAGTATAACACCCAATCTAGGCACTTTCACCCCTCCACATTCTTATTTCCACTCATGCACAGGCCTGCATCCATGCGGTCACTTACATTAGAGCCAAAATACCCCAATATTACCACTAAAACCCAGAAGGCTCTGAAAACCTCTTATAACAGTAAAATAAGCTAAAACATCATCAGCACATGAAATATAGAGCCTAGTTAGTTCTATCAGCTGGTATTAAGCACTTACTCATAACACCTAAGGTTAGCTCAAAAAACAACAGTTATAGTGAAAAGTGAAAAATGCCTCAAAAAGCCCTTAAAACATAGAATATGAAAAATATCAATAGGAAATGTAATATAGGGAAAACACAGGGATATCCAGTGGTTGTAGCCATATCCCCAGGGTCCAAGTACCTATCCCAAGAGTCCAGAAAAACCTAAAAAATTAGGGAAAATGCCAACTTTGAAGACACAAAATACCCCAAAAATTCCAGAAATACTCCAGAGAGCCTTGAAAGCATTAAAGATTAAGAGAATAAAGGGATTTTCAATGGTAGGATTCCCTTCACAACCAGAAAAAAGCACAAAACTCCTTAAAACAGCCTAAAACATGGTAATCAATGCCTATCCACTTCTGGAACACCACAACAGCCTAATGGCTCATAAATTTAAGTAAGTAGAATATCATATATGACTTTTTAAATTTTAATTCATATAATATAAATAAAATTTAACAACTTACATTAAACATCATACCTTTTTTTTCTGCATAATGTTTTATTTTTTACATTACTATCTTTTCTTACCTTATGACTCTGGTTGACCAAATCTAGATTTTCAGTCATGTTTATCCAAACAATGCAACAAAACACAATGTAAATAAAATAAATATATTAAAAATTAGTTTAAACATACTTACAGAGCTTGCTCCAAACCACCTGAAAGAAATAGCCCCAAAAAGTGTCCCAAATTTTTTAAATATCTCCAAAAGAATGTCCCAAAAGTCTTCAAAAAAGTCTCCCAAAGTTTCTCAAAAAAAAAACTCACCAAAATTTCTCAGAGAAATGAAAAATATTTCTGAAAAAAAAGTGCCCAAAAGTCTCCAGAAAATTTCTAAAAAACCCATAAAAATCACTTTAAAATTCTTGTAAAACATTTATGAATTGTTTACAGATGTTTCAAATGTTTCTGGATCATTTTAGTGAAAGAAAGGCCCAAATTAGCACAAAAACACCTAAAATTCACTGTGAAATGCTTGAAAAGAACTTCTGAATTGCTATAGCAAAAAAGACCAAAAATAACCCCAAAATATCTGAAAACAAGTGGATATTGCTTGGAAAATTTTTCTGAAAATTTTTGGAATGATTTTGAGGCAATTTATAAAAAAAAGCCAAAAATATGATAAAACCTTAAAATTAACAAAAGAATTCCCCCTCCAAAAGTCAAAAAAACAAAAATAAAAAAGATTGAGAACCAGGAAAAAAAGGAAAATGAAATAAAAAGTTTAATAATCTATAAACACAAAATAGATGATAAAAGTAGAACATAAAAAGACTTTTCATTTAGAAATTAAATATAAATAAACGAGAAAATGTATTACCTTGAGAGCTGTGGAGTGAGAAGTATCAGAGCCAACAATAAGTGATTCAAGTAAGAAAAGATGAGAAGATGATATATCATAGTAAGACAGAATCACAGAAGTGTTATGTGATTTAAAGTCAGGGAGCTAAAACAAAATGAATGAAGCTGGGAAGCTTGGGAAACCTTTTGAAACAAAAGTGAGGAGTAATGAAGTAATGATGAAGATTAAGGTATTTGTTAAGTGCTGGTAAGCTACATAACTCCCTCATATGAATATTCTTTTATGGATTAGGTAAAAAAAATCTAGGTATTGGTGATTTTTTACCCAGTGATGACAAATCATAATGTATAAGAGAAGAGTTTTGATGAATTTTTTGACCTAAAAGAAAACAGTTATATGAAAAAACATGCTGTTTAAAAAAACCTGTTCAAGGCAGGTTTGGTACCTGTTTTTGGAATTTTTATGTGGTGTATTTGGTAAGGTTTGAGATCCCCTATTAGGGGGTGTCAGTTCTGGAAAATCTGCACTTACAAATCTGCACTTAAATAAGTGCGGATTTCCAAAACACACTAGCCCCAATACTGGTGGATTTCAAAATGAAATAAGTCACTTATTTCACTCAAATCCGCACTTTCTCAACCAAAAGTGCTGATTTCACCATCAAGTCCCATTTCACTGATTTGTCAGCATCATCCCATTCATACGCAGCACTCCGCAGCATAACACTTCATAACTCAAAACATCGTACATCACTTACATCTTAATATCATATCATATAAGAGTCATGCCTTCCTCACTTTAAAATCATGATAAATTACATAAAGCAATGACTTTCATGGCGCTTGAACTGCTCTTGGACTCTGATTCCGATTCCGATCTAGAAAAAGATTTTGTCGTTTTATCAAAAATGGCCAGGAAACGTTACCTTCTTCCCAGAAAGCCTCAAGTACTTCATACCCCCAAGTACACCATCCAAACACTTCTTAACCTATCTACACCCAGTTTTAGACAGCTGTTCAGGACTTCTCAGGAATGTTTCCTTAAATTGCTTGAGCTTATTCAGGATCATCCCATATTTCACAATAATTCTCAAAAAGAACAACGACATCCTTCAATTCAATTGGCCATCACACTATGTCGTTTGGGTTCAAATGGTAATGGAGCCGCTTTGAAATGTTTAGAAAATGTCTTTGATTTAGGGTATGGTTCAGTTAACACTTATACCAAACGATGTATCACTGCCATCAACTCCTTGGAATCTCAACTTCTCACCTGGCCAACAAAAGAAGAGCGACTTGAATCATCTCAGGTTATGCAAGCAGAGGGCTTTCCAGGATGTATTGGTTTTGTTGATGGTACTACTATTCCTTTGAGCCAGAAACCTGCTCAAGGTGGAAACAATTACTTTGACCGTAAAAAGAGGTAGATTATTTTTAACTCCTTTCATCCTCCTTGAAACTAACACAAACAAATATATCTTCTTTATAGATATTCAATTAACGTTCAGCTTATATGTGACGTAAACAAAAAATTTATATCATTCTTCGCTGGCTATCCTGGCTCATGTCATGACTCCTACGTCTTCCAAAGAATGCATATTTCAAATGAACCTGAAAAATTCTTTGATGAAAATCAGTATCTTCTTGCAGATTCTGCTTATGTGAATGGAAAGTATGTACTTCCTGCTTTTCGGGGAGCAGCTTCAGAAGACAGTCAAAATGCCAAATTCAACAATCATTTGGCAAAGTCAAGAGTCCGTATTGAACATTCTATTGGAATCTTGAAAGGCTGTTTTTCTAGTTTAAGGGAATTAAGAAGTCCTCTTAGAAATAAATCTGAAATGGAGGCGGTGATCAACTGGATTCTGTGTTGCACTATACTTCATAACCTACTTGCTGACCTCAAAGATCAATGGTTAGAGCTGTATGAAGATGAACAAGTTGATTCACCTCCGACTATATCCAACACTTCTATTTCTCAATCAACTAGTATAAGGGCGAAAATCCTTCCAATAACACTCCAACATTTTTCAACGCAATTTTAATTTTTTTCTCTTTCTCTTTTACAGAATTGAAAACTATGTTTCAGCTAATATTTTATGGAAGTGAACTCTGTTCTTCGCCCAAAGAACAGAGTTCATCCTCCTATTTTCACACTCTGTTTGCACCAATCTCCATCCCTTTCAATTCTATCAACACATGCTTGTCTTCCCTTCCCATGCCTTTCGCTATCCTCCCAGCCCCATTGTATGCCATCCTCTTTTGATCCCCACTTCACCCCTCTCAACCTCTCCCAGACCCTTTTCTTCATTTAAAATGCCTCGGAACCCTTAATCTTCCCTTCCAACTCTTTCCCAACCTTTTCGCTACCCCATACACCCTTCCTCACCCCTCTCTCCAGCCTTTCCAGCCCTTGTAGCCCCATTTGTGTTCACATGAGCTTCAAGGTGTTTTCAAAGTAAATTCAATACTTCTTCATGATGGTTTCATCACTTCCTCAATGTGTGCTCAAAAAGATATGAATTAGGGTTCAAGGTTGCGGACTTGCTAGCAAGTCCGCCCCCCATATTGCGTGGTGAAACGCATATTTTTTCAGTCACTCTCTTTTTTTTCTTCACTCATATCCGTTTTCTCCTCTCTTCCTACATCACTCAATCAATTTCACTTATATTTCTTTTTTCTCAACTCATCTCTCCAGGTAAGTCATTTTATTCTTTTTACTTAATTTTTTGCTAATTTTTTGCTAATTTTTTTTTTTTTTTTTGGTTTTTTGGTTTTTTTTTTTTTTTTTTTTTTTTTTTTTGTAAGTGGTTGTTTTTAAATTTATAGGTAAAATTAACCCTTTTTTTTCTCTCTCTTTCTCTCCCTCTTTTCTCTCTTTATCCCCCCTTGGCCTGGTCTTTTTCCCACCTTTACCCTCTCCTTGGAATGGATACATCCCCCTTTTCCCCCCTTTGGCTGCCTTATTCCCCCCTCCTTGGCTCACTCTAACCTCCCTTTTCTCCCTCTTTGGTCTCATCTCTCCCTTTCTCCCCCTTCTTGGTCTCCTCATATCTTCCCCTCATTCCACTCCACCCCCCACCAAATCCCCCAAATCCTCCCTCCAAATCCCCACCAAACCCGCCTCTAACCCCCCCTCCAAACCCCACTCCTATCCCCCTCAAAACTCCCCCAAATCCTCCCTCATATCCCTCCTACCCCCCCCTTAACCTTCACTTAACGATTCTTTAAAGAATCGTTAAGTTATTGAACGATTGCAGCTAATCGTTCATTAACTTGACGATTCATTAGCGAATCATTAAGTTAATGAACGATTAGCAGCTATCGTTCATTAACTTAACGATTCACTAACGAATCGTTAAGTAAGTTGGAGGAGAGGTTAGGGGGGTTTAGAGGGACGTATTGGGGGGGGTTCAAGGGGGATTTGGAGGGGGGTTAGAGGGGGTTTGGAGGGGGTGAAAGGAGGTGGATTGAAGGGGGTGTTTGGGGGGGTTGCAGGGGGTTTGGAGGGTGATTTGCAGGGGGATTTGGAGGGGGATTTGGAGGGGGGTTTGGAGGGGATTTGGAGGTGGTTTTGAAGGGGGGATTTGGGGGATTTGGTGGGGGGTGGAGGGGGGGTTTTCCTAGGGTTTTTGGGAGGTGGGAGAGGGCTTTGGAGAGGGGAATTTAGGGGAATGGGGAAGTGTTATAAAAAATTTAACAGTTTATTGATTTTTTTTTGTTTTTTGATTTTTTTTTTTTAATTTTAGAGAAAAATATTCATTAAGTTCAAGTGAAATAAAAAAAATTCTCATTAGTCTTTTGAGGAATTTTTATTTTTTAATTTAAATTAAGTGAGTTTTTTTTAATGTATAATTTTGGGTGTTTGAAAAGTAACAAATTTTTAAGTAGAAAAATACATGACTTTAACTTCAGATTCCCCACTTACCTCACTCTCATCATCTTTAAATTCAGCTTCTTTTCAATCATCATCTAAAACATTGTCAAAAAATGAACAGTATCGAAATAAAAGAAATTATAAAATAAAAATTCACTTGGATCAATTATTTGGCCATATTTCAAAAATCAAGTACTATAAAACTAAAGTTGAAAGAAAAAAAAAATATTCGAAAACGTTACCTGAAAATATACATTATTTAACTGAAACTGGAGGTGATGAAGTTAAAGCTGTTATTAATAATACTTTCAAACCTCAATTTATTTACGAAAACCATTCTTTTAATGGTTTAAAAGATGATTCATTTAATCAACTCTGCGATCTCATCATAACACTCTATCAAATGGCTTTGGTTCGCTTATCTTTAAGGAATAAGAATTTGTTGGGTGGAATCATGATTGGAATTGGATGGAGACCAGGATTTGTTAAAGGTTTTTCTCTTGGTATGTTTAAAGATTTTTCTGGATTTTTTAATATCATTTTACTGAATTTAATTCAAATAGGCATATATTCTTTACTCAGATCTTTATCTAAAGCTGAATTAGATAATGATTTTCGAAAATGGAATACTTTACCTTCATTTAATTCATTTATTGCTCTTCGACTTAAAAAACTCTTCAATAAAGCTTTTGAAAAAAATTATGAAGTTGCTACGAGATTTGGAATACCAAACTGGTGCGACTCTGAATGGGAAGATATTAGCAGTGATTATCTAATGTTTTCAAATGTTATAATCACTCATTCTGGATTTCATAATCGAATTCACACCGACTCAAATGATGCCAATTACCTCACTTATGGAATTTTCACATATATTCATCCTATCACTGGACAACCTATTCCATCACCTGCTAAAATTAAAGGACATGGATTATATTTCCCGGATCATAGATGTATAATCGATTTTGGATTAGGAAATGGAATCATCGAAACAGTTTGGAATTCTTCTTACGATAATCACCAAACCACAAAGGCTCCTCCAGGTTTGGAATCTTGTCAAGACTTCACGCATTTTGGTTGCTCTTTCCAGATCAGTCAAAAGTTAATCCAACGAATAAACAAGTTAAAAAAAGAAGAAAAAGGTAATAAATTTAAACATTCTTTAGGTAGATCTAAAAAGTATGGGGATTAGTAGAGTCACCAAATATTTAATATTCTTCCATAAATTTTTAATAAATAAATATGATATTTCAATTTATGAAATTAAAGTAATGGGCCCACGACCTTGTGTTGTATAAATGGTAATCATGATAACATTAATTTGTTTCATGGGGTTCCTCTAGCCTATACCTGTGGAAAGTCCCAAACCTAGTTTCTAGACTTGATCTGCATTTTGGCTTAAGGAATTGTCATTACTTTAAAAGTAGTATACTTGACATATCTTATTTATATATTAATTAATTTATGTAATTATATTAAATTTTGATGACTTTCATCCTTTACTTCAATAAAATGCAGGGGAGGGTATTGCCAATTTTTTAAATCTGACATGTGAAATTGATGACTTAGAAAAATTTGGTGGTACCCACCCCTTGTTTCAATAAAATGCAGGGGAGGGCATTGCCAATTTTTTAAATCTGACGTGCGAAATTGATGACTTAGAAAAATTTAGATAAGCAAACTTATTGACTAGAAAGTAAAGATAGAAAATTTTTATTATACATTCAAATTTTTGTCAAAAATAACGTACTATATTCTTTTCCTTTTATAAGTCAGCATATAAGAAAATATTACCAAAAAGAAATCAAACAAAATTAAATTAACTAGAAAAACAAATTATCAATTGAAAATGTCAAGTAATTTTTTAATGTCCTCATAAGATTGGCCATTTTTAACACATTCCATAATGAAATCTTTTTTTTAAAACTCTCTTGTTTTTCCAATTCACAAGTAGCCATTTCTCTTTGAAATTGACAGTCATTTACTCTTTCCATCTGCTCTACCTCAAATTTTTTTTCTTCCAAATCTAAGGCTTGCTGATCTTTCCTTAGCATATGATCAAACTTCATCTTCTCAAAGTCAAGGGCATTATTTGCAATAGTTGATTTCGCTGAGAAAATTAAATTGAAATAAATAAATAAATGAGTTAATGATTAAGATATATAGTAAACAAAACTTACTTATATCTTTTTTTTCAAAATAATCCTCAAGGGAGCCAAATGAGCTTGTTGAAGTATTACCACGTTTTAATAGATGGTTCAAGTTCATTGAAGTTGAGGCTCGACGCTTTAGTTTGGAGTTTGAACAAGAGGCTTCAGGAAGTTCTTCTAAAGCAGCTTCTAAAGAGGTATTCACATTTCCAGAATTGAGATAATTTAATGGAGATTGAGTTTGAGTAGGAGGAGACTAGAAAGAAAGAGAAATTCAGAGAAGAATTGAAGAAAAAACAAAAAGTAAACATACATTTAAATTTTGGGCCTCTGAGGATTCAGATCTTCTGCGATATAATTGTTCTGCTTGATAGTTGGGATCATCTTCAGCTGAACTATGGTTAGAAGGTGGAGGGGATTGATCTTCTTCAAGTAAAGGTGTGTTGGGAGGATTATAGGAAGGTTTGGATCCAGAAGGTATATGCTTAGTAGTATCGTGTAGAAACCAAGGGTTTACATCAACTCGGGTGCCAAAAAGATTATCCATTTCCTCATAGAAAGGACACATGACATTGAGCTTTTCGGAAACAGTAGTAATTCCAATCTCCAAATCATCATCGTCAATACCAAAGCCAGTTTCATTTACAGCATGATGATTCTTTTTATATTTTGAATGGTAACTCTTAAATCTCTCCTTCATTTGTTTAGGATTGATATCGATTCTCCCCCTTGTTTTCTTCCTTACTTCATTGGCCATCAACAAGTAGCCATTAACCTTTGAAGAAGGTGGACGTCCAATACGAGTGGACTTTTCACATCCAAAACATGCTTCAAAATTTGATTTTATTTTAAGGAAGTTGATTATGATGAGATAATCATCCTTTTTAAGCTGACCTGAACCTGCCTTTGATTTTTCAGGTGTAGGGCTTGCTTTACGAGGAGACTTTTGTGACGAAGCAGATTTTTGAGTTACCTTTTGAGATTTGGAATGTCTGGGAGGCATTATGAAACTGGCACATAACAAGAAAAAAGATTAAAAAGTAGAAGAAATAAGTAAAAAAGAATGTAAACATGCCTGGTCAAAATATTGAAAATGTCAGGAAGGGGTGTGTGCCGAGGATTGATGGGTAGGTAGCGAGGAAGGTCAGTGTGTCACATGTTACAGGGATGGGGTAAGAAAGGAAGGGATGTTTTGTGGCCAAAATGTGGTTGTGAAAAAAAACGGGAAAAAAGTGCTTATTTGAGGTCATAACTGACACCCTTTTTTGAAATAAGTGACTTTTTTGCAAAATTTAAGTGCTGATTTGTAAGTGCTGATTTGGTTTGAAATCCGCACTTAATTTAAGTGCAGATTTGCCAGAACTGACACCCCCTATTATAACATTTCTTTTAACTTGTTTTCTACATCATTTTTTCATACTAATTTTTCAAAATTCATAATATTATTTATGAGTCTAATTTAGAAAAATTCTATCACAATTTCACCTTCCAATATCACAATTATTCATTTGATAACTACTTGCTGTTCCCATTGTTAATTATTAATCATAATTTTATCCTAAATAATCACATTTCTTAATTTTCTTAAATCATCTGACTTCCTATTTTTTATCAAAATTTTATTCTAAAATGTCACATTTCACCATTTTCTAAATTTTTTCATTTTACCATTTTTACATCTCCATCACAGTTTAGTAATGATATATCATATTTTGTAATTCAATTTTTTTTATTCAACTTACTTGACTTTTTCCAATCATAATTTTGTGCTCAAATAGCATAATTTTACATTTGCTAAATATATTCTTATCTCATATGTCCATTTTCTGGATCAATTTTATAATAAAGTATTACATTTCATCATTTGCTAGAATTTTTTCACACTCACTTGCTAACTTTTTATCATAATTTTTTATTCAAATATCACATTTAATCTTTAGATAAATTTTTCATGCTAATTTTTTCTACTTCTCCATCACAAACTGATAATGGTATATTGCCTTTCTTTATTCAACAACTTGATATTAAACTCACATGCCTTTTTCAAATATTTATTTTGTGCTCAAATAGTATATTTTATCATTTCCTAAATTTTTTCTCATCTCATATTCTCTTTTTTCATTTCAATTGTTTACTAAGATATTACATTTCATCATTTTCCAACATTTTTTCTCATCTCACTTGCAATTTTTCCATCATAAATTGATATCAAATATCACATTTCATCATTTTGGAACATTATTTTCTTATCTCACCTTCACTATTTCTGTCATTACTTTACACTCAAATATCATACTTCTTACTTCAATTATCCTAATTTCCACTTTTCCATTAAAATTGTTAACTCAAACATCACACATCATTATTTAAAATTAATAATTTTGGAAAGTTGGCCAATTGAAATGATTCATACTTCATGAAACAAAAAGCCATCAAAAAAGCTATTGGAACAATATAATATGAGCTTTAGGAGATGTCACCCAAGTATTTCAGTATAGCCCATGGGAATCTGGGGCACATCTTAAAAAATTTAAGTGATCACCAATTTTGTGCAAGTGTTAAAATTCATGCTTTTCAAAATTTTTTGATGAACTACCAGACCTATATTTCCTGCATGAGAAAACACAAAACTCAAAGAAATTAAAATAACCATTATAACCAAACAGGCTACAAAATAAAGACCTGATAATTTACAGTTGAAAAAATTAATGCACCATCACAGCAAAACTTTTTGAACCATATAATATGATCATTAGGACATTTTAACCCAAATATTTCTGCATAGCCCATGTGCAGGTGGTGAACATCTTTAAAAAAAATTGAATTACTAACATTTTTATGCAAGTTTGAAAATGTATACTTGTCAAAAATGGTTGATGAACTACCACACTTATATTTCTTGCACATATAAACATATAACTCAAAGAAGGCAGGATCACCATTCTGACCAAAAGGGATGTAAAATAATGACCTGATATTTTCCAGGTGAAAAAATACATGCACCATCCAAACAAAATCCATCTTCAAAGCATCAGCAAAACTATTGGAGCCATATAATATGAGCTTTAGGACATGGTAACCCAAATATTTTTTATAACCTATGAAAATCTTCAAAAAACATTTGAGTGACCACCATTTTTTATATTCACTTGTCAAAAATGGTTGATGAACTACCAGAATTATATTGCCTGCATGTATAAACACACAGCTTAAAGAAGTTACTATCACTAACATAATATAATGTCCTGATGTTTGTCTTTGAAATGATAAAGATAAATTCCAACTGTTCTGCCCCACCCCAATAGTAGCCTGAAGTAAAACAACATGACAGAAATACTTGGTCATGTTTTCCACACATTTTCCACTCAAAGTAATAATTATACTGCATGCACTGTTTCTATGAATATGCAATATGCAATATTCATTATGAATTATGAGTTATGTGATACAGAATATGCATTATTCAAGAAGCAATATGCAGTATGAAGTATGCAGTATGCATTATACATTTTGATTATTGAATAATGCATAATTCATACATCACATTGCATATTGCATACTCATATTTACAGTCACAGGGGGAATAATCCCTGAACTAGATGTCTAGTTCAGTTTTTATTTCAGGGTATGGCTCTGAGTCTGATTTGTGGACTGATCTAGTTTGACCCCACTTTATATTTTTGCTTTTTCTGACATTGTAATCTCCTTGGCTCATGTCCTCTCATCTTCATGGATTAATTCAAAAATTCTATTAGCATAGCCTCTTCCCTTCTCTTACAAGCATACCCACACCACAGCACCTTAATCCTCTTCCAAAGGCAAAAAATCAGGTGAGATCAAAAAGTGACATTCTGTCAGTATAGTCTAGTATATAAGTATGATATAATAGTGTTATTTTATGGTCCTACTACTTATTAATAAATGATTTAGTGATTAAACCTCAGGGGAAGATTTCTAAAATAGTTATACTCAAATAAAACTCACAATACTTGGATTTAAATGCGTGCTAGTGGTGGAAAATAGAAGAATAAAATATAGTTATAGCTTTTATAAAGATAATATCAATTTATAAGGGCTTTATAATATATTTCTGAATACTAATAATTTTAGTGTAATGTTTGTTTGAAGTGTAGTAATTGAATGATGATAATAAACCGTCAAAATCCCTCCTTACTTATACCCAAATCCACTGGAGTGCACAGACCTTCAATCCAGATGATGTCACTGCTATCCCCGGCAATTACAGCACTGTGAGGGCCCATCACCTCCCCATGGCGTCCACTTCAAGCAGTTTCAACACCCAGACCTCCAGTAAGGACCCTCCATCACTATTAATAATAACACAGAGTCATACCATAAATAGAAATCCCAGATAAAAGCGGATACCATAAAGAAACAGGTAAAATAAATGATCAAAAAGAGATTTAATGAAACTAAAAGCATATAAAGGAAACAAATAAAATTTCCAAGCCCCCAATAACATCCCCAAGCATCCACATTAACCCAAAAAGATCTTTCCAACCCATAAATCCGTGAATAACCATCCAAGGAAGTAATTTTAGTTGTCCAAACTGGGTGTATGCGCCTGATATAGGTGTCTATGCTTCTGTAGGCATTGTGAGTCCACTGATTTCGTCCATATGACCTAAAATAAGCAGAAAAACAAAGGTTATAGGCTATTAAGGGGCTAAAACCCACTTATATACCTAAATATACATAATATACTGCATATTTCACTGAATATGAGATTTATGTATACATATAAGCTTATGTATGTCAATAATTACTTCATATCACTTAAGATAAGTATATTATGACTCCATTAACACCTTAATAAATATTATTAGGCCATGGATAAGCTATTTAAACTATTATAAATTATATAATAGAATAATAATTATATATATATATAATAAAATAATATATATTATTATTTTAACCTTATTTTTAAGATATAAGCTTAATCTAGTTAAGGTTATCTTATTTTAAGCATAAGAAATACTCAGTCCTAAGGATATTTAGGCTGACACTCCCTCACCCCAAAAAAAAACAATAAAAAAAATGTTAAGACATTTTAATTAATCTTAAGGAATGAAATAATAAAATAAAAAATAATTTTTATAATACATATACTGAATGAACAGTATTATTTAGATTTAAATTTTTTCAAGAGATTTTTAAGATCAGAGATTTCATTTTCTGGAATCCACTGGTCATATTCACTTGATTTATTTTTAAATCTTAATAGATACTCAACTCCCTTTTCTTTTATAAGGTGTCTCTTTTTAAGTATCTTTTCAATTTCTGCTTTTTCCACTATTTCTTCAGGTTGCTGTTTATTCCTTCCTGATCTTCTTGGAAAGAGAGCAGTATCATTAGAATGGTATGGTTTTATAAGAGAAATAAGAAATACTGGATGTTTTCTATCATAAGGTGCATATTGAATAACCTCAACAGCATTATTACCAATCATCTTTTTAACTACAAATGGTCCAATGAATGGATCCTTCAATTTAACATTACCATTTAAATTGAAATGTAGCGTTGAAATAAGGACTTCATCACCCTCTTTGAACATTTGTTCTTTATGGGCTTTATCCCATCTTTTCTTTTCATACTCAAAAGCCTTATTTATACATTCTTGAGCGTGTTTTCTGCATAGTTCCTGCATCTGAAGAAAAGATTTAGTACCTGGATGAATATCCAATCTAGGTAACTTATTAAGAGTTTTAGCAGGGGTATTAGGTACATAACCCAACCATAACTCAAATGGCTTTTTGCCAGTGACAGAATGTACTGTAATATTATATGCAAATTCTAAACCTGGGATAAGGGTTACCCAATCATGCGTGAATTTGTCATTGTCTTTAAAATTAAGACCAAAAGCACAGTATCTTCTTATATATCCTTAATGATTTTAACATCCTCAAAATTCATTAAAGATTCATTTGAGTCTATATTTAATATTGGATTGTAAAAGATGGACAAATCATCTTCCAACATACAGACTTCATTTTCATCACTATATGAGATATTACTGTCATAATCACTTGAATCATTACTCTTTTCTACTTCATTTTCAGATTCATGTTGATTTTCAACAATATTTATGTTTTCCTCACATTTGTGACCTTTAACCCAAGGTTTGTTACACTTATAACAAGTATTTGTTTCATACTTTTTAGGTACTACAGGTGCAGTAGGTTTTTTCTGCTTCTCCTGAAGTGTTTTTGAATTCTGAGTTTTTACAGGTTCAACATTTTGCTTATAAGTGGAATACCTTGATTCATACTTATGGTTTAATAATATTTCATTGCAAATATTAATAAAGTCAGAATATTCAGTAACACTTAATGTTCTAGCTACAACAATGTCTCTGACAGATATAGGTAATTTGTATATTATCTTATCTTTCCATAAGTTAAAATCCATATGAGGCTCAATGGCTTTTAATATTTTATTTAAATTCATTAAAAATACCATAGGTTTGTCACCATTCAACGGATTATACCTAGTCTTCTCATACAGTCTCTGCTGAGTAAGCCTGAATTTAGAACCTCCAAATTGTTTTTCAATAAGTTGTTTCCATTCAGCCCAAGAGTAGTCTCTACCCTCACTTAAGACAGCTTCAAACCATAATAAAGCAACATCCTTAAATAAAGAAATTAATTTTGATGTTATCTCTTCATCTGGTAAC
Source organism: Hemileia vastatrix (assembly GCA_030280995.1). Classification (NCBI taxonomy): domain Eukaryota; kingdom Fungi; phylum Basidiomycota; class Pucciniomycetes; order Pucciniales; family Zaghouaniaceae; genus Hemileia; species Hemileia vastatrix. The sequence continues at coordinate 5,679,141 of JASXTE010000017.1, read as the reverse complement.
TTATATGAGAATTTCAAGTTGTCAATTCTTTGAATAAAATGTTGCCAATCAGAGCTGGCTTCCCCATCATAAGTTGGGTACTGATGTATTTTAGGCCAGTTCTTCTGATTGGATTTTATCTCACTAATCTTAGGTAAATTCAACAACTCATTCACTTTTGATAAATGGTCTTGTATTTCTTCCTGCATGGATTTGTGACTTACATTTTCAGATTTGACACTACCACCAGATGGTTTTAATTGTGGTGGTACAGGGAAGGAATGAGATTCACTTTTGCCAATGAAAGGATTATTATTATATTGATTATACTTATGATTATCCTGGTTCATTAGTAGATTGGCAGTTTCAATCTCAACTTTAGTTAATCTTTGTAGCAACTCAGAGACACTTTGATTTGTCTGTGCAAAAGATAACTTTGTTCTTGATTCAGTCTTTAATAAATGTGTTTCATATAATTTTTCTAACTCACAAAATTTGTTTGAAAGGTCATTATATTTATTACTCAATGAATCATATTTAAGAGTTAGAGACAAATGTTCTTTCTCTAATTCTTTATTACGTGTTGCTAATTGAGAAATGTTCAATGTTAAGGATGAAATTGTATCACTAGTGAGCTTAACTGTCTGTTCCTCACAATCAGTCATTCTATTCCACAATGCTGAAACAATTCTATGGACAGTTGGATTATTGTTAAAATATTCCATGTCCTCCTTTTCAATTCTCTCACTCTCCTGTGAACTTCTCATCTCACTAGTAGGTGGTTGCAACTGAGGATTAACTGTATTATCATTGTATATAGTACTGTTATTATGGACAAAAGACAAGTCAGGTGTATCTACTCTAAAACCTAAATTTCTTAAATCCTCCTCTATTTTTTGTACAGATTTAACATCAATAGAATTACCTATATTGTAATTATCAGTATTAGGTCTAATCTGAGAGGGTAAGTTACTTACCAAGGGATGGTTGCCAGTCCTGATTTTTGGCGCTTTTTTCCCTTGTAAGGGTGAGCTGAGGAAGTCAGATGAGGGGGCGGATCCCTGTTGCAACTGTGGCTTGTCCACTGTTGGTGAAACCAGTCCCATTTCCATTTGTCTACCAGGATTTTCTCCTGGGAGTGAGTGGACCCTCCTTGGGTAGGGGGTTGCTGATTTGATTGACTGGGCTGGCCTCCCTTTAATTCTGCCATTGCCTGATTCATCTGCTGAAATCCTACCTTGCAATTGTTTTGCAACTGCTCTACCTCTTTGAACATGAGAGATTTTGATTCCTCTAGCTTCAGAACCTGTTTGGCCAGGTGGGACAGTTGATCCTGAAGAGGAGGAGACGTCTTTTTGATAGTTATCTTTTTTAAGAGGGCGTCCTTTTCCTCTATACTCATGCTTTCTGGCTGGGGGTACTGTTGTCCCTCCATGGTGATGTCCTGGAAAGTTTTTATTAGCTTTAGACCTGGTATTATAAGCAGGCTGTTCACTTACACTATCCTGGGGAGCACTCATATTGTTCAGAATAACAATATTTTACGTCTACAAAAGGAAAAAACTCTGTGGAATTAGTAGACAAATAATATTAGCAATTATATTACTAATAAAAAAGCAATGGAGCTTACCCTGAATTTATATCTTTATTTATTTAAATAAAATATAAGAAAAATTCGAAAAAATCTGTTAAAAATATAATAATAAGTTTAACTAGACCTCTATAAGGGTGAATAATTAGCTTACCAAGCTTTAGCCAAATACCAATTTAATTGGGTGTTATATTGGTGTCCAAATACCAAGTGAAACTGGGTTTATATTGGGTACAGTTACTACTGTAAATATCTAATTTTTATAATAAAAAATTAGTACAATTATTATAAGGGTTCTTTTCCGCAATCAATGAGTTATGATGACCCACTAATATGCCGCAGACCCAAATATTTGGTTAATTTTGAGTTGTACTAAGGTAAAAATCACGTCCCAAGGCTTATACTAAATAATAAGTAAAATATAAGGAAAGACCCCCAATTGTCAGTATAGTCTAGTATATAAGTATGATAAAATAGTGTTATTTTATGGTCCTACTACTTATTAATAAATGATTTAGTGATTAAACCTCAGGGGAAGATTTCTAAAATAGTTATACTCAAATAAAACTCACAATACTTGGATTTAAATGCGTGCTAGTGGTGGAAAATAGAAGAATAAAATATAGTTATAGCTTTTATAAAGATAATATCAATTTATAAGGGCTTTATAATATATTTCTGAATACTAATAATTGTAGTGTAATGTTTTTTTGAAGTGTAGTAATTGAATGATGATAATAAACCGTCAAAATCCCTCCTTACTTATACCCAAATCCACTGGAGTGCACAGACCTTCAATCCAGATGATGTCACTGCTATCCCCGGCAATTACAGCACTGTGAGGGCCCATCACCTCCCCATGGCGTCCACTTAAAGCAGTTTCAACACCCAAACCTCCAGTAAGGACCCTCCATCACTATTAATAATAACACAGAGTCATACCATAAATAGAAATCCCAGATAAAAGCGGATACCATAAAGAAACAGGTAAAATAAATGATCAAAAAGAGATTTAATGAAACTAAAAGCATATAAAGGAAACAAATAAAATGTCCAAGCCCCCAATAACATCCCCAAGCATCCACATTAACCCAAAAAGATCTTTCCAACCCATAAATCCGTGAATAACCATCCAAGGAAGTAATTTTAGTTGTCCAAACTGGGTGTATGCGCCTGATATAGGTGTCTATGCTTCTGTAGGCATTGTGAGTCCACTGATTTCGTCCATATGACCTAAAATAAGCAGAAAAACAAAGGTTATAGGCTATTAAGGGGCTAAAACCCACTTATATACCTAAATATACATAATATACTGCATATTTCACTGAATATGAGATTTATGTATACATATAAGCTTATGTATGTCAATAATTACTTCATATCACTTAAGATAAGTATATTATGACTCCATTAACACCTTAATAAATATTATTAGGCCATGGATAAGCTATTTAAACTATTATAAATTATATAATAGAATAATAATTATATATATATATAATAAAATAATATATATTATTATTTTAACCTTATTTTTAAGATATAAGCTTAATCTAGTTAAGGTTATCTTATTTTAAGCATAAGAAATACTCAGTCCTAAGGATATTTAGGCTGACACATTCAATGGTTTGTCAAAAAATGCACCTAGAAATGGAATAGGGTCACAAAACTGAACTAGACATTTAGTTCACCATTTTTTCCCCTTTGAGGGCATTCAATATTTTTTTCATTTTGAATGTAAAATGTGTGGCAAACATAAACTGAGTATTTCTGTCATGTTGTTTTACTTCAGGCTAATATTGGGGTGGGGAAGAACAGTTGGAGTTCATCTTTATCATTTCAAAGGTAAACATCAGAACATTATATTATGTTCCTTTAGGTCAGGATGGGGATGGTAGCTTTTTTGAGCTGGGTGTTTATACATGCAGAAATATAAGTCTAGTAGGTTATCAACCATTTTTGACAAGTGAATATATGTGCAAACTTGCACAAAAATGGTGGTCCATCAAATGTTTTTTGGAGCTTTTTGCCACCTTCTCATGGGATATTCAGAAATATTTGGACAACTATGTCCTAAAGCTCATGTTATATAGTTCTGATAGTTTTGCTGAAGCTTTGAAGATGGCTTTTGCTTGGATGGTGCATGTATTTTTACAATTGGAGATTATGAGGTCATTATTTTATATCCCTTTTGGTCAGAATGGTGTTGATATATGCATGCAATATAAGTCTAGTATTTCATAAACCATTTTTAACAAGTGAATATGTGCACACTTTCACAGAAATGGTAGTCACTCAAATGTTTTTTGAAGATGTGTTCCACATCCTCATAGGCTATACAAAAATAACTTGGTTACCATGTCCTGAAGCTCATATTATATTGTTCCAATAGTTTTGCTAATTATTTAAAGATGAATTTTTTTTTGATGGTGTATTTATTTTTTCAATTGTAAATTATCATGTCATTATTTTCTATCCATTTTAGTCAAAATGGTGATCCTAACTTCTTTGAGCTGTGTGTTTATACATGCAGGAAACATATGTCTGGTAGTTAATCAACTATTTTTGAAAAGTGTGCATTTTTACACTTGCACAAAAATGGTGGTCATTCAATTTTTGTTGAAGATGTGCACCACCTACCCATGGGCTATACAGAAATATTTGGGTTACCATGACTTAAAGCTCATATTAGGGGCTTTCAGTTCTAGAAAATTTCCACTTTAATTAAGTCCAGATTTCAAACCAATTCAGCACTTGAATTTTGTAAAAAATTCACTTATTTTAAAAATGGGTGTCAGTTCTGACCTCAAATCAGCACTTTTTGCACAATATTTTTTTCACAACCACATTTTAGCCACAACATCCCTGTGAAATGTCATGCACAGATCACCCTCTCTAACCAACCATTATTGGAAAAAAAAACCTCTCACAGGAATATTTAACATTTCATTGTCATATTTTTGAATTTTTCTTAGTCAACATGTCTGACTTAAATGTTTATCTTTCTCACCACAATATATTCCTGACTTTTCATTTCTTGATTCATCACCTTTTTCCAGCTGAATTTTTTATCCTTTCATGCATCTTGTGGCTACTAAGATATTGGCTTTAAAATTTGAGCCTTCTTCTTTGTGCTAGTCATAGTTCATTCCTTATGTATTTCACTTGCTCTATCTTCAATTTCACCCAAATTTCAACTTCAATCTTTTTCACTTTATTTTTCCTACCATTTCCATCAAGATAAGTGTCATCCCCTTTTTTAATGCATATCTGATATCTCTTTGTTTCTATAATGAATGCACACTTTAATCTATATAGGACACTACTCTGGATAATGGTGGAGTTATTGAACCCTTGTTGTTGTCATTTTCACTATCACTTCTAAAATTTATATGAAATTTTAAAAAAAAAATTAATTAGGGTTAGTTTTATTCAAATCACATGTAATTTTAACTGAACATTCTCTTGAAGCCTTACTTTCATTTCCAGTAAACAGTTTTGAATTTGGTTTATTGGTAGCTAAGATATTGACCTTTAAATTTAACTCTTTTTTTGCACAATTTTTCTTTATTTTTGCTTTGATATGATATACATAACAAATAAAGCTTCTTAAATACTTATATCATGATGATTTGAATATTTGTAACTGTCATTTTGCATTTCCAAGGAAAATCTTAAGTTTTCTGATTTAATTTGCCCTCTTGGTGACTTTTTGGATTTATTTTGATAAACTTATGGTGTCTTTTTGGCTTGGATTTTTTTGGGGTTATCATTGTGGGATTATAATGAAATAAGTGAGTATTCTATTTTTATAAATTTTTTATCAATATATTCAATTTTTTTTTGTATATTATTGAATCATGTTAATTCAAATCAACAAAAATGTATATTCTTCTTTATCACTCTAGGGAAAATCATCAAAAAACACAAGCTCCCCATTGTTTGGAATCATTTGATGAATTCACTCATTGTGTCTGTTCTGTTTAAACCAATCAAGACTTAATCTACAGGCTAAGTAAGGTAAGAAAAGAATAATTCATTACTTCTAAAATTATAGGAAGAAATGCAAAGTATGGGGTCAAAGAAATTTTGCCTTTTTTCTTTTTGAATGTCATAATTTAACATATAAAAGTCATTTATCCAGTTCACTTACTCAAGGTTTTAAACCATTGGCCATGCTGCTATGATATCATGTCTACGTTAATTTGTGACAAATTTTCTTGAATTTATTTGTGATTCACATTTATTTTCTTGAAGTCTAATTAATTTAACTTTGTGTCTTCTTCTGAATGAGATTTTCATTTTTAATTTATGAATTGAAATTTATATTTGGTAATCTGGAACCCTTACTAGGATAAAATGCAGGGGAGGTTTTTTTTGACTTGAGAATTCTTAAAAAAAAGTTGGAAAAAAAGAAGTTTTTTGTATATTAGACTTATAAAATTGAAAGTAATATAAATTTTACATTAGAAATACAAAAATTTATGCAATAACTTAGTTGCATTTTAGATTAAAAACATGGCTTCAAAAATGTACCAGATATTCTTGGTATTTAATTACATTTTGTTTACAAAATATGACTAAGTAATGAAACATTCTTGTGCATGAAACATATCTGATGAAGAAAATTTTTGAAACTCTTTAAAACAGAAAAAAAATTCAAGCTCTTTTTTCTGTCAAAGTAATTGTTTCCACCTTGATCACATTTCTGAATCAATGGAATAGATTTACCATCTACAAAACCAATACATGCTGTAAAACCCTCTTCTTGAATAAACTGATATTAATCAAGTTTCACTTCTTTGGTCAGCCAAGAAAGCAATTGAGAGTATCAGAAAAAAATAGCAGTGATTTATTGTTTGGTATAGCTACAAGTTGAGCCATACCCTAAAGAGAAAAAAATTTCCAAAAATTTCAAGGAAGCTCCATTAAAATTGCAGCTCAAATGACATAGTGAGACAGCCAATTTAATTAAAGGATCATTTTGTTGTTTTTGAGAATTTTTGTGAAAAATGGGGTGATCCAGTATAAGATTTACTAATTTAAGGAAAAATTCCTGGGAAGTCCTGAACAGCTTTATAAAACTGGGCTCACATATTTTAAGAATTTCTGGATGGTATATATAAGGGTATGAAGTACTTGGGGCTTTCTTCTTAGAAGGTAAAATTTAATGGCTATTTTTGATAATAAAAAAAAGTCTTCTTCAAGATCAGAATCAGAACTCAAGTGGAGATCAAGAGCTATGAGATTGATTGCTTGATGTAGTCTAACATGATTTGGGAGCAAAGAAGGCATGGCTCTTATATGGTATAACTTTGTAAATTCTGTAGGATGCTTTGAGCTATTAAGTTTTATGCTTTGGAGTGCTGCATATAAATGTGATGATACAGAAAAATAAGTGAAATGAGACTTTATGAAGAAACCAGCACTTTTTGTTGAGAAAGTGTGGAATTAAGTGAAATAAGTGACTTATTTCAATTTTAAAATACACCTGGGGCTAGTGTGTTTTGGAAATCCACACTTAGATAAGTGTGGATTTGGCCAAACTTAAGTGAGGATTGGTAAGTGCAAAGTTTCCAGAACTGACACCCCCTATTATATGGCTCTGATAGTTCTTCTAATTTATTTATGAGGGTTTTTTTTGTGAAGGTGAATTTACTTTCTCAATTTGAATTTATCAAATCATTATTTTATGCCCCTTGTTGTCAGAATGTTGATCATACCTTCTTTGAGTTGGGCCTTTTCTCATGCAGGCAATATAAGTCTGGTAGTTCATTAACCATTTTTTACAAGCATGCATTTTCACACTTGCACAAATATGGTGGTCACTCAAATGTTTTTTGAAGATGTGTGCCACCTGCTCATGGGCAATATAGAAATATTTGGGTTACCATGTCCTAAAACTCATATCACATGGTTCTGATAGTTTTTCTGATGCTTTAATGATGGCTTTTGTTTTCATGGTGTATGAATCATTTTAATTGGAAGACTTTCTGCCAATTTTTATTTTAAATGATGATGTTTAATTTTTGAGTTTGAAATTATTAGAAGGTGTCAGTTCTGTCAAATCCACAATTAACTTAAGTGTGGATTTCAAAGCAAATCAGCACTTAAATTTTGTAAAAAAGTCACTTATTTCAAAAATGGGTGTCAGTTATGACTTTAAATCAGCACTTTTTTCCCAATTTTTTTCACAACCACATGTTGGCCACATCATCCCTTCCTTTCCCACCCAGTCTCTTTCACATGAGACACCCAGAACTCCATCCCCTCATCAATCCTCAGCACACACTTGTCATAGAGATTTGAAACATTTTATTGTGGCATTTTAACAAGGCATGTTATTTTCCTTCTTTTTTATATTTTCAACCTCTTAATCTCTTTTCTCGTTACATACCAGTTTCATAATGCCTCCCATAGAATCCTACACTCAAAAGGCAACTCAAAAAAATGCTTCATCACAAAGGTCTTTCAGTAATGCAAGCCCCTCACCAGAGAAATCAAAGTCTGAACAGCAAAAAAAAGGAAGATTATCTCATCATCATCAACTTCCTCTAAATTAAATCAAATTATGATGCATGTTTTGGATGTGAGAAGTCTACCAAACTGGATTTCCACCTTCATCAAAGGTCAATGGCTTCTTGTTGATGGCAAATGAAGTAAAAAATAAAACAAAAGGGAGAATCAACATCAATCCTAAGAAAATGAAGGAGAGGTTCAAAATATATCAATCCAAATATGAAAAGGCTCATTTTTCTTCTACTTCCACTGGCTTTGTTATTGATGATGATTATTTGGAGATTGGAATTACAACTGTTTCCAAAAAGCTCAATGTCATGTGTCCTTTATATGAGGAAATGGATAATCTTTTTGGTTCCCAAGTTGATATCAACTCTTGGTTTATACATGATACTAGTAAGGATAAGCCCTCTGGATCTCAAAAAGCCAATAATCATCCCAACACACCTGAAACTCAAGGACATCAATCCCCTCCAGATTCTAACCATAGTTCACCTGAAGATGATCCTAAATATCAAGCAGAAAAATTATTCTAGAGTAGATCTAAGTCCTAAGACCCCCAAAATTTTAATGTATGTCTACTTTCTCTTTTTTCTTCAATTATTTTCTAAATTTCTCAGTCTTTTATTTCTAGTCTACTTCTACTCAAACTCAAATTTTTAAAATAATAACAAGTCTTGCAATGACAATCCTGCTTTGGAAGCTTCTTTAGATGAACTTCCTGAACCCTCTAGCTCAAACTCCAAACTAAAGTGTCAGGCTTCAACTTCAATGAACTTGAACCATCTTTTAAAATATTGTAATACTTTTACCACCTCTTTGTCCTCCCTTGACAATTTTTTTGAGAAAAAAGATATTAGTAAGATTTGGTCACTGTATATCTTCTTCAATAACATATTTATTTTTGTTCTATTCAATTTTCTCAGAAAAATCATCTATTTCAAAAAATTCTCTTGAGTTTTAGAAGATAAAGTTTGATCATATTCTAATGAAGGGGCAACAGGCCTTAGATTTGAAGAGAAAAAAAATTGCTTCAATCAAATTTTGAAAAGGCTAAATTTGATGTGGAGGAGTTTGAAAGTGTCAGCCTAGTTATCCCCATATCTGAGTATTTCTTATGTTTAAAATAAGATAACTTTGATTTAATTTAGCTTATAAGTTAAAATTATGCTTATTATGCTTATATATATATTTATTATACCATTATATGACTTAAAGTAGTTTAAATAGCTTACCAATAGCCCCATAGTACTTATTAAGGTGCTAATAAAGTTTTAATATATTTATTTTAAGTGATATTAAGTAATTATAGAGATACATAAGCTTATATGTATGCATAAATCTCATATCAAGTAAAATATGTAGTTATATTATGTATATATAGGTTTATATGCAGGTTTAACCCTCCAAATAGCCTATAAGATTTATTTTTCTGCTTATTTCAGGTCATTTTGACATATTCAATGGACTTGCCACGCCTACACAAGCATATACACCTTTTTCAGGTGCATATATCAAGTTTGGACAACTTAATCTGCTTCCTTTAATAAATTTACACAGATTAATGGGTTGGGAAACAATTACTGGGTTAATGTGGATTCTTGGGGATGTTATTTAGGGGCTTGGAAATTTTATTTTCCTCCTTTATATTCTTTGGGTTTTATTTTATTCTCTTTGGACAAGTTATTTTACCTGTTTTTTATGGTACCCGCTTTTATCTGTTTTCTCTATTTATGGTATGGGTGTATGATATCATTAATTACAATTGAGGGTCCTCAAATGAGGTCTGAGTGTTGAAACCACTTGAAGTGGATTCCATGGGGAGGTGATGAGCCCACAGTGCTTTAATAGCCAGGGATAGCAGTGACATCATCTGGATTGAAGGTCTGTGCACTCCAGTGGATTTCGGTATAAGTAAGGGAGGATTTGATGGGTTTTTGGAAATTAATTACTTACTAAAAATCACATAAACACTATTAAAAAATTTTTAGCATATACAAATATATTTAAAAGCCTTTATAAATTGATATTATCTTTATATTAGCTATAACTATATTTTATTAGCCTATTTTCCACCACTAGTCTGCACCAATCAAAATATTGTGAGTTAAAAATTGAGCATAACAGTTTTATTTGTCCTTCCCTGAGGTTTATTCTATAAATCACTTATTATTAAGTAGTATGATAATTAATATTTACTATTAAATCATACTTAAGTACTAGCATATATTGACAGAAAGAGCTCACCTTCACTTGGAGAAAACAAAAGACCATGGCTTTCAAAGAGAAATAGCTAGTTGTGAATCGGAAAAAAAATAAATTTTTTTAAAAAAAGAATTCCATACAGAATTTATAAAAATGTCCAATCTTATGTGGACATTAAACAAATAATTGGCCTTTTTAATTGATTAATGGTTGGGGAATGACTTTAATAATTACTTTTAATCTTATCAAAAAAAGTTATATCATGTGATTCTGATAATACCATTTTTCCTCACTGGAATCTACAATTTTGCACTTTTGGAATTCCAGATGATAAAATAATGCTGAGACCTCTGCAAAAATCCTCATTTCCAACATAATTTTATCACATCACTACCACTTCGCATTTCTAAATAAATTAAAGTCAACAAAACTCTATATCTGTTTGAAAAATTTTGCAATACCCTCCCCTGAAGTTCATTGAAGCAAGGGGTGGTTATCACCAAATTTTTCTAAGTCATAAATTTTCCATGTCAGATTTGAAAATTTGGCAATACCTTCCCCTGCTTTTTATTGAAGTAAGGTGTAAGCATGGATATTCCCAGGATTGAGTGAAAATTACTCATAAATTATTTTAAAAAAATTTAGTATACATGGGAGCAATAAATAAAGGTACACAAGTTGTATACATAAGTGAAATTAATGATGAAATACAATATATGCCATTACAATACCTTATATACAAGTATATATCCACCTTTTACAAGTCTAATGTGCTTAATATTAAGTTGGAATATGTCAGAGTTATCTTAAGAGCCTCAAAAATAAGGTTACATAATTTTTAAGTAGACTTAAAGCTGTTGTTTTCATTATTTTATGTAAAAAACAAGAAATGCGCTTTAAATCACCTAAAAGTTAAATACATGTGCTATAAATTTAATTATATTGAAAATGAGCCTTGACAGGTAATCATTTGTTAATTAGAACTATTGATTCGGCTATTCAAATGCATAAAAATAACACTTTTAAAATTTGGTGTTTTTATGCCAGAAATGACATCTGTGTACTGGCCACATATTGCCTGCATTTTTCCCACATGAATAGCTTCATTTTTAGAAAAGTTAGATTTTTTACACTATAATTACCCCACATTATATGCGCACTATGGGGAAACATGCTAAAATAAGCAACATGTGCTTATTTAGCACTACGCAATATAGGGGGTGGACTTGCTAGCAAGTCCTCAACCTGAACTCAGATAGAACTCAGACTGAACTCATACTGAACCCATATTGAACTCTACTTGAACACCCACCTAAAACTGTTCTTCTGAGTGGTTTTCATCCCTGATTGTATGGTTCCGTTATGGTAAGGTAAACTCTTACAGTCGCCTTGCTGTAAGCAGAATCCGGAGGAGATATGTGGATTTAGCTGAAAACCCCGTCCTTCCAATAAAAATAACAAAGTAGGTGTTCTAAATCACTAAGCTAACCAATCTACTTAGATCTGATTGATAAAAATAATGAAACTCTAAAATAATTAACGCTTATTGAGATTTAAAGAAAGTGGCTGTTGATAAAGAAATACTGATAACAACAATTAAGGTGTACCAGTGAAAGATCTGTAAAGATTGACTTTTATGTTTTTATAATATTTTAAATTTATATGAGACAGCAATAATCAAGTCCCAGCGATGAAGACCTTTCTAAAGATACCCTGTATGATGTGTGATTTAAATTGTTGAGTAGTATTTCTAAAATGTTATATATAAAATATAATGTTATAAGGGTATTACAATTTATTTAATTTGTTGAGTAATAAAAAATGAGACTGTAGTGGTTAAAGATTAAGCTGTATGATCTGTCCCCCCTCTCAATTTCGAGTTTGAGAAGCGCTTAAGTATTCCTAGTCACGTGCCTAAGTTTTCCCCTCCAGAGCTCTTCCAGAGTCAATCCGGAGCCCGTACGGAGTCCGTACGGAGTCAAAGCGGAGTCCGTATGGAGTCGAAACGGAGTCCATACGGAGTCTGTCCGGACTTCCGGACTCAATTAGAACCTTAAAACTATAATAAAAAATCTAGAAAAATTACACATAATAGAGCTACTTTCCCTTTACATACCAAACTAATTTTCGTAGTCTGCGCAGCTCTAATTACCCCGTGAAAATTCATCAAAGTTAAGTAATTTTTGAAAACGTAAATATTTCTATAAAACTTTAAAATTCATTTAAAAATTTAAGAAAAATAGTAAAAATTCTGGGAAAATTTCCCAAGGTTCTTGAGTGACTCGACTTAATACTTATAAATTTTTTAGACCGTAAAAATAAGTTTTCTCCGTAAAATAAATTGTTTCGTGTAGGCATTCACTCGTGACCAATTTCTTCATATTTTAAACTCCAATAAATTAAATAAAACCCTTTTATAAAAAATAATAACGCCAATCTTGCATGCCGTGATAACTCCATTTACATACTTGGGTGCCGTACTAAACTTTAGGCTACCACATCCTCCCTCCAATCGAGAATGTCCCCATTCTTATAACTTTGAATAAGTGGTTGAGCAATTCCAAAAGAATTATCTTTTCTAATAAAATAATTTGATAAATTTGTTTTAGCTGGTCTTCTTTAACTTTCAACATAAATGTTGTTTTCTTTCTTCTCTGGCTTGATATAACATAAAATAATATAAATATAAATCTTGTGATGATTCCACTACTGAGAGCAAGGTTTGAATCCCTTCAGACTCCCATATACCAGTCTTCCTTCTTGTCACAGCATTGAGAGAGTGGATCTTCCTATGAGCCGAATACTCCTGATTCCAACCTCATAGGGCCCCCCACTGAGCCGAATTCTATGATTCCAATCTCGCCATAAGGTCCTCCAAGCTTCACACCAAAAAAAATGGCCTAACTATGAGGCACTAAAAAAAAATCATTCCCTAAAATCCAACTACCATCCTAACTTCTGATTCCTTCATCACAATTTTCAAACTTTGCTATACAGCAAACCCATAAAATACTTTTGCCAGGCTTCCAATAATAATTTTAACTTTAGACCATGTTAAAGCGCCACAAATTTCACCTAATTAACCATTATGATTTCTTTAGCATCATCACCACCTAAAGTTTTAACCTCCTAAAGCTTTCAGCACCCAATTCCAGAAATAATTGAATAACCAGTTTAGAGTCTTAGTGGACAGTGATAAATTAAAAGATTGAATTGAGTTATCCAAACAAGATTGACATTCCAGTTTAAAGTCTTGGTGGACCAAACATATATCGATTTCCAGTTTATGGTCTTGGTGGACCAAAGATTGTTTAAGTGCATAAATATCTTGATATATTCCTAAGTAAGGCCTAGGCTTGACCAAAGATTGAATAAATTTGATAATCCAGTTTAATGTCATAGTGGACCAAACATTTGATCGACAAGTAATCCAGTATAAGGCCATAGTGGTCCAATGAATGTTGAATTATCCTGCAGATATTAATTTTCCAGTTTAAAGTCATAGTGGACTAAACAATGAATGAACTACCAGTTTAAAGTCATGGTGGACCAAACATTTAATCAATAAGAAATCCAGTTTAAGGTCATGGTGGACCCAACACTTGATAATAGTCCAGTTTAAGGTCTTGGTGGACCTAACATTTGATAACACTCCAGTTTAAGGTCATGGTGGACCTAACATTTGATTTATATAAAAAAAAACCCGTCTCCGAAAATATCCATAAAATCTTGAAAATCCTTGAAATTCAGTTTAAAGTCTTGAAGGACTAACAGCTCCATTATAAAATCTTTAATGAAAGTCTTGAAAATTAGCCAGTTTAAAGTCTTGGAGGACTAAAAGATCCAAAATACGTGTAAAAAAAAAAAAACCTTAAAGAACGTCTTGAACAGTAGCCAGTTTAAAGTCTTGGTGGACTAAACAGATGTCTTGAAGTAAAATCCCATAGGTATTGAGTTCCCCTAGACCCTGTTTCCTTTCTAAACTATATGAATAAACTAAAAAGAATAGTGACTGAAAAATAAAACTAAGAAATATAATAATAATTTGATTTAATTATTTAATTTTTTTTTTTTTTATTTATTTATTATTTTATTTTTATTTATTTTTTTTTATTTTATTTTTATTTTATTTTTTATTTTTTTATTTTTAATTTTATTTATTTTTTATTTTTATTTTTTTTTTATTTTTTTATTTTTTTATTTTATTTTTTTTTTAAATTTAAAATAAAAGATTTTAGAAAAGATAGTTTAGAAATAAAATTTAAAATTTAATTTTTCAAGAAAGATAAATGAATGTGAAAAGAAGTAATAAAAAAGAATTATCAAAATTAAAATTTTAAAAGATGCCCCCCGGCCATTTGATGAGCCGTACCCTCGACATCATACCCACATCCAAGTGCAACTTGATGTGGTTACACAATTTTGAGAAATTGAAAAGAAAAGAAATTAAATGAAAGTTTTTAGAAGATAAATTTTATAATGATGATCACTGGGTGGGCTCCCTCCAATTTATAAAAATGATTAGAGACCACCAGTGAGCATCACCTTTACAATAATTCATTATATATATTAAAGAAAAGAAATCACAATCTAACATAAAAAAATCAAAAACAAAATAAAATAAAAGAATCTTGAATCCAGCGTTGAGAGCGGTGTCTCTTGATTCGTTCCAGTTTATAGTCTTAGTGGACTTCCTAAAATTAAAAGACAAAGCCAGGATTCAACTAGAAACAGGGAAAATTTTGGAAACGAACATTATGGGGTAATTGTGTATAGAGCAGCCAGCCCATCAATTACCCCCACACTTGCCAATATTAAATTAAGAAGGTTCCCCTGTGAACACTTCTTCCAATAAATTTTAAAATTTTTCCAACACTATCTTCACCCATATTTTAAGAATTTTTAATTTTGAAAATTTTCAATGAAGGTTTTCTTGCATTTCGTTATGTTTCATCACAGTTTCGTCGCCCATATACAGTGTAACGATAGTAAAGTATTTTGATAAAAAAAGAAGATAGTTTATCCTTGTTGCGGAGGAATCCATAAAATTTCGTTGATATCATAGTTTATCCTCATCGTGGAGGAATCCGTAAAATTTCATCAATATCATAGTTTATCCTCATTGCGGAGGTCATCATAAAATTTCGTAGATATCATAGTTTATCCTCATTGCGGAGGAAGACTTCGGCACTCCTGGTGCCTCTAGGATAGAACCGTTTCACTTGATCGGCCGCTACCCTCTTCTTTAATACTACTCCATCCAACTCTTCTAGCACATATGAACCGCCAGAAACTTGCTCCTTGATTTTATACGGTCCATTCCACCTATCTGCAAACATTTTTCCCCACTGACTTTCCAAACTCCTATTATACACCAGGACCATATCACCTGGGTTCAAAGGTTTCCTTAATCGATGTGCCAACCGCTCATCCCAATATCTAACTGATTGATTTCGGATCTTCATCATCCGCGAATATGCCTTTTCTAAATATTCTTCTTTCTTTTCTAGCTGCATCATTCTTGCACACAATAATTCTTCAGTAGTTTTGACTGTGTCCCAGTCAACTCCAAGATATGATTCAGCTTCTAAATCAACCGGTAAAACTGCTTTCTGTCCAAAAACAAGTTCATAAGGTGAAAATCCGGTCGTCCTTTTGGCAGTGATTCGATCAGCAAATAAAACTAAAGGTAAATAGTGCCTCCATTTTTTGGCACTTGTCCCACACATTTTAACTAAAGCATCCTTGATAACTTGATGCCCTCTTTCAACCATGCCTTCAGCTTCAGGATAATATGGGGTTGCTACCCTAACCTTTGATCCAACTTTCAATACGGCCTCTTTAAACTCTGTCCCAAATTCAGGACCTCCATCTACCGTTACCAACTTCATCACCCCATACCTATATACCCAATTATTCAAAAAGAATTCTGCCACATTTTTGGCAGTTAAATTAATAAGAGGCGCTGCCTCTACCCAACCAGATAAATCATCTCTGGCCACAATTAAATATTTATACCGTCCCTCTTTTATATGAACGGCATCTAAACTAACTCTCCCAAAGAGCGTATATTCACCGGTCGCGCGTCCAGGTTCTTTTGGCCTTAAATAACTTCGTCTTTGACATTCTTCGCATGACTGAACCCACTGTTTAACAGCCATCTTCATGCCAGGCCACCAAAATCGATCAGAAATTCTTCTAAATGTTTCTCCAACGCCTCTATGCCCGAGATCTTCATGCAGTGATTTCAAAACTAATTCTTGCCCCTTCTGTTGAGTTATAACTACTTGAGGATTTGGATACCTCCTCCTCATTAAACGTCGACCAGATAGGTAAAACGTAGATGACTTCCTCTTGATAGCCACCCATTCATCGTTTTCACAATCTTCTGGCCTCTCTAAAGTCAACAAATATTTGACTAACAAGAAATAAAAACCAGTCTGACCCCAGACTTCATCTTGAAAATCGATTAATATAACATCAATAGGGACTTCTCTATCACCAATATCACCTGCACATGAATGAGCCAATAATCGTTGACCCCTAAATAAATCTTTAATCGAGCTATGTCGACGTTTTTCTTCTGAACCTTTGGATCCTTCGAAAACCGTATTTGAAAATACCTCTTTCTCTTTATCCACCTTTTTATTTAAGTTCTCTAATTCTCCAACATATACACCATTCCTTAATTTACTACTATCCCACACTACCAATCCATTTTCCTCTACATACACCACATCTTCTTCTACCTCCTCTCTGCCGAATTTATCTACACCTTTATTAACATAAAAACTATTTTCCAGTTTATCCTCTTGGTGGAGGTCATCATCATCATAATCTAAACACAATAGTCCTGCCAGTTTAACCTCATGGGGGAGGTATGGAAAATCTTCAGCTCCTTTAGTGCTGGCTTTGATAATAGGTATATCTTCATCGAACTCTTCTGAGTCTGAATCTTCTTCAGTGGGTGGTCTCCTTGATAAACCATCTGGCATAGTAAAAGTTTTGCCAGGCTTATGAACTAAATCAAATGAAAAATGTTGAATAAAAGCTACCCATCTCGTCATGGGTGCGTTCGGTAAACTTGGGGAATTAATCATCTGGATTAACGATTTCGCATCCACTTGCAACTCAAAATGTTGCCCCCACAAAATATGCTGAAGTTTCTTCAGTATTTTTGCCACACCACATAATTCCAATTTTGGTTGAGAATATCTTGATTCGACCTCAGTAAATACTACAGATTCATACCTAACTGGCCTGATGTAACCAGCTTTATCCATCTGAGACAGAACCGCCCCAGCTGCAACCTGACTTGAATCAACTGCTAAATAAATTCTACCAGCATCTTTTCCATAATCTAACTTGTGCAGGACTAAATCCTTCCCTACAACCTCCTTCAACTTCACAAACGCCTTCTCACACTCTTCATCCCACTCCCAGTCTGCATCCTTTCTTGTTAACCGTCTCAATGGAGCTGCCAATGAAGAAAAGTCCTTGATAAACATTCTAACATATACGCAAACGCCTAAAAACCCTCTAACTTTGGTCGTATTCTTGGGTCTTGGCCAGGACTGAATTTTGTTAACTTTCTTCTTGGACATAATCCTACCCTCTCTACATACCACATGGCCTAATATTTCTAAGGCTGGCACACAACATGAAAATTTTGAACCTGAAATAGTTAAACCAGCCTCTTCAATTCGAAACAAGATTCTTTCTAAAGTAATTGCAAACTCCCAAATGAATTTGCGTATCCCGGGATTCTCTTCCAACACCTGGTTATCATAGTCGGTTGTTGGTCCCTTAATTCCTCCATCATCTATAAAGATTCCAGCATATTGTGGAATTTCGTCTTGAAGGATCCAAGCCATCTGAGCTTGATAAACTGCAACCGAATTTGTTGCTCCTTGAGGTAATCTTGTTAACTGTAAGCGTCCAAGTGGCGTATCGAATGTAGTGAGAGGCCTTGAGTCTGGATGTAACTCTCTCTCATCATATCCACCCATAATATCTCCCAAACCATAACACACTCTCCCTGCAAACGCTTCAACAAACTCCTCAGCACTAGGTGGTATCCCAGCATCCTTTATTGTAACCCTATTTAATTCCCTAAGATCATGAACAACTCTAAGCTTGCCATTCGGTTTCTTGATACAAAATACAGGACTAGAATAACTTGACGTTGATTGCTCATACAGTCCAGTGCGTATCCGTTCTCTGACAACTTCAATATAGGCTTCTTTTAATGCAGCCGGAATAGGAATCGGTTTCTGCTGCCACGGTTCATGACATACCACAGGAATCTTGTAAGGCTCCCCATAGGAATGCTTCAACACACCCCTCTCCTCTTCTACAAAAGCAATGGCTTTCTCTCGCTTGACCATCACATCCAACAACAACTTCTTCTCTTCTCCAGACAACCAACCATCAGGTCCAAAATTAACAACACCCAGTCTCTCAAAAGTGATTCTTGACGTCTCAGAAAATTCAGGCGGATTCTTTACCAAGGGACTTTCATAAGGATCTCTTGATAACCTTGGTCTTCTCAAAGGTGGATTTAATTCAGCAGGTAGTGATTCATTAATAGGTCGAACTTTATTTGCTACTTTCTTATATTTGGCTGCGTCCACTTCTAAATTAACTTGAGGTAAAACATCGCCATTAAAACTTTCATCAAATGAATCTTCTTCATTGTCAGAATTGGAATAAGAAAAATTAGAAAAATATTTTATTTCATTTTTAAATTTTACCCTTTTCTCCTTTCCCTCGTCTAATTTATAAACAGATTTTCCAACACCTTTGCTTCCCTTATCCAACAGTAAATCACCCGTAAAGAAAGTTGGCAGTTTAACCTCTTGCTGGAGGACCGGAATCGAATTTTCACAAAAATTATTTTTTTGAGTTTTAATTATACTGAGATTTTTAATCGGATTTTGATAAGATTTTCGCAGTTTACCCTCTTGCTGGGGGTCCAAAATAGAAGGAGATAATTGCAGTTTAACCTCTTGCTGGAGGCCCAAAATAGAAGGAGATAATTGCAGTTTAACCTCTTGCTGGAGGCCCGTGATAGAATTTTCACAAAAATTATTTTTTTGTGTTTTAATTATACCGAGATTTTTAATTTGGTTTTGATGAGATTTTTGCAGTTTACCCTCTTGCTGGAGGTCCGTAATAGAAGGAGATAATTGCAGTTTAACCTCTTGCTGGAGGTCCGGAATTGAATTTTCACAAAAATTATTTTTTTGAGTTTTAATTATACTGAGATTTTTTATCGTATTTTGATGTGATATTTGCAGTTTACCCTCTTGCTGGAGGTCCAAAATAGAAGGAGATAATTGCAGTTTAACCTCTTGCTGGAGGCCTAAAATAGAAGGTGATAATTGCAGTTTAACCTCTTGCTGGAGGCCCGGAATAACATTTTCACATAAATTATTTTTTTGTGTTTTAATTATACTAAGATTTTTAATCGGGTTTTGATGAGATTTTTGCAGTTTACCCTCTTGCTGGAGGTCCGTGATAGAAGGAGATAATTGCAGTTTAACCTCTTGCTGGAGGTCCATAAACATACCCTTCCAATTTTTATCCAACCTAATTTGGCCCATTTTGCCTTTTTCACCGTTTTTAAATTTAATAGAAAAACCAGGTAAATCCAATAAACATATAGAAAAGTCCAAAACGTATTTGCACTCCAAAGTAATATTAACAGAAAATAATTGAGAATCCACTTGAATTATCTCCAAGTGAGCTGACCTATTGCAATCCGGGATCTCATCCTGAGGAGAGATTACAACATTAGAGCGATCAGCCCCTGCTACCCCAAAAAATGAGGGCATTCATCCCTTTCCAACAAACATAATTCACCAGAAGCCGTCCGTTTTATATGCCGCTTCTTGGTGCAAACACAACACTGGCACAGAGTAGTAATCCCTGGCCGTGTTTCCCAACCTTCATCTCCAGGAGGTGCTAACCGCATATGTAACCTCCGCATATCTTCACCAGTGATCTCCAAGCTAATCCCCATGCCAGCTTGATACCCTATCCTGGCCTCAAAATCCATCAAAAAAGGACCACCAAGAACAGTTTTGACTGCTCCTCTGGCCACATAAAAGTGAACCTTACCAACAGATCCACCAATGCCTAACCTGACATGCTCAGCAGTACCCATCAGCTCTGTTGCATGCCCTCCAATACCTCTGAGGTTTCCCCCAGTTCCACTTTTAATTGGCAAGCCTATACTCGTCGCTTGCTCCAATGAAATTAAATTAATTTGAGACCCTGAATCGACCAAGGCCTTTACTTCTTTACCATTAAGAGTTACCACCAGGTAACCCAGGGGAGCGGAAAAATGTGTATCTACATCTTCCCCAAACTTTTCAGCATTTTCACAAATATATTCCACCTCTCCAGTGGAAACCCGACGCCTCGTCAAATGCTTCTTTTGCTTTTCAGCAAGCGCCGGACTAATCGTAAATAACTCCCCCAAAGATAAGGGAATCTGAAGTTGATTCACCCTATTCAAAACTGCGTCCATCGCATTAGCTTGACCAGAAACTACTGGCCGCTCATACTGGACCTTTGATTTAACAACCTTGGCCCTGGGTACCTCTTGAGGTCCAACCAAGCCATCTTCACCCCCCATTATAACATCTTCACTTTCTATAACCCTAACTCCGTCACCAGCTTCTTGCACTAATCCTGATCCATCGCTAGTCCTTCTTACTCCCTCCATTGGGATGGGACCGCTAAAACTTGGTCTGGGTAGAGACGCCAACGGTACGTCCTCCTCAGAATCCGAATCATCCTCTGGCATAGGCTCACCATTTAAATCAAACTTGCCATAACTAGGGGGCCCCATATCAGCAATCCCCTTCTGCATTTTATATAATTCGTCCTTAGAGTAAGGGTTCAATTTGTTGGCGGCAGTTTGAGCACTAGAATTCTTGTCCTTTGAGTAAGGGTTCACTTTGTTATTGGCCTTGCCAGGATTAGCCCTCAATTGGCTCTGAATGCTACTTTTCGCCTTAGTAGCAGCTGCTCTTCTAGCAGCATTAACATTGTATTTGCCAGCCATACAGCTACCCTCCACCTGGGCAACCGTCGCCAGCTCTAAACCACCAAAAGAAGTAGAAAATGTGGCTTTACTGACCTCTTTCTCCTTGCCCTTGTCAGCTTTACCACCATTACCATTACCATTTTTGCCACTCTTGGCATTAACATCTTCATCCGTCACCTCTTCAAATCTGGCTCTCCTTTCAGCCGTTAAACTTCTTCTGACCAAATCAGAAGGAGACTGTCCTTCACTGGGCTTGATGAACGAACCATCAGGAAATTTATAAACTTTACCATCAAATAAAACTCGCCCAGCATCCATATCCTTATCAAGAGCAAAACAAATTGTTGCTCTATGCCCTCTCCTATTACAATAGGAGCACACCTTTGGCTCATCATAGCCACCTCTATAATTACTACCACCATTCCCACCATTTCTCCCATTGCCTGGGAAGCGGTTACCATTGTTATTGCCATTATAATTTCGATGTTCATAACCTCTGGACTGATAAGAAGTTGACGTCGACGAAGAAGCGATTGGGGCCTTGTTGGCCTTCTGGGTTTCTTGAACAAATATTTTTAATTGTTTAGTTAAATTGGCCAGGTGATCGACCATCTTATTATCTACATTACCCTCAACTTTAGCAGCAGGTAATCCCATTTGAGCCTTCTTGGCCTCCTGGGCTTTGACCATAATATCGTTGTTTTTGGCCAAAACTTCGCTAACCTTGCTAACATATTGAGTGCATGACTCTTGATATTTGTCCAACGCTAATAACTTTAGATGGGCCTGAATGTTCTCTTTGATAACCTCCAGAGCCAGTAGTTTCTGCTCACCATTAGGCAGTTCCTTCATCAAATCTTTTCTTGAAAGATCCTTCAAGACGTCCATTCAAATATCCCTGCTGCATGCTGTCCAAAACAAATCTTTTGCCTGGTTCTCATGCACTAACTCGTCCACCAGTATGAGATATTCCACCACTTCATCAAACTGAACACAGAGCTTTTTGAAGTCAGCCATAGAAGAAACACCACCTTTTGCTTGCCAGTCTCCAACAATTTTATTGAGGTCCATCATAGTAAACCTAACACCCCATCTATCAATCATAGCTTTAGAAAGCTTAACCCAATCCTTGTCCTTGAATGCCTGCATAGCAATAACCTCTTTTTCCACCTCCCTATCAGCAATAAAAAACCTAACTTGCTTCACCATATCCACATGGGAAGCACCATCAACAGCAGCAGCAGCTTCATACCTGCTAATGAACCATTTAACCTCCTCCCCATCAAACTTTGGGCCATCCCAAGAAACAATTCTAACTGAGGGAGTAAGAGGGTTAGAAGATCCAGAAGCAACAGCAGAAGAAGACATCCCAATAAGTAATGAAAAGCGTTAACAATCGATAAAATAACAAGCCTCTTGCAGGCCAATAACAAAAATCCAATTAGAGTTCCAGAAAATAAGCCTCTTGCAGGCTAATAACGTTCTTGATCCAAGTAAGTCTGTAAAGAAAGCTAGAGAAATCGAACCCCACATTGGGCGCCAACTATGGTAAGGTAAACTCTTACAGTCGCCTTGCTGTAAGCAGAATCCGGAGGAGATATGTGGATTTAGCTGAAAACCCCGTCCTTCCAATAAAAATAACAAAGTAGGTGTTCTAAATCACTAAGCTAACCAATCTACTTAGATCTGATTGATAAAAATAATGAAACTCTAAAATAATTAACGCTTATTGAGATTTAAAGAAAGTGGCTGTTGATAAAGAAATACTGATAACAACAATTAAGGTGTACCAGTGAAAGATCTGTAAAGATTGACTTTTATGTTTTTATAATATTTTAAATTTATATGAGACAGCAATAATCAAGTCCCAGCGATGAAGACCTTTCTAAAGATACCCTGTATGATGTGTGATTTAAATTGTTGAGTAGTATTTCTAAAATGTTATATATAAAATATAATGTTATAAGGGTATTACAATTTATTTAATTTGTTGAGTAATAAAAAATGAGACTGTAGTGGTTAAAGATTAAGCTGTATGATCTGTCCCCCCTCTCAATTTCGAGTTTGAGAAGCGCTTAAGTATTCCTAGTCACGTGCCTAAGTTTTCCCCTCCAGAGCTCTTCCAGAGTCAATCCGGAGCCCGTACGGAGTCTAAGCGGAGTCCGTATGGAGTCGAAATGGAGTCCATACGGAGTCTGTCCGGACTTCCGGACTCAATTAGAACCTTAAAACTATAATAAAAAATCTAGAAAAATTACACATAATAGAGCTACTTCCCCTTTACATACCAAACTAATTTTCGTAGTCTGCGCAGCTCTAATTACCCCGTGAAAATTCATCAAAGTTAAGTAATTTTTGAAAACGTAAATATTTCTATAAAACTTTAAAATTCATTTAAAAATTTAAGAAAAATAGTAAAAATTCTGGGAAAATTTCCCAAGGTTCTTGAGTGACTCGACTTAATACTTATAAATTTTTTAGACCGTAAAAATAAGTTTTCTCCGTAAAATAAATTGTTTCGTGTAGGCATTCACTCGTGACCAATTTCTTCATATTTTAAACTCCAATAAATTAAATAAAACCCTTTTATAAAAAATAATAACGCCAATCTTGCATGCCGTGATAACTCCATTTACATACTTGGGTGCCGTACTAAACTTTAGGCTACCACACCGTTGTCAATAGCTCAATGTGTGTTCAATCTGTGGTGAGTTTGGGTACAAGGTTATGGACTTGCTAGCAAGTCCGCCCCCCATATTGTGTAATATAGTGTCCTAATTTAATTATAAGTGCATTGACCTCATTTTATGCACTGATTTCATTAACAACCTTAATATTGGCACCATAAATTAACTACCATGCTTAAATTAGCCTAAATTAGTCAAGTATTTGCCCATGAAAGCACCTTCCAAGGACTGCATTCAGTTACCGCACATCTCACATCCTTTCTTGGGTTTCTCAGTGGTTTCTCAGTCAATTTTTGTCATTTTTGGATGGGAATTTCACATAGTAAGTTGGAATAATTAGCCTCTTTGTTTCTACTTTTAATTCCCCTTAATATTTTTTGATGTTTAGTGTTATTCTTTATTTTTTTTAGTATTTTATTTTAAGTTATTACACACATATACTCTCTTTTTGCTTATTCTTTTATTTTGATGGATTATCCCTATTACTCAAGGATTTTGGTGGGTGATATAATTCTAATTGTGTCATTGGTAATTCCTCATGTTGATGGAAAGTTGTATTAGCTAGAATGAGATGTCATTGTTTATGTATAGGACTAGTAAATCAAGGTGGTACATTGGAGAATTATTGAGTATAAAAGGAGGGGGTCTTGGTCTTATTTTCTACATTCTTTCTCATAACAATTAAAACACATAACCATTACAATTACAATACATATCAATAGTGATTCTAAAGTTTTGGAATTGTGTTTGAACTATTACACCTATTTTTCTATCAACTACAAGATTGTAAACCAATTATAATTAGTGAGAATAAAATCACTGAAACCCTTATATTGAGTTATATTTTAATACTTATTGAATTTATACTACAGTATTCATATAGGACCATCAAAATCTTCTAGAAAGCTGACTATTTAAGATATTCACTACTCTGTAATTGAACTCAGCCTGACATAAGGGGTGAAAATCACCAAATTTCAATATAATTGCATAAATTAATAAGTAGATAGATAAGATAAATCAAATTTACTAGTTTTAAAGTAATGAAAATTACTCAAGCCAAAATTCAGACCAAGTCTAGAGACTAAGTTTGGGACTTTCCACAGGTATAAGCTAGATGAACCCCATGAAACAATTTAATGTTATCATGATTACCATTTATACAACACAAGGTTTTTGGCTCTTTACTTTAGTTTAGTAAATTGAAATATCAGATTTATTTATTAAAAAATGTAACAAAGAATAAAAAAATATTCAATGACTTTACAAATCCCCATACTTTTTTGATCTACCTAAAGTTTTATTTAATTTATTGCTTGTTAGGGCCTAAGAAGGTGGACTACTACTAGTGCTGACACTAGCCTGGGATAGGACTGACTATGCTACTAAGTAGTGAGATAAACTAGACTGATTATGTTGGGATCACAAAAAGTGAGACGGGACTGACTATGCTGATACAGCAGTGAGACTAAGAAGTAACTGGATTACTATATAAGTTATCTGATGAGGAGCACTCCATTGTGCTTGCCCCATATAACCCACTTATGCAATATCCCCTCTTCTGCCTCTCACAATGCATAGCACCCATAGCACTCCTCCTCCTCACCTCTCAACCAAATCCTAACATTACCCCCTCTTTTACCCCTCCTGCCTCCTGTGCTCCTTCTCAAACTCATTCAACTTTTCCTCAGCATTTGCCAAATTTTCCACTGGTTCCCAGCACCAATACCCAACCTTATATCTTTTCCAATGCACTAAATACTGAACCCTTCCCCTGTACGCCCTCTTAGAAATAACCTTTTCCACCTAAAACTCCTCTTCATTTTCCACCTGGATTGCTGCTGGTGGCTACTATGGATGCCCTGGAATTGTATCTTCTTTATGATTTTTGAGAAATAAAATGTTGAAAACTGGATGTACTTGCCTCATTGAGATTGGTAGTTCCAGTTCATAAGCTGAGTCTGATACCCTGAGTTTGACTTTAAATGGTGCCACTTTCTTGTGATCTAGTTTAGTGCTGGGGCACAATGTTGAAAGGAAGCATGAGCTTAACCAAACTTTGTCACCTACCTGTAGTACATGATGCTGGGTCCTTCCTTGATCATGATGATGCTTCATTTATTTTTGAGATAACTTGAGAGCTGCTTCTAGTTCTTGAAGTTGTAGAAAATCTTACAGTACTAGCTATAGGGCTTGACCAAGGGAGTTGGAGAAAAACTAGAGAGAAAAACCCCTGTCCCTTTAAAAAAATACATGTGAGATTTACTTGCTAGTTAATTTGAGTTTTGTTTGATAAAGATTCTTTCAAATACACTTGAATTCTTGATGGGCCAAGAAAGTAGTCCCCAGACAGACTACCAAACTGAAGAACTGAAATGTAGACCAATGGCCGCACCAGAGAAAAAAATGATACTTGATGTAGGTTGCAAATCCACACCAGAGACAGCAATAATACTTGATATAGCTTGCAATATTATACCAGAGAAGCAGTGACAAAAGGTGAGGTCAAGTAAAAGCTAAAATTTTCACAACCCATCCAAACAAACACAAAGAGTGAAGCCAGAGATCCAGATATCCCAGATGGTAGATGATCTCTTTTAACTTTCTTAAAACTACCCACACACAGACCCTTTAACCAGATCCCCAGCTTGATCCAGCTCTCTCAGCTATCTACATGCATAAAATAGTCTCTAGAGACTCTCTTTCTCGCAGGCAGGAAGCCTCCCGTAGGCGGGAAGCAACTTCTAGGCCTACAAACGCCCAAAAACAACCAAACAACCTCTCAAACCACAAAACTACACAACTACTCATAGAAAATAGCTAATCACACATAACACACACCAAAATGATACAAAAAGAAAGGAAAATAATCTAAGACATAATAAGTGACCCTAACTTAAGCCTACAAAAATACAACTAAATACCAATACTAAACACCATTGCCCCAACTAAACCCTACATACCAAATACCCCCAAATACACATTCCAAAGGCCTATGCATCTTTGGAACACCACAACATATACTCAATATTCTTTGGATCTGCTCTTCCGCTTCTGGGACTTGTAACATGGGTGGGGTACCAATTGGGAATGTTGGGTGATATAAATAGTTGGTGTAAAAGGGTGACATTCCTGTTTCACCATGTGTCTGGTTATTGTATGAGAATTCAGCCAGTAGTAACATCTGCACCTAGTCATCTTTCTGATAGTCAATGTAATGATGCAAAAAAATTTCAATTTCCTTATTCACTAAATCAGATTTCCCATCAGTCTGTGGATGCCATGCTGTTGATAAGATGGGCTTTATTTTCAGTTGCTCATACATTGCTTTCATCAGCTTAGTGTTAGAAGTAAATCCCTTATCTGATACTATACTTTCAGGAAAGCCATGTAATTTCCAGACATTTTCCACTATTAAGTCTGAAATACCCTCTGATGTAACCTTAATAGTGGTGGGGATGATGTGTTCCATCTTGGTGCAGTGGTCAACTACTGTGAGGATAGCATTCATTCCTTGAGACTTGGTTAATTCCATTATAAGATTGTAGGAGAGCTCCCTCCATGGCTGTTTGTAAATATTTAGTGGCATCAGTGGTGTTGCTGTTGGACTAGCCTTGTTCCTCTGAAAAGAGTCACATGCAAATACATAGCGCTGGATATATGCTTTCATGGACTTCCAGTAGCAATTACAATTCACCAGCTCCATAGTCTTCAGCAGACCCGGGTTTCCTACCATTGGGGAATCATTCCTTGATTTTACCACCTGCCTCTTTAGCTCCTCATCATTAGGCACCACTATCCTTCTATTCCAATACAGCACTCTCCCTTCCAGGTGATACTCCTCCAATCCTTTCCTTACCAATACCTCCTTTGATAACAGTGCCTTCACCAACTCTTTCACTCCCTCATCCTTTTTCTGCCCCTTTCTTACCCATTCCATTAAATCTTCATCTGCCATTTCCACATTTTCTAGAATTACCCCCTCATTAAGGTCCCCCTTCAACAAAATTGCCCCAACAGTGTGTAGTTGGCCCAGTGCTGGGTGCAAGTCAGGATGTTGTGGTAGTGCATCAGGTTTGCCACTTTTCTTCTCTGGTTAGAATGTAACAACAAAGTTGATGCTACTTAGCAGTTCTTCCCAGAAAGTCAGATTTTTTGTGGTCAAAAAGTTTTCCAGGTTTTTATGATCTGTGTAAATAGTAGCTTGTAACCTGTGAGGCCCTCCTTCCAAATAATGGTGCCAGGTGCTTACCACTTCCACTAGTGCCAATAAATCCTTATCATATATTTCATAGTTTAATTTGGCACCTAGCAGTGCTTGTGACAAAGAAGCTATTTGGTGAAAGACATTTTCAGCATCATATTGAGTTAATACTGCACCTAGTGAAATATCTGAACAGTCACATTCCAGAACAAATTTCTTTAATAAGTCAGGGATTTCAAGAATAGGGGCTGTCACAAATTTAATTTTCAGGTAGTCAAATGCATCTTGTTGCCTACTCATCCAGATAAATTTGGCTTCCTTCTTTGTGAGGTCATGCAATGGTTAGAAAATGTGGGAGTGATTTTCAATAAAACACCAATAAAAATTTTCAAAGCCTAGGAATGACTGGAGCTCCTTTACTGATACTGGTGTTGGCCATTCCGTTACTTCCTTCAATTTCTCCTGAACCATTTGCACCTTATTTTTTGAAATGATCATACCCAAGTAGGGGATTTCACTCACTGAGAAGACATATTTCTCCAGATTTAACCATACCTGGGCCTCCCTCAAGCGCTTCAAACAGTTCTTTGTAGGTATCTGATGTTCTTCCAATGATCTGGAGTAAATAAAGATGCCATCCAGGTATACTGCTACATCTATCCATATTCTGTCTCTGAAGATTCTGTTGGTGAAGTTTTGGAAAGTGGCAGGCACATTAAATGGACCAAATGGAATTAACAACCATTCAAAATGACCAAATTTAGTTCAGAATGCCAGTTTGTGTTCATTTCCTTCTTTTACATGTATGTTGTGGTAACCTTACCTAAGATCTAGAGATGTAAAAATCTCTGAACCTTGAAGACTATCAATTAGCTCACTAGTAAAGGGAAGGGGATATCTGCTCTTTACTTTCAGTGCATTTAACCTTCTGAAATTCATGCAAGCTCTTAGTGAACCCTCCTTTTTTCCTGAAAAGATAACAGGGGCATCCTAGGAAATTTTGGACTCCCTAATAAAATCATTCCTTAAATTTTCATCAATCATCTCTTTTAGTGCTGTTGACTCTAGGGTTGATAATGTGATTTTGCGGATAAATTGAGGGGTTGCACCTGGCATCAGATCAATGGAAAAGTCATATGGTTGATGAGGTGGTAGGGTCTTGACTTTTCCCTCTGCAAACAGTGGTAAGATCTCCCAGTAAGCTTCAGGGACCATTTCCTTGAGGCTTTTTGTTGGCTTTGATAACTGGACCTTGGCTGAAATCTTGGAAGATATTTTCCAAGCTATTGCATTAAATTCCAGTTCCTCTTCTTCCTCCAGCAACCCCTCCAAGTCCTGAAACTTAGCATTAAGAGAAAGTGCTAGTTCTTGCGGAAAGTCTACTGATGATAATGAAACACCAGAAGACTCACCAGGAGGGGCCCCTGACCCCTGAAGAGGCCAGAGGAAAAATTCTTTTTCTTCCCCATCCACTTTTCCATCTTCCTCCTTCCATTTTCTTTGTTGTGCCTTCTCCTCTTCTTGGTGCACTTTACCCCCTTTCTGCTCCTCCCCAGTGCTTACTGTTGGTGCCCTATCCCCAGTCTTCTTCTCAAAATCAAAAGGATGCATCAGCTCTGGTTGAAAGTCAACTGATGATAACAAAATATCAGAAGACTCTCCAGGATGGGCCCCTGACCCCTGAAGGGGCCAATACTTTAGGGCCAGCATCCCCTTTCCTTCCCATCTGAACCTTCTTTTCCTTCCAGAAAATTTGTGGGCTATATCAGTGTAACCATGTCATCCCAAGTACCATGTCGTACTTGTCTTTCAGGTTTGTGGCATATTCCCTGCACTGAGACTCCCTTCTGTCACATTAAAACCTGAAAAAAACCATCTCTCTTACTTCTCTTCCCCCACCTGGGGATCTGTCAAGCATAATAAGATGCCTAGGGTGGTCCAATTTTTCTTTTTTCAATTTATATCTTTGTAAAAACTTGTTAGAAATAAAACAGTCTGTGGCCCCACAGTCCAGTAGGTCTTTTACATTTGTTGTGGCATAAAGGGTCATTGAAAAAAGTTTATTATAATGCCATTATCATTTACTTCAAGTGGCTTACACACTGATAATTCTTCTACTAAGTCCCCCTTATCCTTTCCCTCTAATCTGCTTTCAGAGGGCACAACCTTCACTCTAGAGAACTGTCTTTTACCTGCACCTTTCCTACACTATCCTCCACCTCACTAACCCCTATTTCTCCTTTACATTTCCTTTCCAGATGACCAACACTCCCAAATCAGAGGAACAGCCCTCTACTGATACACTTCTGTTATTCCTTATCAGATAGCCTTTTTTTTCTACTGGTGCCACGTGCATTTACTGCATCAATGTCCATGGCATTTGGGTCCCTGGAACTGCCCCCACTTGATGAGGCATGGTTGTGCCACTGACAGGGGCCACTTAAACCATCCGTCTGCTGATGTCTAAACTCCTTGTTAATTTGGATGGCCAGCTCCATGAGCACTTGGAGGGAGTCTGGACAAGGGTGACTGATTAGGGTGTTCCTGATTTTTTTAGAGCCCATTTATGTAGTGAAACATGAGTTCTCCTTCTCCCCATGTTGTAACATAGCTGGAATGGCCCCAAAATTCTGACACATACTCAGAGACAGAGTTTTTGTGTTGTAACTGGTTGAGAGCATGCTTTGAGGTTGTGGCCACATTGGGGTTTCCAAATTCCAGTTCAAAAGCCGCCATGAACTGATGGAAAGTTGTTTCCAACTTTCCATTTCCAAGGAGTTCCTTTTTATTTGGCCTTTCCCAGCATTCTGTCTCATCTGTGAGGTAAAAGATTGCAAGCCCAATTTTTGATCACTCATCTGGGAACTGATGACTTTTGAGCATGACACAAAGGCTTACCTGTGATGCATACTGATCCTCCTGGGGGCCTTGCTTTCCATTAAAAATTTCTGGGACTGCAATTTTTGGGCCTTCAACAAGCAGTGCTGGTGTTGTAGGCCTTGGCTGTGCCTTGGCTTTGGAGGCGTCCAGTTCTAATTCTGTTGGTGCACAGTATGAGGGCTGCTCCTCAGCTAGACATTCAATAATTCTGGTGTTTTTTTCTTGAAAGTGTTCCATTTTTTTTTGCATTGCAGCAAGTTTTTCTGCATCAGGTTTACATGAGGGATTCATTGTTCTTCAGTAGTGCACCAATTAAGATTGGAAAAAATGTTAGGACCTAAGAAGGCAGACTATTACTAGCTCTGACACTAGCCTGGGATGGGACTGACTATGCTACTAAGCAGTGAAACTAGACTGAATATGTTGGGATCACCAACAGTGAGATGGAACTGAATATGCTGATATAGAAGTGAGACTAAGAAGTAACTGTATTACTATATAAGTTTTCTGATGAGGAGCTCTCCATGGGGCTTGCCCCATATAACCCCCTTATGAAATATCCCCTCTTCTGCCTCTCACAGTGCATAGTTCCCATAGCACTCCTCCTCCTCACCTGTCAACTAAATCCTAACATTACTTTTACCTTCTTTTTTTACCTTGTTTATCCTTTGGGTTAGCTTTTGACTTATTTGGAAGGAGCAGCCAAAATGAGTAAAGTAGTGACAAGATTCTAAACCTGGAGGAGCTTTTGTTGTTTGGTGATTATCATGAGAAGAGTTTCAAACTTATTCAATGATTCCATTTCCTAATCCAAAATTGATTATACACCTATGATCCAGGAAATATAAACCATGTACTTTGATTTTAGCAGGTGAAGGAATAGGTTGTCCAGTAATAGGATTGATATAAGAGAAGATTCTCAAAGTAAGATAATTGGAATCATTCATATTGGTATGAATCTTGTTATGAAATCCTGAATGAGTGATTATAACATTCAAAAATAATTAAGAAGATAAAGATGAAGATAGAGGTGTAAAGCTTGAATCAGAAGAAACAGACTTTTTTTTTCTGAAAAAAATTTGTTACTGGTCAAAAAAACATCATTTTTTAAAAAAAAATAAATAAAAACTCACACAATTAAAATAAAAATACCTTAAAGATTTTCTGAAAATAATTAATAAGAATAATTATTACTTTACTTCAATTTGAGGAGGTTTTTTTTTGTTAATACTGCACAAAAAAACAAAAGAAAGAAAAAAAATTAAATGTTAATGAAACTTTTCTGTCAATTTTTAATTTCTCCCTCATTGGTCTCTGTAAACCTTTTCTGTCAATGTTTTCATTACTCATCATTAGTCCCCTTTCCCCCTGTGTAAAAATTCTCCAAAGCCCACTCCACACTGCCTCCAAACCTCCCAAACTCTCTCCAAAAACCCCCCAAACCATCACCTTAACACCCCTCAATCCCCCTACACCTGCTTCAAAACCCCTTATAGTCCCTCCATTACCCCCTCATACAAATTTTTTGTTACAAAACAATCTTCGTCAATTTTTTGTTAAGAGTGCTGTTTGCACTCCGGACTTGGATGCAGGTCCCCCCCTGGTTTTTCCTGGTGTGTATAAATTAGAAAAGAAACGCTTCCAATTCAGCGGTACCACGAAAATTTGCTACCAGTCTAGAAAATGACAAGCCCAGAATGAATTTGTTACATTGATTTCTAAACACAACCAATATTCCCCATCATGTAAAACTGCGGTTGGAATAGTTTTGTTCTGCAGATAAGCTGTAAGAAAGACGGCTTTGTGAAGCTGGAGCATTCATCCATCAGTCTTTGCAAATAAAAGTACAGTCTTGACTGTCGATATCTTCCAGCTGCCTGGGCGCCACGTGCCACGCGAGAAGCCAAAGAACGTTCTTTAACTTGTCGAGTCCAGTTTTTGATTTTTCTTTCTTTGCTTTCTCGACTTCTTGCTCAATGGCGCTTAACAACCCTTCTGACACACCCCCTCCAATGGAAAACAACCCTTTCAGTGAGGAAGAGACGATGAAGTCGCAAAATAATGAGGAAATGAAAATTACCATGCTTGGAGCTGGCCAGGAAGTAGGAAGAAGCTGTTGTGTAATCCAGTACAAAGGCAAAACAGTTGTCTGCGACAGTGGAGTCCATCCAGCTTTCTCGGGCATGGCTGCTCTTCCTTTTATCGATGAGGTTGTGTCTTTGCGCCATATTTTGTCTTCCTGATGGCTGTTTCTTACGCTGACTTGGGTCTGGTTACTTACAGATTGACTGGAGCTCGGTGGATGCAATCCTTATCACCCAGTTCAGTCTCCCCTTTCTATTCTTTGCTATCACTCAAATATGAAACCCAACTATGCTGAAGGACGATTGCAAAGGAGGCAGAAACCACACATTCCCGTTTACTAATCTTTCTCTGGATTTCGTTTTATTGCTATTGCTATATGTTTCTCCCTACAGTTTCCATCTTGATCATGCCGCCTCGCTCACATATATCATGGAAAACGTGGGTCAGCTTTCGCTTTTATTTTTGCCGTAATCCTATCATCTTGGGAATTCTTTTTGATACTAAATTATGTGCTATTCCCCCCTCCCCCCTTGGGTATTCACGACATTGGTGACGAAACTATGCTACCTTATATTTTATTTCACCTTGCCCCTCTCATGAATTTCTAATTATTTATCAAAACTTAATTCTTGGTCAATGATTAATGGCTTAGACCAATTTTAAAGAAGGAAAAGGCAAGGTTAGTTGCTTCAATATTCACAATCCAATGTTTACTTGTTTGATGCTCCTTAAAGTTGCATGTGAAAATGTCACTTAAATCTGCTCTTCACAATTGACTAACCCTTGATTTTTGCACCTTTTTTGTTGGACTTTTTTTTTTTTCACTTTTTTAATTACACATAACCTTAGGTTTTTATGACACATCCAACCAAGGCGGTTTATCGATTTCTTATGCAAGATTTTGTAAGAATCAGGTGCATGCAACTTCCACCAGTGGTTTTTTCGTCCTACCTCGCTTTTGAATACTATGTAAAATCAACCATCTTAAAATTGCTTCTTTTCTCTTTTTTGTTTCAACTGTGGTGAATCGATCCCCGATGGATGAATGACCGTAATCATACGCAGTACGATAGGGCTAGAGAGTGATTTGTTTAACGAAGAGCAAATGATTGCATCTTTTGAAGTTAGTTTCGTTTTTGTGCATCTCTCTTCTCCTCTCGAGTTCTTTTTACAATCCACCAAGAGACCTACTGGCACAAATTTCAGAAAATTTTCTTCCGCGGTTATGGATAACACTATCTTTCCTCTTTTATCCTTAGTCGATACATGCTATCGATTTTCATGAAGAAATATTCATAACTTCCAGTTCGGATAGCTCTCTCAAATTTTCATCTTACCCTGCTGGACATGTTTTGGGTGCAGCCATGTTTCTAATTGAGATTGGTGGGATCCGAGTACTCTACACTGGAGATTATTCGACCGAAGAGGATCGCCACTTGATACCTGCTAAGTTACCCAATTGGAATGAAAAACCTGATGTGATGATTTGTGAGAGTACCTACGGCGTTCAAAGTCTTGAGCCCAGAATAGAAAAAGAGGAACGATTTACAGGTAAGCAGCCTAATCTTTTACTTTTTATTTTTTTATACTTTGAAAAAAATTCCCTTTCACAATTTATGAAACAAGACTGACTCAACATTTTTCAACTTGGCAGCTTTAATACAAGGTATCCTTAAAAGAGGAGGCAGGGTACTCATGCCTGTTTTTGCTCTAGGCAGGGCACAAGAACTTTTGTTAATTCTAGACGAATATTGGGCTGAGCATCCTGAACTTAACAATATTCCAATATATTATATATCAAATCTGGCAGCGAAATGCATGAAAGTTTATCAAACTTTCATTCATGGCATGAATGATCATATAAAAGATAAATTTAACAAGGGTATAAATCCTTGGACATTTTATCGAGAGGGCAAAGGTGTTTTTAAAAAAGGGTTTGTGACGAATTTAAAAGGCATTGACAAGTTTGATGACAAGGGTCCTTGTGCAAGTTTCTTTCAGTACTTTTCATTCCTTAATTCTGTTTTGACTCAGCAAAGATCTTCTGCCAATTTTCTGTTCATCAAATAGAAAAAAGCTTAACTTTCTCTTTTCTTTTTTTTCTTTTTTTTCTTTTTTCTTCTTTTTTTTTCTTGGGGGGTGGGGGTTTAAGGTTGTAATGGCCAGTCCTGGATTTATGCAAAATGGGGTCAGCCGAGAATTATTAGAGCGATGGGCACCAGATAGACGCAATGCTATATTAATCACTGGATATTCAATTGAAGGAACAATGGCTCGGGTGAACCCCCATTTCATTTTCTCCTAGTTCACCTTGGATACTTTTTTCCGTTTCATGGCTCATCAATTCACTTGTATGGTAATGCTGATTGAATCCTGCTTTCTTTGCATTGGCTTGGAGTCACAGGAAATGATGAAAGAGCCTTCAGAAATTATAGGCTTAAAAGGCAACAAAATTCCTCGTAGATGTGATGTCCATTATATTTCTTTTTCAGCTCATGTCGATTACTGTCAGAATGCCGCTTTCATTGATCAAGTCATGCCTACGCATTTGGTACTTTTTTCTCCTGTTTCGCTCCCCTTTTTCTTCTCATTTTTGCAAATACTTTTCGCATGGAGCGCAAAGCAAAATTACATCCAAATGTTTAACTATTGATTCTGGATTGAATAATTTAGGTTTTGGTCCATGGAGAGTTAAATAATATGACGAGATTAAAGAACGCTCTAAAAGACAAGTACACGAAAAAAAAATCTGATATACAAATTTACACTCCAAGAAACGTAGAAACTTTGCGCCTCAAATTTGAAGCGCAACGAATTGGCAGAGCTATTGGGTCTTTAGCTGAACGTACTGTTGAGGAGGGATCAAAAATTTCCGGAATTCTAGTGTCTAAAGATTTTTCTTATACATTGTTGTCCGCAAAAGATCTCAAGGAATATACTGGATTATCGACAAGCACTATTGTTGAACGGCAAATGCTCATTATCAATGTTGCTTGGGGATTAATCAGGTGGCATCTGGAAGGAATGTATGGCCGGATCACCGAAGGAATTGATGAGGATGGGTATGATACTATGAGGGTAAGTCATAATTACTGATTTGCCACCATATTTCAATGGATCGATAACTGTAAAAAAAGAAAATTAGATCAACACCATAAAAATATGTAGCTGTTTTTTGACATTGAATTTTTGAAATATACAGGTAATGGACACGGTTGATATCAAGAAAACATCAGCCGACCGGCAATATGTTGTGGAATGGATAGGGTCTGCAACAAATGATATAGTGGCTGATTCAGTAATAGCACTATTATTGGGGATTGATTGTAGCCCAGCTTCAGCAAAGCGTATGATTTCACACTCATGAACATTTTCCTTTTCAAACCACAATCCTTTATGACAAGTTTTAACGCTTGCTGGGTTTGTAGTTACTTCACACTCCCACCATTGCCATTCGCATCCTTTGGCAGAACCAAAATTAACGCAATATATCGAACAATATCACTCAACCGATGACCACCAGTCAAAACCCGTCCAGGGCGATGCACTGACTTCATCGGGCCATTACTCCGCACAAATCAAGAATGTATCAAAAGAAGAGCATTCATTTGTTCCAAATGATATTATCACATTAGCAGCTTCCAGACTAGAAAAACTTTTGAGTTTCCTAACTTGTCAATTCGGTGAAGTCCAACTTCTTGGCTATTCTTTGCCTGAATCAAACGAAAAAAATCTTGCCAATCTTGATTCAGATAAATCGACCAAATCAGTTAAAGAAGAAAGTGGTTTAAATGGTGAGAATAACGTACCAAAAGGCGAAAAAATTCTCGAAGATACCATGCGAAAAGCTAATCCAAGTCAAGAAAACGTCATGGAAATTCTAGCGCAAGATAATCAAAAGTCAACTGAAAAAATACAAGCATCGGAGATTGTCCAAGACACAAATATGAATGAGAGCGAAGGAGTTGATCAAAACACTCTACAGCGTCCAGGGATGGAAGATGGACCTCAAGCACCTCAAAATGATCCACATAAAAGTGAAAATAACTATCAAAACATGCAACCTCAGCGCCAACATATCAAAAAGGGACAGTTTAACGAAACAAAGAAAATTCAAGAAGACAACCCGTCCAGTAATATACCAATCTCATCTGCACAACAAAATTCCATCAAAGGCGCCCAAGACATTTCCGTTTCATTTGGATTTTCGGGATCTGCTGAGCGAGGAAACGACAAAGTTAATGAAATTAGCTGTGACAGTGTGCAGCCTACGATTGAGCAACGTGTTCCGACAATTAGAGTTTGGCTAGATGAATTTCATGCTGATGTATCTCTCATTGACCTTGTTTGTATTGTTTTCTTTTATTTTCTTTCCTTCTATTCATTTTTCAAAAATCAATAAAGTGTCCACCTATATCACCTCTCTGTTTCTCTGTACCAAGCTGATGATGAATCTTGATTTTCTTTTTCTCCTTTGCAATCGCGTTTGTGGTCACCTCATCTCTAAATACAACCGAATTCAAAATCTCATGTGGCAATATATGGCCCAAATCTTGAAATTACCCCACTCTCACACACACACACACTTTATTTCGTGACGTAAAATTAGTCTGTGATATCTGATAACGAACCATTAGCCGTTAGAGTTAGATCGATTGTTGAATTGGCTTTGCAAATCGTTACTCCATTAGACCAATTACTTCATCTTCCAACCTCAATAAAAGATATTTGATGAAAGTAATAATAATAATTAGGCCCTAAAAAAACTGCTAAATTTAGTAATCATTAAATGTTAAATACACATAAAGTGGTGTTTGTACTATATATAATTATTATTATGAGTGGGTGAGTTAGGGATTGTTAGTTGATTAAAGATAATTGCGAAGGTACATAGGCATTTTTTAAATAATAATAATAATAAATAAATAAACTTTACAATGGTTTTTTCAGTTGTATATATTTTCGCATATATCTTGCCATATTTGTTTATTAAGGGTATATTGTACTGAAAGTAGATATTGGTTACTTTTCAATTTCATATATATATATATATATATATATATATATATATATATGTGTGTGTGTGTGTGTGTGTGTAGTATATATACCTAGACATTTCATAAATAATGACAACAATTCTCTATAATCCATCACCTGAACAGTTGGGAAACCTATGACTATCAAGATCTTTTCACATGTTCTTATTTGAGATCCATCTTATGACATAATTAAATTGAATGATCAATAGTTAAGAGATAGAAGTTTTCTTTTTCTTTTTTGGTTTTTGGTTTTTGGTTTTTGGTTTTTGGTGTTTGTTTTTTGTTTTTGTTTTTCTATTTTTTTAAAAAAAAAAATTAAAAAAAAAAAATAAAAAATTTAAAAAATGAATAAATATGAATGGGTTGTGGCATGTGATGATATCTAAAAATAAAGAGATATATATAGATTGTATATGTCTGTCTGTCTGTCTGTCTGTCTGTCTGTATGTATGTATGTATGTATGTATATATATAACTGTGATAAAATGAATCTCTGAAGAGTTTATATTTATCCAAGTTTTACTTCTTTGATTAGTTTGACCCAACTATAATTATACATTCACAAATCATATCTTTTGCTAATAATAATAGTAATAATGAACGTAAGAAAAAAGAAATTTAGAATTGTACGATGGGTGTTAGGATTTGAGCTGAGAGGTGAGGAGGAAGAGCGCCTAGGTGCTATGCATGGTAAGAGGCAGAAGGGAGGAATATTTCATAAGGGGGCTTTATGGGACAAGCACTGTGGGGCATTCCTCATTGGATAACTTATATAGTCATTCAGTTACTCCTTAGTCTCCCATAGTTGTAACCCTCACTTTTGCCAGCCCCAACAAAGTCAGTCTTAATTAGTCTCACTACTGTCTTCAGCATAGTCAGTCCCATCTTAGGCTAGTGTTAGCACTAGTAGTAGTCTGCACTCTTAGGTCTTAACAATAGGTATCACATGAATCCATCTCTCTCTCTCTCTCCCCCTCTCCCCCTTCCAAAAAAAAATTAAAAAAAATTCAATGTTCTTCACCTCAATCATTGTCATTTATTGTTATGCTAACTCTAATACAAGATAGTTTTCTTCTTTGAGAAGAAAAAAGAAAAATCATTCTATCTGATCTACATGACTCTTAATAACTATTTTCTTTTTTTGTACACATAAACATAAACATGCACACGCATCTATGAAATCCTGTTGAATCATATCGAAAATATTCTAATAATCTTAAAATGAATCTAAACCATCACATTTTTTTCTATTCTTCTTTAAGTTTTCAAATTTGAGCACAAAATCGACTACATATTAAAACATGTTTTCCACAAGAAAGCGTCATCTTAGAATAAGGTTGGTGAATCCAAATTCTTCGTCCTGGAAATATTTCTCGATGTAGTTCGGTTAGATTAGTGATGGGTTGAAGTTGAATCATATGATTTTTATTGTTATTGTCATAACAGTCAACTGAGGGGGTGAATGAA
The DNA here is from genome assembly GCA_030280995.1 of Hemileia vastatrix. Classification (NCBI taxonomy): domain Eukaryota; kingdom Fungi; phylum Basidiomycota; class Pucciniomycetes; order Pucciniales; family Zaghouaniaceae; genus Hemileia; species Hemileia vastatrix. Next base: position 5,639,429 of record JASXTE010000017.1, on the reverse strand, counting down.
CAAGAAAAAGGATTACCTGAAAAATTTAATGAAAATATAACCTGAATGAGATGTTTAGGTGATTCAGTTGAAATTGATTCATCTTCCAAAGCCTCACAAATAACTTGAGGTTGAGAAGAGTTAAGAGTTTCAGAATTATCATTAATAATAGATTGAATCAAAATTGGAATAGAAGTTGGTAAGATAAGTGAATGAGTTTTATTGGTGATATCACTTCTCCAAATTTGCCAAGCGCTTTGACGGATTTTGATCATATTAATTGATTTTGAAGTTAAACCGAGTTTGAGATATGATGTGTTGATGTTATCTGGACGGCTTAAACAAGGAGGAGGAGGAGGTTTGGGACGGGGAGGAATAGATAAAGGTTTGGATTGAACATTGGAATTGACTGATGTACATGATGATCGAGATAGTTGTAAAGGTGCTAACTCTAAAATAGACGATTTGGTAGAATCTGTAGTAGATTTATGATGAGAAGAATGTTTGATATTTGAATGAGATCCTAGAATCTGTCCCACAGGACGGTTATCAAGAACAGATTTAAGCAAAGTTTTATGATTTAAGGGGGATTCTTGAGGAACAAAATTGGAGAAAGATTCTGGAGAAGCCAAGTTAGAAGTTCGATCTTGATATTTCTGATTTGGAGTTGTGATGATTTTTGATAAAGGTAATTTAGAAGTAAAAGAGAGCGAAGAGGATTCAAATATGCCAATATTAGTGCCAAAGCTATGGTTATCCATTTGTATTCCATTTTTATGTTTATCATCTGCGGCTTGTATATGTTTCAGTGAATTAGCAAGCGACGATATTGGAGTTTTGAACGATTTGTCAACTTTAGTAGAGTTCAAAAAAGGTGAAGATGGGACGGAAGCATGTACTGGATTTTCATCTGCTTTTGGTTGACTTGTAGAGGATTTTTCGTTTGAATTTAAAATCATGCGTGAATCAAGTAAGGAGTGGGCGGTATTTAGAAACGGAGTAGTAGTTCCGTCTGTTAATCATTAATTATGAATTTTTTTTAAATTGAACAAAATTTAGGGTTAGAGTCTTGTTAAAGTGATAAGAGCTGGGAAGAACATACCATCAATTTGATTCGATCGGCCAGTTTTTAAAGGCTTTAAGAGGAGAGAAAAAGAGTCTTGTTGTAATGAAGAAATGGAGCATTTTGAATTATTGACGTGATGTGACTGAGAAGATGAAGCCAGATTATGAACTAAAGAAGAAACAGAACAATCATCTAGTTTGGAAAACGATGAAGTCTTTTTTTTATCAGCTAAATGGGTAAGAGAGATTAATGGAGCTTCTGTTCGTCGTAGTTTTTTTGGTGGCGCAAGATCTGATATAGAGCTTCTTCGAGAGTCACCCATAATTTGAAGATAAAGGCCCTAAGCCAACAACAGTATATTTTTCTCCCTTTTGACAAGAATGAAGATTAACATAAATGATAATTAATCTAGCTTGTTGCAAAACAAATGTTTACCAGAGCACTTTGTATTACATGTGACTCATAAAAATGCATATGCATTATTCAAAACACCACTCCCAAATTTGACAGCCCTGGGGCCAGAGGATAAAAATCTTCCACCATTAATGTCAGATTCAGACAAAATTAATGCTGCACCCAAGTACTTTGATACCCCCTATTTTATCCTTTTAGTTTTAATTTTTTTAATGTTATTATAATCATGAATTTATGATGTATTTTTTGGTACAAATCAAAAAAAAAAGAATCAAAATTGATTTTTATTATTATGTGTATGTATGATAGAGGTGAGACTGGGGGAGAAGACAGATAATAGTGCTTAGCATGTGTGTGGGATCTGTGAGTTGTGTATTAATGGGGTTGGTTTTGAGTTTAGCTGGAATTTATTTTTGTTTTGTTTCTTTCCAGTTCTTTTTTGTGTTTTCCTTTCTTCTCTATCCTACCTTTTATTCTTTATCCTGTTAAGAATTATTATGTTAAAAGTTCAAAATAAAAAAAGATTTTCTCCTGACTAACCACTTGTTATACATACAAAACATAACCTGGAGGATATTTTATAAAGTAAAATTAATGAAGCACACATTTCAATAATCCATTTTCATATAGCCCAGTGGTCACCATGATAACTTGACCATTCAAATCTTTAACTACTTCAGTAGATGAGCTAGAAGCAAAATAAGTTCCATTATCTTTAAATAGATCTTTGACTAATGGGTTACTGGATTGTTGTGGGTTGTTCTGGGTAGGAGGGGTAATTAAGACGACCCAACTTCCTGCTCTTTTATGACGAGGGGCTTGGTGAGGATTTGCTGCGAAGGCAACTAAATCAAGAACATAAGGATGTCCTGTCGCTAGAAGGCGAGAAGCAGATTGACCAACTTCACTTAATTGAGTAGTAAAACGTATATTATCAGGACTAAAGTTTAGATTTACTGAAGAACGTTGTGTGAGGATAGGAGGAGAATCTTTTTTCAGAAACGTAACATCAAAAAAAAAGATTTTCCTAGCAGTTGAACTAGCCACTGCAAGTAAATTTTGGGTAGAATCCAAAGCAATGCCGTTTGCGAATGGAATGAAATGTTTAAGTAGAACAATATGTAAAAGATGATGAGAATCAGAATCGAACTTGACGTAATAAATAGAACCGGTAGGTAGAGCCAGATATGATTCTAAAGCATGTAAACGCGGATGAGAACGACGATCGGTGGCATGATCGTTGGTGAACAGAAAAGTCGTATTTGAGAGAAGAACGATTGAATTCGGTGTGCGTATAGCAGGATGAGATAGAGTGCGTTGATGGATAAGGGAGGGTGTCGAGATGGAATCTATATGAAGGCTGAATACTTCGATGACAGCTTTATCACTGCGATGATTGGCGACAAATAGTTGAGCGTGGGTGTTGGAGTGAGGGAAGAGTGCGATCCCAAGTGGATGAAATTCTCCCTGGAAGTGCGCGGGCAGATCCAATGGCTGGGCTGCGGTGCGTGAAGGATCAACAAGCCAGAGTGTTCCTCGTGGCTGGGGGTCTTTGAGGGGACCCTGTAAGAGTGGCAATGGACGAAGGATGTGAATGACCTGGCTCTTCTTGCTCAACACTCCGCTCACTCACCATCACTGTGTTCCACTCGCCCCGTCCTGCGTCACAACTTGCAATCCCCACGCCTGCACTTTCCCACATCTCAATGTCTTCACAAAACTTCATGTCGCCCAACACAATCTTGCACTCGCTTCCTGCCGGAAATTCTGGCGACGGGATGTGGGGTGGGTTCATCACTTCCATCACTCTTCCTCCTAGCCACCATCCACATACTCCAATCAGCACGCTCTGTACGATTATCGTAAATTGATCGTTAGATTTCCTTGACTTTATCTCCTCACACACACTGTAATAGCTTTATGTACTCACCCATATTATCATCCACTTGCTAATCATCGTGAAAGTCAATCGTCCCTCAGTAATCGATATGGTCAATAGGATGATAATTTGATTTATTTCACTCCTAAATCAATACATAGTGAACATATCATAGAGAAAGACAAACGGTAGAGCATTTATGAATAGCATAGCTGCATACTCAAAACAAACTAACTTCTACTCAAAAAATACCTCAAATCTCAATAATTGACGCACCTGGCGAGTTGATGGGCAATCAAGAAAAAGATAAGCCTCACATTCAATTTTTATCTTATATATATATATATATATATTTTTTTTTTTTTTTTTTTCGCTTTGGGTGGACGCCAAACACAAGCGCCAACACTGAGCCGAATGAGTGTTTGTGTATGTATAAGGCGCACAGAGTATTTATTATTTTTGGCTTGACTTTTCATATTTATACTTTTTTATCTATAGATGAATTGGAACAAGTGATGAGATTCCTCAATTTAAGGAATCTGCAACACCTCTCTCTTTCTTGTCTGATTCAGCCAAAAAGGAGCAAACTATTACCATTTTACTCTTCCTAAGAGCATCTACCTCTTTTGTGGTATTTGGATTTGATATCCATACTTTCCTAAGTTTCAAGCCTAGATTCTACAGTCAAGTCATAAATGCTTGTGGAAATTTTGATGAAAACATCCAAGTTTCCCCCACTAAAAAACAAGGGCAGTTATCCGGCGACAACCTGGATTTTATCCGGCGACAGCCTAGATTTCTAATTATAGCAATTCTATAAAAATTATACAACCTTCGACCATGCACAGCCTACTATGTATTTAGCCGTGCATAGTATACAACCAACCACATTAGCAGTGCCTTTCCCTCAGATAAGTTAGCAGTATTGTTTGCTCAAAAAAGTTACCAGTATCATGCCCTCAATCGAGTTCGCAGTATCACTTGCTCATTCTCATTATTCCTCAACGTTAGGGTTAGAATGCCATCATTTTCATTGTAAATGTTAGTGTTAGTGTTAGCATTAGTGTTAGGGTTAGGGTACATAGATGGTTTCTTATGGCACAAATTATGTGATACAGATTGTCGTTGAATAAAATATGTATTTTATTTATGTCTAATAGGTTGTCGCCAGGCTATAATATGCAGATATTTATGTTATGTGCTTAGGCACCTTATGTACATAGTCATTTGAGATGTAGACTGTAGTCGCGGCGTCCCCTGTTCTCCGGTTCTTTCCGGAGTTCTACAGGTTGACACCGTGCTACAGGTAAGCAATGAATAATAGGTTCTTTCCGGAGTTCTACAGGTTATGGGCTGTACCCGCGGGCATTGAAACATTAGCCAATAGAAAACTCCACTAGCGTTAGTGACACTAGGAGCACTAGTAGCCGAAAAAACCCCCAGCACATGTCTAACAACTCACAATCATCTTGCGCTGGTCAAAAACTCACTTGATCAATCTCCAACCGAGAGCTACAGAGCCTCAGCATAGAAACTGACCTCAACCCCACCTCACGCGCCAAACGCGCTTCTCACAAACCTCAAACACCCTCACCTGCCCCTACGCTAACCCCCATTCCAGGCACTCCACCTTTTGAGTGAACGAAGCTGCCTCTCCCCCCTACCCTCCCTAATCACCCTCCATTTACTACTGCTACCACCCCTGCCCCCCACCTGTTTACTACTACTACTACCCCTACTCCCCTAGCATTTACCGCTTCTACCACCCCTGCTCCCCTACCGATTACTGCTGCTACCACCCCTGCCTCCCACCCATTTACTACTACTACTACCCCTGCTCCCCTTCCATTTACTGCTGCCCAACATATCCATTACCCCCCTGAAACTACCCCAATTGAAGATATTAATCATGCAATTGGGGAGTTATCATTGGCACCTATAGCAATGGAAAACCAAAATGCACCACCTACAACACAGCCGCTATTCTTGGCTTCTCCTTTCCAAAGGAGTGTACCACCCCACCTTGCTCCATCCATTGGTATGATAGAGAGACAAAGAACTCTGCAAAACATTATTGAGTTCACAAAATCCATCCCTACCCTTGAGATGTCAGGTACCAACTTCTCTGACTGACACAGCAATGTCTTGGCACTGATCAAAGATTTTGTTGGCACATGAGCATATGCGTTGAATGATGGTACTGGCCCTGATGAATTTGAAGACAGAGTCACTCACTTACTCCTTCTGCACTCCATCTCACCTAACTTGTGCCATGAGATCTCCACTGACTGGAAAGCATGCCAGACTTATCTCCACATAATCAACAAATTCACCAGGACAAATCATACTTCCACAATGACTGCTATTTGCAACTTCATCAATTTGAAACAGTCGCACATCACATCACATAGCAAATATCTGGAAACTTTCAACAAATTGTTTGACAAAATAGAAAGAAAGGGAATTGTGTTTGACCCCAAGGTTTTCAAAGCACTAATGGTACATGCTTTGCTTCCAGCCTCTTTGAAAGACCTTTATGTGGATCTATGCATAGCCCTGGACAACCGCCCTGATTCAAAGTCTGTGACCTTTGAGGATTTCTGTCAACTCATGCCAAGTCTTGTCCAAAATAGGATTGATCGAGAGGGCATTCCATCTTCACCTACTACATCTTTATCTGCTGAACCTTCTCTTCATGCCACCACTCAACCTCAGAGACAAACAGATTCTTACAGGCCTCCTGGTGCATGTCAAAATTGTCATGAATGCCATTCCACTGCTCATGTTGTGGCTCATTGTCCTTATAATCCTCATTCTGCAAATTTCTCAACCAAGTTATAGATTATGCGTGAATGTGCAAATGCTTATGCTTCAGATCCTAATGCTAGAAACAAAAAGGTCTATATTCCCTACAAACGCCCTCAACGTGGCCCCATTTGTGCTAGAGATGTTCAAATTGAAGCTAATGAAATCACTATCTTTGAAAAAAACATTGAGGCGCTATATGAAATGGTTGAACAAATTGATTTGAATAGTGCTGAATGGTCTCCTGAGGCAATTGCTGATAACTATGCTATCTTGGACAGTGGAGCAACTCATCATGTCACTTGAAATGTGAGCCTTCTCAATAACTTCAGACTCCTTAAAAAACAAATTCCAGTCAAAGTGGCCACTAACAGTCCTTCTCCTTCATCACTGGAATAGGAGATTTAAAAATCAAAGGGGATGGTAAAATAGTCACTATTACCAATGTTTTCTATTGTCCAGATGTTAGGACTACTCTTATCTCTTTATTTGATTTAGTGAACTGTGGCTTCTGTTTTGTTTTGTGTTCTGAAAATAAAAACTTGGGAATTTATCTGAAAGATGATTTGATTATGATGGGCCAGGTAGAGAATACCAGAAGACGTTGGGTCTTGGATGTAATTAGTGTTAGTACTTGCAATCCAAATTATGTTCCCTCTTATTGCTACTCTTTGCACCCTTTTTTACTTTTCACTGTTAAGAAGAATCATCATATCAACCGTCCAACTGCCGCCAAAGGTTCCCTGATGGATTGGAATAGAAGACTAGGGCATATCAGCATTGACACCATCAAAAAAATAATCAATGCTGGTATGGGCACTGGATTACCAATACCTATGCCTGCAGGTAAGATTGATTGTAAAGATTGTTTAATTTCAAAGAGCACTAGGAAGTCATCAGCCATCCATGAATTAAAACCAGAATCTTTAATGAGCTTAATTGTTGGAGATCTTGTTGGCCCCATGGACCCCACCATTCATGGTGCTAGGTGGGCAGCAATGTTAAGAGAAAGCTCCATTTCCTATGGTGAGGTATTTTTACTGAATTCCAAATCTGAAGCAACTTCTTGTTTTGTTTCTTTCTATAAAAAATTAGAAAATATAACTGGGAAGAAGCTTCAGTTTTTACGCACTGATGGAGGTGATATTCACAGCAATAAGATGGCTCATATCTTGGCTGATATTGGTGCTACTCACAAAGTCACCTTCCCCCACCATTGCAAGAAAAATGGAACAGCTGAAAGGTTCAACAGAACAGTTGGTGACATTACAAGAACCATACTCCTTGCCAGCGAGCTACCTGAATCATTCTGGGGTCTAGCATAAAAGTGGGCAGCTCATGTTTACAACCAGATCCCCAATGTTAAAACAGGTGACAAAACTCCTATTCAACTGATGTACAATGCAACTCCAAACTATTCCAATTTTTGCATTTTTGGTGAAACAGCATTTGTTCATCTTCACAAGGAAACACGCCAAAAACTAGATCAACGTGCTTTGATTTGTAAGTGTGTAGGTTATTCCTTAAACAATGCTGGTTGGTTTTTCTGGCATGAAGAATAAAACACCTTTTTGGGGTCTGCCATAGCTTTTTTCCCTGGTGATTGCCTCCCCAATCATGACACTGCTCTCCAAGCTCCAATGACAACACCATCAAAGGGTTCCCTTCAGTCTATTCTCAACAATCTGAAATTAGGCGATTTCAAAGATGAAGAAGTGCTTTTGTCACAAGAAAAAGCTGTTACAGAGATTGTCCAAAAAGGTTTGTCACACTCTGATTTTATCCCTAGAACTCATCTACAAGCCATGCTATCTCCTGACTGTCAAAAATGGGAACTGGCATGCAGAAGAGAGCTAGCTAACATGAAGAACATGGATGTTTGGTATGATAAAGAAGTCCCACCAGGCAGTAAAATCACCAATGCAAAATGGGTATTCACCATCAAAAATCCTTCTTCAGACTCACCAACATACAAGGCATGCTATGTAGCAAAGGGTTTCCTTCAGCAATATGGTATTGACTTTACTGAAACTTTTGCTCCCACTGCAACTTTTGCTTCACAGCGTTTTCTCCTGACTCTTGCAGAATATCACAAATGTCCTTTAAAGTCTTTTGATGTCACAGAAGCATATCTTCAAAGTCCAATCGACAAAGCCATATGGGTACGTCCTCCTGAAGGTTTTCAACTGAAGGATAAAGAAAGTGCTCTCTGTATGAAGAAAGCTCTATATGGCACCAAGCAGGCAGCAAGATGTTGGTGGTTACACATTGCTGACAAACTTGAATTTTTAGGATATAAAACTAGTCAATACAACAAAAGTTTCTATGTCTTAAGGAAGAAAGGTTGTTTGGGTGTAGCTTGGATACATGCTGATGATGGAATTGTGACTGGCAGTAGTGAGGAGGTGTTGAAGGAGCTGGAGGATGGTTTAGATGGATTTTTAAAGGTAAAATGGAATGAAAAGGTGAATGGCATTGTAGGTGTAGGTATTGAAGAGGTCCCTGAAGGCTTTAATCTCAACAATTTTCAGCTTATTAACAAGATATTAAGAGAACACAATCCTTCAGGACTAGTCACAAGATCTCCATTACCTCAGCAGCTAAAAATCAGGACAGAAAAAGATGATGAAGAAGCCATTGACACTACAAAATATCTTTCTATTCTAGGTGCTCTCAGCTATGTAGCTGTGGCAACTAGGCCTGATCTTTCTTTCCCAGTAAATTTCCTTGCTAGATTCTTGTCAAAACCAACAGCTACTCATTGGACAGCACTCAATCACCTATTAAACTATGTACAGTACACCGCTAAAATTTCATTTCACATTCATCCTGACAGAGCCAGCCCCCTTGAATTGCTCTCTTACACTGATGCCACATGGAACAACAAGGAGTTTGCCAGAGATCAACCTGGTCATCTTTTACTGCTCAATGGCTGCCCTGTTGTATGGACATCAAGACATCAACTAACAGTAAGCAACTCATCTATGACAGCTGAATATCTTTCTCTTAGTAGTGGAATGAAGGATGAAATTTTGATCTCAAATTTGCTTCAAGATCTATACCCTGATTTTCCACCTGTAAGGCTCCATTGTGACAATAAAGGCACCCTCTCCAATGCAAAAAATAATCTTGGAGAAAAGAGGACAAGACACATTAGTAGGTGTTATTACTTGGTGAATGAACAGCTCTTTCTTAAGAAAGATTTTCTAGAATGGGTTCCAACTGAAAAAATGTGTGCTGATATTCTAACCAAAGCACTGGGCCCATCTCTGACTTTCAAAAAAAGGAAAGATGTAAGTGTGTGGTGATATATGGTGAAATGGGGGGGATTATTTTTTCTTTTTTTTCTTTTTTTCTTTCTTTTTTCTTTCTTATATCCTTTTCTCTTATATATTTCTTTTAATTTTCTTATTAATTTTTTTGATGGTTAATTAAAAGCAGGGAAGATACTTATATTGGAATAGTTTGAATGACCATGTAGGGGGGATGTTATGTGCTTAGGCTCCTTATGTACATAGTCATTTGAGATATAGACTGTAGTCATGGCATCCCCTGTTCCTTGGGTCTATCTGGAGTTCTACAGGCTGACACTGTGCTAAAATTTACTATAAGGGAGGCCTTAAAGGGACCACCTTTTTTGCTGCTTCGGAGACCATCTTTCTTTTTTTGGTGCTTCTTGGCTGAAGTGTCCAAATTTGTTGCCACATTTCAATTAGATTTCCACCATCACATAGTATGTGATAAGGTTGTATGTGTATACCAATGATGCTGTAGTTTCCTGCTTACCTCATAGCAACGCAATGGATTCTTCTCTGCCAACAACTTTGTTATATGAGACCTTGAAAAAGGCTGAAAAAGCTACCTGAGACTTTGCCAACCATAAAGAAGCTAGTTTGGTTCATATCTGATCAAATAATGATGTGCATGATAGGATTAAACAAATTCTCCTTGCTTGCAAACATTCTCACAAATATGATGATAAACAATATCAGCTTCCTGGAAATTCACCTACACGTAAAAGGAAAGTTTATCAATGTGAATGCCTATGGAGAGCCAAAATTGTTATTGGACTGGCCACCTGATTAATTAAGCGTTACTCTCAATATGTTTGTGAAGAAAACATACAAAATACAGAAAGTAATGTAGGCATCAAAAAATGTAATACATTAGTTCTTTTAATCAAGGGGTACTGAAATATTCCCCTTCCATAGGATATCCTCATTGAATCCCCTTGTGATGACATAGATATAGATAACAGTAATTAAAAAGTGTTTCAGTGGAAATTAGTTTACAAGGATGTCTCTCACAATCACCCCACAGATCCAAGTCTTTCAGTTTATGCGTCTGAAAGATCCCTGAGTCAAGAACAACAGATGATGGTCAAAAAATTTCATCATGCTGGTGCAACACCTAGTGTTATACTTGCAGCTTTACGCTCACAAGACCCTTTCCTCAATGCTCTTCCTACTGATATCTACAACATTTGCCATAATGCACATTGCCAAAAATTTAATGGTTTGACTATGATTGAATATTTGTTGGATTGGTTAGAAAAGGAGAAGATGATTCATGACTATAAGGTTAATGAGAACAATCAGATAACTTGCTGTGGCATTCCAAATCTGGGTAGGCCACTTAGGTGAAAATTAGATTGGAGCTTGGTTGGAAGAAGATCATGGTGTTACCAGGTGTTAATTGGGTTGAAGGGAGTTGACTGGATTTTTTTTTGGTTGATTTTTGGTGTTTTGGAATAGTTATATGTGGTATTTCTTTTTTGATTTGATGGTTTTATGGATTTGTATTTTTGGTGAATTAAGTGTGCTCTTGGAATGGCCACTTTTTTCTGGTGCGCTCTGGTTTGCTCCGGTGATTTTCTGGTGCAAAAGTGAAGTGTACTGGAAAAATTCTGTCATTGTGGCCAAGTTTAGTCATGGTGACAAGATTAACTCACTGTGGCAAATTTAGCTCACTCTGGCCAAATTAGCTCATTATGGCAAAAAGAGCTCATTGTGGCAAAATTTTCTCACAATAGGAAAGTCTGATCACCAGTGCAAAGTTTGGTCACTGTAGAAAAGTCTGATCACCAGTGCAAAGTTTGGTCACTGTAGAAAAGTCTGATCACCAGTGAATAGTTTGGTCACTGCAGAAAAGTTTGGCTATTGTGTCAAAATTTGGTTAAAATTTATTATGCTTTCTAGATCAATAGTTTATTGTAGATCTTATGCATGTAGGGTATTGTTGGAAAGGTCTGGAGGAGGAGAATCAGATAGAAGGGGGAACATTAGTCTTCTACAGGTTTTTAGTCTTTAGTTTTGATATTGAGAGTCTTTTTTTTGGGATTATTAACAACCATTATTCATATTTTTCTTTTGTCAACAAAATAATTAATCATTTATAATACCCTTGTAAAATACCAATTTTACATAACACTTTAAATATTTTACTCAACAACTCTTAAATATTAACATATAGGGTATCATTAGAAAGGTCTCCATCTCAGGGCCTTGTTTTTATTGTCATCTCATTAAAAATAAAATCTTATAAAACATAAAAGTCTTTCTTTACATATCTTTCACTGGTACACCTTAATTGTTGTAATCAGTATTTCTTTCTTAACTGCTGCTATTTTTTAAATCTCAATAAGCGTTTATATAAATCAGTGTTTCACTTATATATTTCAAACAATTCAAGTAGACTAGAGAGCTTAGTTATTTGAACAACCCTTATTTTACTTAGAAGGACAAGGTTTTATTTGGTTTATCCAACTCCTTCGGATTCTGCTTACAGCAAGGCGACTGTAAGAGTCTACCTAGATTGCCTTTTCTTTGCACCAAAAGAGAGTGTTGAAATTATCCAGGATTTTCTTAACCTGATCTTAATGGATTTTACCTACAAAACCAATAGGTGAGTAATGATTTTAGTTGGCTGTGAGAATTTTGAATCTAACAATGTTTCTTAAATTAAGATACAAGATGCCACTGTTACATGTAGCTGGGAAAACTTGTACATGTAGTACATTCTCATTTTGCTTTACTTTTCTCAGTTAAGAGAAGGTTAAGGATTATTTATGGGCAACAAAAAACATCAAAAGATTGCTGCCAGAAGGGAAAGAATTTGGCATCATTGTCACTGATTGTGAGAAAGCACTTATGTTGGCCATTGAATCTCACTTCCCAAACTCAAAAAATTTATTGTGTGCTTGGCACATTAACAATAATATTGTTGTTAAGCTAAAAAAAAAAATTTGCCACTGGAGCTGAGTGGGAAAAATTCTTTGAAGATTGGAATAGTGTGATTAATTATTTTGATGAATCACAATTTGAAAAAAATCTCAATAAACTACTTGCTTTATACTCTGGTAAAATCTTGAATTATTTGGAGAGTCAGTGGCTTGTCTATAAGGAGCAGTTTATCCTGGCATGAACCAAGATTGTACCTCACTTTGAAATCTTGTTACGTCTCAAATAGAAGGGCAACATTCAATTATCAAAAACTGGCTAAATTCATCAAAAGGAGACTTGGAATCAGTAACTTCACAACTAATGCTATCTATCACCTGTCAAACACAAAAAATTAAGGCAGAAATAGTGAAAAATCCAACTACTACACTTCCAATGCAGCAGGACAAATTATTTTGGGGTCAGGTCAGACAAAAATATGTATTTTTCTTACTCTTTATTTCTAATCTACAACTTTTTTGACAGGTTCATCACTTCATTTCACATGCTGATCTGAAAAAGGTTCACTACAAATATCAGAAGGTAAAACTTCACCTACCAATTTCTCTAGAATGTCCAAAGATTTTCACCACAACAGTGGGTCTACCATGCTGTAATCAAATAAAAGAAATTTTGAAGGATGATAATGCACAGCTCCCAATCAGTCTCTTTCACAAACAATGATGGCTGCATCCTTTGAAATCTAATGTCAAACTGGAAGAAGCTGAATTTCAGTTTAGCAATATTCTGCTACTTTTCAAAGATTTTTACTCCAATCTTCCTGATTACCAAAAGAAGGAAATTGAGTGCCAAATGCTTAGTATTGCTCATGGGGAGACAATCAAGATAATTCAAGAGCCAAAAATTATAGACAATACATGTGGCCGACCCAAAAAGGCAAAATTTGAGCAACAAGATCCATCAGGATTTGAGTACATTGTCAAGCCAAAGGTTGAAGCCCCAATAGATTTAAGAAAGTGCAGTTTTTGCTCTCAGAATGGCCACAACATCAGAACTTTCCCTCTGAGAAGGTCTCTTACTCTTCCGATTCCCAAAGCTCTCAAATGTTTTTCTGCAAGAAATTAGTGATGTTCCCCATGATGGGCACTGTGGCTTTTCTTCACTTGCCAAGTCACTTGGGCCTGAATGGTTATGGAAATCAGTTTGACAAGCCTTTATTGAGCACTATATAAGTAACATTGATGATTATACAAGCTAATTTGGAAAAAAAATTCCACAAAAACACTCAATGGACTCAGGTGCTTTGATAACCCAGCACCACCAGAAAACTGGTTCACTTCACCATTTCATAGTATTGTTGCAGTGGATTTGTTTAAGCATCCTGTTGCCTTGTTGAAAGCTGACCAGTATGTATTTAACTCATCATTTACATTTGCACCTAGGACATTTGCAGGTTTTATTACACCTTTTTAAATAGTTTTTGATTGCATGGACAGCCATTTCTATCATGGCATCTTATTACCAGGTGCAGCTCTTCCACCAATGTGTTTTGGATTTTTTAATAGTAGCCAGTTATCTACAACCATTGATGCTTGGAATGATGTTCTAGGAAGCCAGTTTGCATTATGGGTTTTGTCAGTGTGTGCTAGTATCTAAGTATGATTTAATAGTAAATATTAATGGTCCTACTACTTATTTTTAAATTATCAAGTGATTAAACCTCAGAGGAAGACTAATAAAATAGTTATTATCAATATAAACTCACAATACTTGGGTTTTATGCGTACTAGTGGTGGAAAATAGATAAATAAAATATAGTTATAGCTTATATAAAGATAATATCAATTTATAAATAATTTATAATATATTTACATATGATAATTATTGTTTTATAGTGTTTATTTGAAGTGTAGTAAGTAAGTGATGTCTAATAACCCATCAAATCCTCCCTTACTTATACCAAAATCCACTGGAGTGCACAGACCTTCAATCCAGATGATGTCACTGCAATCCCCAGAAATTACAGCACTGTGAGGGCCCATAACCTCCCCATGGCATTCACTTCAAGCAATTTCAACACCTGGACCTCCAGTAAGGACCCTCCATCACAATTAATGATACCACAGACCCATGCCATAAATAGAATAAACAGATAAATGCAGATACCATACAGAAACAGTTAAAATAACTCATAAAAAGAGTATATAATGAAGCCCAAAGCATATAAAGGAACCAAATTAACTTTCAAAGCCCCCAATAACATCCCCAAGCATCCATATTAGCCCAGTAATTATATCCCAACCCATAAATCTGTGAAAATCCATCAAAGGAAGCAGATTAAGTTGTCCAAACTGAATATATGTGCCTGAAAAAGGTGTATATGCTTGTGTAGGTGTTGTAAGTACACTGAATATGTTCATATGACCTAAAATAAGCAAAAAACAAAGGTTATAGGCTATTAAGAGGTTAAAACCCACTTATAGACCTAAATATACATAATATAACTGCATATTTCACTGAATATGAGGTTTATGTATACATATAAGCTTATGTATGTCTATAATTACTTAATATCACTAAAGATGAGTATATTATGACTCCATTAACACCTTAATAAGCATTATTAGGCTATGGATAAGCTATTTAAACTACTATAAGTCATATAATAGTGTAATAATTATATATATATGTATTATAAGCATATATATAAATATTTTAACCTTATTTTTAAGTTATAAGCTTAATGTAATTAAGGTTATCTTATTTTAAACATAAAAATTACTCAGTCCTGGGGATACCTACCCTGACAGGTTCCACTAAATACTAGCTTTAAAAGTGACAGAAGTGGTGGTTCTGTTATTTAACTTGACTAAATTTATGGTAAAAAAATTATTAGGAGTCAGAAGTAGTTAGGAGTTTATGCTTGGTGATAATTATTATAGTGATCAAAGGTATAACAAGTTTAATATGAAATATATCTATATACAAAACACTAGTTACATTTAAACTATGTATACTAATAATTTTTAACAATGACACCAATCACATTTCTGTTTACTTATCTATGTCATCTTACTTAGCTGCTGGTGAATTGCCACAAGCCTGACAAATGCCCTTCAAGGTATGAAGTTGTTACCTATATGAGGAGGCAATCACAAAACAAAAAAATACAGTTTCATAACACCATATCAATTGGTATATACATACCACCTTATCACATACTATTTGATGGTGGGAAGCTAATTGAAATGTGGCAACCAATTTGAACGCTGCAGCCGAGAAGCACCAAAAATAGAAAGGTGGTCTCTGAAGCAGAAAAAAAGGTGGTCCCTTTAAGGCCTCCCTTACTATAATTAGAAGTTTAGGTGGAAACCAGGTAACAATATGCAGGTAATTGCTATAATTAGAAGTTGAGGTTGTTGCCAGATAACTGCCCAAAATCAACTTGCTTATTCAAAAGGTGATCAGTAAGGATACAGGGTAATTATTAATATTTTGGTTTGGGCACAGACTTGCGCACCACTATCAATTCAATTTTTTTTATTTTGAATTGAAATGTATATACTACCTCCTGAATTTCCTTAAAATTCTGGTAACTAAGTGATCAACTTTGCAGCAGAGCTTTGAATCTGAAAATTCAAGTGACAATTCCATTTTCTGTCTTTACACAGGCTGATGAGAAAAGATGATTATTTGGGAAGGCCTTAAAGCAACCAACTTTTTGGAAGTTTTGGAGACTGTCTTTCTTTTTTTTTAGTCTCACCTGGACATTTCATATTAACTAGCTACCAGAGTGATAACACTAACTTCAAATATAATGAAAAGTAATTGTAACATAACTCTAACCTCAAAGGAATGAAATAGTGAAACAAATCACTATGCCCAAAGTGAAATATACCCAATGGGTATATCCTAGGCTGGGTATACAGTTAGTGTCAAGGTAAGCTTTTGGTCTAGAAGATTTGGTATGAAGTTTTACGAGGATTTTAAGGGTTAAAATGGATTCTCAACAAAGTGGTACCTATTTCTTAATCTAAGTGATTTAATTACTCAAATAAAAGAGGTAGGTTTAAAATATTAATATAATTTATAGATCAGAACTATGTTATTGTAAATAATAATGATATAGAATATAAGAATAAGTTTGATTGTTTTGTAATTGTAATAAAATAATGTAGTAAAGGAATGAATCAAAAAACAACAAAAAGAGAGGCCTTATATAGGCAAAGGAGGGACAAGGCACGGCAATCAAATTATGAAAATAGTAGTATGAGAGAGAGAAAAAGAATATTCCAGGAGGAGTATTTTCAAATAATAAAGTTGTTCTAAAAAGAAGTCGTCAAAAAGATGTATTTACAGAGTATGTCAGAAATACATCAATTTATTTAATATTTACTGTAGAAGTCAATTCTAAATAAGAAATTTGAATTTTTTGTATATATTTAATATTATTTGAATATTAAAATCTTATTTTAATTTAAAATCTATTTTTTAATATAAATCTTTATTTCTTCCAACCTGTCAAATGAGCACGGTGTTAGAGAAAAAATATAAGGGACAATTTTTATATTTAATTTTAATTATTCATTTAATTTTATCATTCTGTAATTAGCTAATTTATTATAAGTAATTTTAATGTAACTAATTTAAAATTAAATAATAATTAAAATGATAAGGTGCAGCTTCATCCAGTAAATAATTAATTATTTCACTGGGTAAGTCTAGTAGCCTGGCTGACAGTTAGACTCAACACTACAAACACCATTTGTTATGCCACAAGGGGTAACAAATGCATAACAGTTGTGTAACAGTTACATAATAAATACATAACAATATTTATGTCCCCTACCAATCAATAATAATTGTTATGTATTTGTTACACAATGGTTACGCAAATATTACACTGTGGCATAACAAACACTACGCACCAAGTAAGATATCCCTGATGGGGATATCCAGCGCAGGTTAGGAATATTTTACAGAGGGACATAAGTTCAGAAAAATAAATGTAAGAAAAGTAAGAGTGAGAAACATAAGTGTAAAAAAAATCATTTGTGACCATGAGAATTTTTTTTTTTTAAAAAAAACTTGTGAAAAAACAGAAAAAGAGAAAAAAACAGATAAAAAATCAATTGTTCAGAGAAAAATAATAAAAAACAAAATTTCATATGTTGCAAGATATTTTTCTTACACTTATTTTTCTCACATAATTTTTTTGCACATATTTTTCTTACACATATTTTTCTGACACATATTTTTAAATTCCACAACTTTTGGCATTTCCAGATGCTTCTTTTGGGACATTCCAGTGGCACGCAAGCATGCAGTTTTTCATTTCTAGCCACCATCACCAGAATTAAAACCTCACAGACAATCAATCAATCCTTATTTGAGATCCTAGAAACCAAATTGGGTGCATTTTTAGACTTTGTGCTATCAACTTGCAGCCATGTAAAAAATAAGGACTCCTACCACCAAAGCAGAACCAATCAGATACACAAATATTTGAGAAATTTCTTGCATTTCCCACAAAACTTTTTGCCTCTAGTTGTATTTTAAACTTTTTTTTTTGTATTTTTTTCTAATAGTGCAGGAAAAAAAAGTTGAGACATTTTTCATCACCATGACAAAAACTACACACCAAGTAGAATATCCCTGATGGTGATATCCAGGAATAAGTTGGGGATATTGTAGGAAGGGACATAAGGTCAGAAAAAAAATGTAAGAAAAGTAAGTGCAAAACAAATAAGCATAAGAAAAATATTTTTCAGCCATGAAAATTTTTGTCAGCCAGGTTTTAAGTACAAAGAGAAAATACTTATATAACTTTTCCAGTTACTGCCTGCATTTTTCCCGTGTGAATAGCTTCATTTTTAGCAAAGTTAGCTTTTTCACACTATAATTACCCCACATTCTATGCCCACTGTGGGGAAACACGCTAAAATAGGCGAGAAGTGCTTATTTAGTGTCCTAGCTTAATTAATAATGCATTGACCCTCTTTATATGCACTAATTTTATTAATAACCTCACTCTTGGCGCCTTATTTCATGATCACGCTTAAATTTTCCTAAAATTAGTCAAGGATTTACCCATTCAAGCGCCCTCCAAGGACTGCATGTAGTTACCCCACATCTCACGCTCTTTTTTGGGTTTCTAGGTGGTTTCTCAGTCAATTTTGGTCATTTTTGAATGGGAATTTCACATAGTATAATGTCAGGATTAGCCCCATAATTTCTAAAGTGAATCCCCCTTATTATTAAGCTATTATTAACCTTAAAATTCCCTCTTTAGTCTTTTATATTGATGTATAATACGCATATACTCTCTTTTAAACTTATTCTTTAATTTTGATGGATTTTCCATATTATTACAGCATTGTGGCAGTTGTTATTCTTCTAACTATGTTATGGGTCACTGGGGATGTTGATGAACATGTCTATTGGTTGGATGGAGGCTTCATTAACTGTGTATTTGACTGGTAAATCAAGGGATTCATTGGAAAACTCATTGTGTATAAAAGGAGGAGGTTTTTAGGTCTTGTTTCTACATTCTTTATCATTACAATTTACACCATATAACCAAACCAAATACAATACATATCAATTAGCACTTATAGAGTCTTTTGAATAGTATCTGAAATATTAAAATCTATTTTTCTACCAACTAAAAAAATTGTAAGCCATATATAATATTAGTGAGAATTATTTCACTGAGACCTTTATTTTGGATTATATTTTACTATTTATTGGATTTACACTACAGTATTCATATAGGACCACATAAATCTTCTAGACACAGACTTCTCAAGCTAGTTCACGTCCTTTTAGTTGATCTTAGCCTGAAAATTGGGGACCTTTCCTCAAGAATTCTGTTGGTTATAATCCAGTAAGGAAAAATTCACAAAGAAGGTACACGTAAACAATATCCCTATAGAAATATTTGGATAATTACAACAGGTTGGGGTGACTTATATTGTGATTTCAGAAAAAGAAGTCCTGTTATATAATAAAATTGTGATATTGAATCAACAATTTTACCACTAATTTAACATAAAAGAATCATTATTAGTGGGAGTCTGTTGATAGACAAATTAAATTTGTGCACTTTGCAGATAATAACCCCATTAAACTGATTAATTGTTTTCTTTTAAACAGGAATTTTAATCCCTTTCTATTGGTTTGTAATATTCATTTAATATTTATAAAGAATCTTACTGACAGTTTTTCTTTTTTAAATATAAATACACGGCTACATATTGTAGACCAGTTAAATCAAGTGACCACTTAAAAAGCATATTTGACTTTTGGCACTTAGAAATTTCACTTCATACCTATAAGTAAGCAATATAATTGTCTTCATGTATTGATAAATACTGATAAAACTCATACTTTGAAGTTTTTTTATCTCAATTACAATTTTTTAAACAAATTCCACGTACAATATGTGTGACAACAATGACATTGTAAGTAATAAGGCAAAAACTTATAAATTAAGAACTAGAGCTGAACGACCTGTTTCAGGACATTCAAATGGAGGGACAGGAATTTCCAATCATAAACAACACCCTACCAATGTCCTTGGAGGAAAGGGAAAAACTCTTAAAACAAGTATCAATAAAGAAACCCAAAAACACATTGCAAGAGCAAATTCAATCCCTCTCCACCCTACTGAATAACCTCACAATAAGAGTAAACAACATTGTAGACCAGATAAAAAATCTGGAGAAAAGGGCAGAACAGGTTTTTGTAGAAGTTAACCAGGCTCTAGTGGATATAAAGTCTCAACCACAAACAGTGGCACCAACAAATACCACAGCAACACCTCCAGTCCCAGAAGAGGATCAAAAAATAACAGTCAGCAAATGGAAGTGGGATTGGTATGCCCAAAATTAAAACAACCCTCCTCAACAGAGCTCCAGCAGTCACCCTTACAGGGGAAAGGCAAGGAGAGGCAGGTGAAGTGGGATAAGACCATGGTAAGTTACCCAGATTCTCATGATCAATTGTATCAACCTAACAATGAATTACTTATAGGTAATGAGATTGATAAGGAATTATTAGATATAATTGATAAGTATCTGAAGACTTATTCAATTGATAAGAATATGTTAAACTTGTCTTTAAATGAGGACAATGTAAATAGTTTTATTGATCACCAGGATAATACTATTAATATAAAATTGGAACCAAATGAATCAAATCTTGAAAATGATGATGAGTCTTCTGAGTTAGACATGGAAAAAATTGAATATTTTTTAAAAGAGAATCCAATGGAATCAAAAATAATAAGTAAATTATTATTGAGAATTGAAAAATTGGAGAGTTCTCTAAAGAGTCAAACAATAATACAGAAAGTGTATTATTAAAGCTAAGACAATCATTGAGTACCATGGCCAATAGGTTAAAAATTATTGAAAATTCAAATGATGAATTAATCAATGAAAATAAAAGATTGAACTCTGAGATTAGAAATTTAGAAAGTAAATTGGAACACTCTCAGAATGTTATGGAAACCATTGAGGGACATGTTAAATTGTCTTTTTCAAATGTAAATAATACTCTGACTCATGTACTTGTAATAAAAGATAGGCTACAAAGAGTAGAAATAGAAGTAGCAAACATTTTGAAAAACACTGAGAAAGTAAAAGATAACACCTCTTATGTGGAAAGAGTACCTGTTTTCATGAAACACTCAAATGAAACACCAATGATGGAACATGAACATAGTGTCATGGACTCTGAGAATATTAAATAAGTAAAAGATGAAATAAATGATCATATTTCAAAAGTAAGTGAATTACTTAATATTCATCAGGTTAGGGAAGCAAAAACTAACCAAAAGAACTGGCCTAAGTTAGATCAGTACCCTT
Source organism: Hemileia vastatrix (assembly GCA_030280995.1). Taxonomy (NCBI): domain Eukaryota; kingdom Fungi; phylum Basidiomycota; class Pucciniomycetes; order Pucciniales; family Zaghouaniaceae; genus Hemileia; species Hemileia vastatrix. Next base: position 5,618,237 of record JASXTE010000017.1, on the reverse strand, counting down.
TTTTTGACGAGGATTCAAAATCTGATTGGCAACAGTTTGTACAAAGAATTGATAACTTAAAGTTTTTATACAAATTGTCTGATGAAGAAATTACTTCAAAATTAATATCTTTATTTACAGATGTGGCATTATTATGGTTTGAATCTGTATTGAGTGAGGGAATTAACTACTACTGGAATGAATAGAAGGCACTAATTGAAAGGCAATTTGGTGGCCCAAAATTCAGAATCACTCAAAAAAGATTGTATGAAAGAGCAAGATATAATCCAAATGCTGGAGATAAACCTATGGTCTTTTTAATGAATTTAATAAAAATCATGAAAGCTATGAATCCAAAAATGTATTATGATGAGTGGAAAGAGAAAATAATATACAAGTTTCCTATATCAGTTAGAGAAATTATTGTAACTAGAACTGAAACCATCAGAGATACCTCTGGGTTCATTAATATATGCAATGAAATATTATTAAACCACAAATATGAAACCAAGTATAATAATTACAAACAAAGTGTTGACATGGTAAAACCTACTACAAGTAAGTTACCAGTGGAGAAGAAAAAACCTTCAGATCCCCTTGTCCCTAAAAGACAAGAAAATAACACTTGTTATAAATGTAATAAACCTTGGGTTAAGGGTCAAATGTGTAAGAAAAGAATAGATGTTATCAAAACCTCACAAAATTCTGAACCAAGTAATCATGAAGATGAGAATGTGGAATCCAGTGAGGATTGTAAAAGTAACATATCTTACAGTGATGATGAACATGAGATATTTGTATTAGAACAGGATATTATGTTCCCGAATGATGCTATACCTCATACAGACACATATTTAACTTCCATTGAGGAAGCTGAAATAATTAAAGATGTATCTCATGATACTTACAAAATAACACCTATCAGAGCACCTGTTATTATATGTGGAAGAGAAATGAATGCAATTATTGACACTGGAACTTCAGGTAGTGTATTTTCCATTAATAAATTAATGAAACTTGACAGTAAGTACAAAGAAAAACTAGAACCTGTTCAGACAAAGAGCTGGAGGGGTTCTGGTTCAGTTTTAAATCCAATTGGCAAATACAAAACTGCTGTATTCTTTAAATATAATAATGGATACGTTAGAGAAGTGTGTGAATTTGTTGTAATGGATAATAATAATTGTAGTGATTGGTTTATTATTGGCAATGATTTATTGACAAAATTTGGCATTAAACTAGATCCTGCAAACAGTTGCTTCACTATAGGCGTGAATGGTAAGAGAAAATTTGAGATATGTTCTGAAAATTCAGTGTATTCCATTTCTCCTAAAGAGGAACAACTGCCAGATGGAAGAACCACCACTGAAGTGGTTGAATTGAACAATGAAATACAAAAGGCCTCTTTCAGTCCTCAACTCTCAAAAATTGAAGAAGACAATATTTTGAGATTGATTAAATCTTATCCTATGGCGTTTGCTCATGGTTCAAATGAACTAGGATTGGTCAAAGACCATGAGATGAAAATCTCTTTAAGTTGTGATTTGGATAATATTCCTAGAAGCTTGAAAAAGAAACCTTACCCAGAATCTCCTGTAAAAAGGAAAGATATTGAAGACAATATAAAAATGTTGTTGGAAATGGGTATTGTTGAAAAAGTAAACACAACACCTAAGTATTGTGTCATTTCACCAGTATTAATCTCTTATGAAAAGGATAAGGCAAGATTATGCAATGATTATAGAGCTCTGAATACATACACTGTAGATGATATTTACCCTCTACCAAGGATAGCTTCTATCCATGCTACTTTACAAGGAGCAAAATATATTTCCTGTCTGGATGGAAACAAGGGTTACCACCAGATTCCTGTGGAAAAGAATTCTCAGAATTACTTATTAATAACCACACATATGGGTATATATAAGTATGTGAGAATGCCATTTGGCCCAAAGAATGCAACTTCAGTCTTCCAAAAATTGATGGATAGTGTGTTCCATCAGGAAATGGTTGAAGGATGGCTTTTGGTTTATATTGATGACATAATAGTATTTTCAAAATCATATGATGAAAATTTAAATCACCTGAAGAGAGTCTTTCAAAAAATGGATGAAATTAATATGACAATTGCATTAAAAAAATTAAGTTTGGATTTCAATCCTTGAAAGTACTTGGACATGTTGTATCTGGATTAAAAATTTTTGTTGACCAGAATAAGGTGGCAGCAATTAAAAACATTGGTATACCTAAAAATGTAAAAGATGTTCAAAGTTTTTTGGGAATGTGTGGATATTATAGACAGTATATTAAAAATTACCAATCCATTGCAGCTCCTTTAACAACATTAATCAGGAAAAATGAGGCTTTAATTTGGAATAATTAAAGACAACACACCTTTAATAAATTAAAAGAATGTTTAATGTCAGCTCCAATATTGGGACTGCCAGATTTCACCCTATCTTTTATCTTGTACACTGATGCAAGAATCACAGGTTTAGGTGCTGCTTTACAGCAGAAACAGATAATAAATGGAAAATTATCTGAAGTAGTTAACTGTTATATATCCAGAGCCTTAAGAAAGACAGAATTAAGGTATGGTGCCACACAGCTGGAATGTTTAGCCATGGTGTGGGCCTTGGAGAAACTTCATTACTATCTGGAAGACCAGAAGTTTGAACTTATAACAGATTTCAGTGCAGTAAAATCATTACTAAACATGAAAACCACTAATAGGCACATGTTTAGATGGCACTAGCTGTACAAGAGTACAGAGGAAGAATGACAATCACTCATAGAGCAGGAAAATTGCATTCTAAAGTGGATTTATTATCCAGAAGTCCTTTTCCAAATGATGCTGAAAACCCAGCTTATGTACCTGAAAATGAGGTTATACATATATTTTGGATTTATATAGTGGATTTATAGGAAGAGTTTATGCAAACTATATTGGAAAATTATTCATCTGATAAAGATTTGACAAAACTATCCACCATTCTAAATGATCCAACTAATGCCTCCATGAGTGCATTAATTAAAACCTTGCCTCCAAAGTATAAAAATGCGTTGGAAAAAGGTAAACTGTCAATTGAAGATGGATACATATATTACAGGAAAAAGCTAAGTAATGTAATAGTAATACCACCTTCTATGAAAGAGTTAATGTTGAGTACTTGTCATGATGACATCTTAGCTGGTCATTTTGATTTTAACAAAACATTAACCAGAGTTAAAAATACAGCCTGGTGGATATACATGAAAGAAGATATACAAAAATACATTGAAACATGTGACTCTTTTCAGAAATCTAAAAGATTAACCGGGAAGAGAGCTGGGTTGTTACAACAAATAGAGCAGCCAAAAGCTCCATTGGAAATTATAAACATCGATTTTGTAACTGGCTTTCCATTAGCAGGAAAAGAAATTTTCAATTCTTGCTGGGTAATAGTAGATAGATTAACAAAAATGTGTAAATTTATCCCTACCCATAAAGAGGTATCTGAAAAAGACTTGGCATTACTATGGTGGAATCAGATGATGAATACTGCTGGGTTCCCCAAAGCCATAATATCTGACAGAGAACCTAAATTCACTTCAGAGTTCTGGAAATCTTTGATGGAAGTATCAGGTTACCAATTGAAATTGTCTACAGCACATCATCCACAAACTGATGGGCTGGCTGAGAGAATGATACAAACTCTAGAAGACATGATCAGAAGATATTGTGCCTTTGTATTAGAATACAAAGACAATTAGAAATTCATACATGACTGGGTAACATTAATTCCTGGCCTTTAATTTGCTTATAACAGCACAACTCATTCTGTAACAGAGAAGAAACCATTTCAACTCTGGCTGGGATATGTACCAAATACCCCAGTAAATCATTTAAATAAATTACCAAGGTTAGATATACACCCTGGTACTAAATCCTTTATTAATATGCAACAAATGTGTAGAAAGCATGCAGAATATTGCATCCAAAAAGCATTTGATTATGAAAAGAAAAGGTGGGATAAATCTCATAAAGAATTTGAATTCAAAAAGGGAGATGAAGTCCTAATATCAAAACTACATTTTAACTTACAAGGTAATGTTAAATTAAAGGATCCCTTTTTAGGACCTTTTGTAGTAAACAAAATGGTTGGTAATAATGCAGTGGAAGTCATATTATATGCCCCATATGATAGGAAACATCCAGTTTTCCCTATCTCATTATTGAAACCTTACCATGCAAATGATCCTGACTTATTTCTAAAAAGAAGGGAAAGGCCTAAAAAGCAACCTGAAGAGATTGTGGAAAAGCAGAGATTGAAAAAATACTCAAGAAAAGAATCCTTACTAAAGAAAAAGGAACTGAGTATTTATTAAGATTTAAAGGGAAATCAAATGAATTTGAAAAATGGAAACCTGAAAAAGAAATTTCTAATTTATCCACCCTTCTTAAAAATTTAAACAGAAATAAATTTCTGTTCAACCAGCTGAGGGGTTAAAAAACCAGTACTCATAATATTTTATAATATTTTATTTCTTTAAAGAATAATCTTTAATGCTACAGAATTAATCTGAATACCTGAAAATTAAACAAATAAATAAATAAAATGTATAACTTATCATTTTTTTATTGTTTTTTTGGTGGGCGAGTATCAGCCTGTATATCCCCAGGACTAAGTAAAAAGTACTTATAAGTCATTTTAAACACATGAACTATACATGGGAACAATAAATGAGAGTACACAAACAGTATACATAAGTAAAATTATGATAATACACAAAAAATGCCAGTATAACACCTTATATACACGCATATATCCACCTTTTATAAGTCTTATGTACTTAATATTAAGTTGGGATATGATAGGGTAACCTTAAGAACCTTAATTATAAGGCTACATAATTTTTGAGTACACTTAAAGCTGTTATTTTCATTGTTTTATGAAAAAAACAAGAAATGTGCTTTATTTCACTTAAATGTTAATTATATGCGCTATAAATTTGAGAATATTAAAAATGCGCTTTGACAGTTCAATTTGTCTCATTTATGACTATTGATTTGGCTACTTAAATGCATAAAAATAACACTTTTCAAATTTGGTGTTTTTTATGCCAGAAATGGCTTCTGTGTACTGCCCACATACTGCCTGCATTTTTCCCATGTGAATAGCTTCAGTTTTAGCAAATTTATCTTTTTCACACTATAATTACCCCACATTCTACGCCCACTGTGGGGAAACAAGCTAAAATAGGCAAGAGGTGCTTATTTAGTGTCCTAGCTTAATTAATAATGCATTGACCCTCTTTATATGCACTAATTTCATTAATAAACTCACTCTTGGCGCCTTATTTCATCACCACGCTTAAATTTGCCTAAATTTAGTCAAGGATTTACCCATGCAAGTGCCTTCCAAGGACTGCATGTAGTTACCCCACATCTCACGCTCTTTTTTGGGTTTCTAGGTGGTTTCTCAGTCAATTTTGGTCAATTTTGAATGGGAATTTCACGTAGTATAATGTCAGGATTAGCCCCATAATTTTTAAAGTGAATCCCCCTTATTATTAAGCTATTATTAACCTTAAAATTACCTCTTTAGTCTTTTATATTGATGTATAATACACATATACTCTCTTTTTAACTTATTCTTTAATTTTGATGGATTTTCCTTATTATTACAGCATTGTGGCGGTTGTTATTCTTCTAATTATGTTATGGGTCACTGGGGATGTTGATTGACATGTCTATTGGTTGGATGGAGGAGTCATTAACTGTGTATTGGACTGGTAAATCAAGGGATTCATTGGGGATCTCATTGTGTATAAAGGAGGAGGTTTTTGGGTCTTGTTTCTACATTCTTTATCATTACAACTTAAACCATATAGCCAAAACAAATACAATACATATCAATTAGCATTTATAGAGTCTTTTAAATAGTATCTGAATAATTAAAATCTATTTTTCTACCAACTAAAAAAATTGTAAGCCATATATAATACTAGTGAGAATTATTTTACTGAGACCTTTATTTTGGATTATATTTTACTATTTATTGGATTTATACTACAGTATTCATATAGGACCATATAAATCTTCTAGAAACAGAATTATCAAGCTAGTTCACGTCCTTTTAGTTTATCTTAGCGTGACAGATGTAGTGCAAAAACTTATGACTTAAAGCTCATCAAAAAAACCAATAATTTGATGCACTTAATATCCTAATAACCACAGCATTCTTTGAGTGGGAGTTTTTTCAAATTAGCAGTTGAAAATAGAATTAAGACAGTTTAGTATTTTTTTGATATAAGAAAACTCTTTATGTGGGAACTACATGATTCAGTATCTCTGTGACATGAGAAAATTCTGTGGGGTGGTAAAAGTAATACTTCAGTATTTTTGAAGACATGAGAGTTATTGGGTATACTGTATTTACCATTTTATGATTTTAATAATGTGTATTTACAAGGAATTTTCTATTTTCTTTTTATTACTGTATTTAGTTATTTGAGTTTTTTCCTTCTATTAGTTTCTATATACTTTTCTGAGTGGAAATATTGAGAAGTTTGTCTATATAGAGGGGTTCACTGAGGTGGAAAAAAGTATCTTTATATCATTTTCCTATTCATTTATATTACCCTAGTACTTTCAATACTCTCATTTACAATCCTAGTTCTAATTTATTCTAGTTTGAGTAGATAGTCTTAGTCACTGGTATATTAATTAAAGAACAAAATTAATTTTATTGTAGTCTCTAAGTCATAAAACATTTGAATCAGGGTTAAATCTTCATATATACCTCTAGCCACTCTGGTAACTGGGGGTCTTTCATAAATTTGTCTTCACTACCAACTGGACTTCTTCATTCTTGATTGGAGCTTCACCACTGATTTATCACCATTGGTTTTTTTTGTTAGAGGAATTCTGTACCAAAAATATCATCATTGGAACCATCACTGCCAAATCGATTTCCATTGGAATCTTGTTGAAAGGATAGTGTGCCAAGGATATCCTCTTTACACTTTCTGCACAGGTGCAAAGAAAAAAGGATTGTGTTTTTTTAATTGACACAGACATCAATTTTTTTTGCCTTCTTGATTTTATCAGATTAATATTACTAAAAGATAAAAAGTATTATAGTAAGTTTTTTTTATTATATTCAGTAGGCTATTTTTAAAAAACAAGTTTTACTATGTACCTTTCTTTTTCTTTGAGCCACACTATTAGTATTGGGTGCTCCTTTTAATCTAGAAGATTTTGGTGGAGGTTTAATGGTGTTGGAAGGTGGAGTTTGAAGGTTTCAAAGGCAAAGTACGTATGTTTTATCTTTTATATTCTTTTACTCAATTAAAAGAGGTGGAACTTTATATAATTATTAATATAATTTATAACTTAGAAGTACAATTTTAAAAATACTAAAGAAATAAATAATAGCAGTAAATATTGATGTAATAAAGGTTTTAATAAAATAATAAGTAAGTAAGGAATGAATCAAAAACAACCAGAAAAGGAGGCATTATATAGGCAAAGGAGAGACAAATGACAGAGTAAAAATCCAAAATGCAAGTGTATGAGAGAGGGAAAGAATTTTCCAGAAGAAAGAACATTTCAAATTATAAAATTATTCTATAAAGAATATTTTAGAATATTCTATTTACTGTATATGTCAAAAGAAATTTATTTATTTAAAAATTCCAGTACTTGTTATTTTTAAATAAGTAATTTGAATTTTTTTGTACATATTTATTTTTATTTTAAATTATATTTCAAAAATTAAAAAACCTTTTCTTATTTTAATATTGTATTTTAATATTTTAATATTTATTTCCTTTAAACTGACATTTTAGCACGGTGTTAGAAAAAAATATATAGGACAATTAATATTAATTTTAAATTTTTACTAAATTTACTTTTTTATAACTAGTTAATTTATAACTCTTAAATTTAAAGTAAATATAATTAAATTAATAATAATAGAAAAATAAAAAGGCATGGCTTCATTCCAGGAAATAATTAATTTTTTTACTGGGTGAGTCTATCAGCCTGACTGAAAATTAGTTTTGCCTTTCAAAACTATTGGGAGTAGCTGGTTAAAGGGGATTGAAGTGCTTGATAAATGCTGTCCTACTGTTGTTTTTTGAAAAAAAAAACTGTCAATTACTAGTTGAAATAATTAGAATAAATATTAATAATGTTTTAATAAAAGATTATATTCAATACATACAGCATTACCATTAACTAATTAAAAATTTTATCACATATAGAGTGATTCAAATTTTTGATTAAATAAATTGGTATGTTTGTTTTAAATCTATTAATACTCCATAAATATTTAAATCAGACTATATTAATTTCAGAATTTACTAGTAATTAATTTTTTAAGATTTTTATCACTGAAAAAATAAAAAATTCTGAAATTGAGCTTAATTATGATGAGGGATCAGTAAGTCCAACCTCATCCATCATACTCAAAAACTTTTCTGATAATATTATTTCATGAAATAGTGATGGAAGAAGATTTGGATCTTCTGGATAGCAAAGTAGAGTCAAAAGTCCAACACAGTGGAAAAAATATCTGAACTAAAAGTCTAGTTCAGTTTTTGGTTGTAGGGTATGACTCTGGGTCTGATTTGTGGAGTGACCCTGTTTGACCCCACCTTATTTTTTTTTGCTTTCTGACATTGTAATCACCTTTTCTCATGTCCTCTCATCTTCATGGATTCATTCAAAAATTCTATTTGCACCTTCTCTTTCCTTCCCTTACAAGCATACCCACCCCACCCCACATCAATTTTCAGCCTAGATATCTCCAGGACTGGTTAAAAAGTACTTATCAGTTACATTAAACACATGGAATACACATGGGAGCAATAAATTAGAGTACACAAATAGTATACATGAGTAAATTTATGATAATATACAAAATATGCCATTATAACACCTTATATACATGCATATATCCATCTTATATAAGTCTTATGTACTTAATATTAAGTTGGAATATGTTAGGGTAATCTTAAGAGCCTTAAATGTAAGGCTACATAATTTTTAAGTAGACTTAAAGCTGTTGTTTTCATTGTTTTATGTAAAAAACATGAAATGCGCTTTAAATCACTTAAAAGTTGACTCTATGCAATATAAGTTTAATAATATTAAAAATTAACTTTGACAGATCAATTTTTCTTAATGAGTACTATTTATTTGGCTACTCAAATGCATAAAAATAACACTTTTCAAATTTGGTGTTTTTTATGCCACAAATGGCTTCTGTGTACTGGCCACATACTTCCTGCATTTTTCCCGTGTGAATAGCTTCATTTTTAGAAAATTTAGCTTTTTCACACTATAATTACCCCACATTCTATTCCCACTTTGGGGAAACACACTAAAATAGGCAACAGGCACTTATTTAGTGTCCTAGCTTAATTACAAATGCATTGACCCTCTTTATATGCACTAATTTCATTAATAACCTCATTCTTGGCGCTTTATTTCACTACCACACTTAAATTTCCCTAAATTAGTCAAGGATTTAACTGTGCAAGCGCCTTCCAAGTACTTCATGTAGTTACCCCACATCTCACACTCTTTTTTGGGTTTCTAGGTGGTTTCTCAGTCAATTTTGGTCATTTTTGAATGGGAATTTCATGTAGTATAATGTCAGGATTAGCCCCATCATTTCTACAGCGAGTCCTCCTTATTATTAAGCTATTATTAGCCTTAAAATTACCTCTTTAGTCTTTTATATTGATGTATAATACACATATACTCTCTTTTTAACTTATTCTTTAATTTTGATGGATTTTCCCTATTATTACAGCATTGTGGCAGGTGATATCATTCTAATTATGTTATGGGTCACTATGTATGTTGTTGGACATGTCTATTAGGGGGTGTCAATGTTCAGGGATCCACAATTAAATTAATTGTGGATAAAAATCCTTATACCCCAATTATCTTCTGCAATTATTTTTGCTAATAATTGGGCTATTAGACACTTTACATGTCAATGTTCACCTCTTATCTGAAATTTTTCTACTCAATTTTTCATAGCCACATACCAGAAAACTTTATGTCATAACCACATCTTGGCCTACTTTCATTCATAACATCTGCAATTATATGTCATGTGACTTGCATACAAATCAATCATGGATGTGATGAGTTTGGGATCAGGAATTAGGAATGGAAATCGGGGTATAAGAGGCGGGATAATGCATTATAATGGATTCCTTATCCACTAGCCCTGGTGCTAGTGGATAAGAATCTTCTGCAATTAATAATGTCTGATCCTGGGAAAAAAAATTTCTGATCCCTACTTGCGGATCCCTGAACATTGATACCCCCTATTTGCTGGAATGAGGCGTCATTAACTGTGTATAGGGCTAGTAAATCAAGGGGTTCATTGGGGAAGTTATTGTGTATAAGAGGGAGAAGGTTTCCAGTCTTGTTTTCTACATTCTTTATCATTACAATTAAACATATAACTAATAAAATTACAATACATATCAATTGTACTTATAAGGTCTTTAAATAGTATCTGAATTTATTAAGTCTATTTTTCTACCAACTATAAAGATTGTAAGCCATATATAATTAGTGAGATTAAAATTAATGAGACCCTTATATTTAATTATATTTTAATGCTTATTGGATTTATACTACAGTATTCATATAGGATTATTAAAATATTCTAGACACTGACCATTCAAGCTAGTTCACGTCTTTGTACTTGACCTCAGCCTGACATTAATTGTCAGTATATGCTAGTACTTAACTATGATTTAATAGTAAATATTAATGTTCCTACTACTTAATATTAAATGATTTATGGATTAAACCTCAGGGAAAGACTAATAACACTCTTATACTCAATTTTTAACTCACAATATTTGGATTGGTGTGGACTAGTGGTGGGAAATAGGCTAATAAAATATGGTTATAGCTAATATAAAGATTATATCAATTTATAAAGGCTTTAAAAATATTTTTATATGATAATAGTTGGTTTATAATCTTTATTTGAAGTTTATTAAGTAAGTGATGTTCAATAACCCATCAAATCCTCCTTTACTTATACCAAAATCCACTGGAGTGCACAGAACTTCAATCCAGATGATGTCAATGCTATCCCTGGAAATTACAGCACTGTGAGGGCTCATCACCGCCCCATGGAGTCCACTTCAAGAAGTTTTAAAACCAAGACCTCCAGTAAGGACCTTTCATCACAATTAATGATATCATACACCCATACCATAATTAGAGAGAACAGATAAAAGTGGATACACTAAGGAAACAAGTAAAATAACTCATGCAAAGAGAATAAAATGCAAACCAAAGCATATAAAGGAAACAAATAAACTTCCAATCCCCCAATAAAATTCCCATGCATCTACATTCACCCAGTAATCATATCCCAACTCATAAATATGTGAAAATCCATTAAAGGAAGCAGATTAAGTTGTCCAAACAGGATATATGCACCTGAAAAAGGTGTATATGCTTGTGTAGGCATGGTGTGTTCATTGACTACATCCATATGTCCTAAAATAAGTAGAAAAATAAAGCTTTTAGGCTATTTAGAGGGTTAAAACAGCATATAGGCCTATATATACATAATATAACTGCATACTTCACTGAATATGAGGTTTATGAATACATATTAGCTTATGTATGTCTATAATTACTTAGTATAACTTAAGATAAGTATATTATGACTACATTAGCACCTTAATAAGTATTATGGGGCTATGGATAAACTATTTAAACTCATATAAGTCATTCAATAGTGTAATAAATTCTTACATATAAGCACAGTAACCATATATATAAGTATTATAACCATAACATTACAATATAAGCTTAAGAAAATTAAGGTTATCTTCTTTTAAAGATAAGACATAATGAGTCCTAGGGATATATAGGCTTGTACTCTCTCACCCAAAAAAACAATAAAAAAATGCTAAGACATTTTAATTATTAAGTAAGCAGTGGATAGAAAAATACTTTTACATTTCTATGTTTATTGCAGTATTATTTAGGTTTAAATTTTTTCAAGAGTTTTTTAAGATCAGAGATTTCATTTTCAGGAATCCACTGGTCATATTCACATGATTTATTTTTAAACCTTAATAGATACTCAACTCCCTTTTCTTTAGTAAGGTTTCTCTTTTTAAGTTTCTTTTCAATTTCTGCTTTTTCAAATATTTCTTCAGTTTATGTTTATGCCTTCCTGATCTTCTTGGAAATAGAGCAGTGTCATTAGAATGGTATGGTTTTATAAGAGAAATAGGGAATACTGGATGTTTTCTATCATATGTTGCATATAATATAATTTTAACAGCATTGTTACCATCCATCTTTTTTGCTAAAAACATTCCAATGAATGGATATTTCAAGTTAAAATTACCATTTAAATTTAAATTTAGTGTAGATATAAGGACTTCATCACCCTCTTTGAACATTTTCTCTTTATGGGCTTTATCCCATCTTTTCTTCTCATACTCAAATGCCATATTAATACATTCTTGAGCACTCTTTCTGTCAGCCTGTATATCCCCAGGACTGAGTAAAAAGTGCTTATAAGTTAAGCTAAACACATGAACTATACATGGGAACAATAAATGAGAGTACACAAACAGTATACATAAGTGAAATTATGATAATACACAAAAAATGCCATTATAACACCTTATATACACGCATATATCCACCTTTTATAGGTCTTATGTACTTACTATTAAGTTGGAATATGTTAGAGTAATTTTAAGAACCTTAAGTATAAGGCTACATAATTTTTAAGTACACTTAAAGCTGTTATAATCATTGTTTTACGCAAAAAACAAGAAATGCGCCTTATTTCACTTAAAAGTTGACTATATGCGCTATAAAATTGAGAATATCAAAAATGCGCTTTGACAGATCAATTGAGCTCAATTAGGACTATTGATTTGGCTATTTAAAAGCATAAAAATAAAACTTTTCAAATTTGGTGTTTTTTATGCCAGAAATGGCTTCTGTGTACTGGCCACATACTGCCTGCTTTTTTCCCGTGTGAATAGCTTCATTTTTAGCAAAGTTAGCTTTTTCACACTATAATTACCCCACATTCTACGCCCACTGTGGGGAAACACACTAAAATAGGCGACAGGCGCTTATTTAGTGTCCTAGCTTAATTAATAATGCATTGACCTTGTTTATATGCACTAATTTCATTAATAACCTCACTCTTGGCACCTTATTTTATCACCACGCTTAAATTAGCCTAATTTTAGTCAAGGATTTACCCGTGAAAGCGCCTGCCAAGGACTGCATGTAGTTACCCCACATCTCACACTCTTTTTTAAGTTTTTGGGTGGTTTCTCAGTCAATTTTGGTTATTTTTGGATGGGAATTTCACGTAGTATAATGTCAGTATTAGCCCCTCCATTTCTACTGTAGGTCCCCCTTATTATTAAGCTATAATTAACCTTAAAAAAGTCTCCTTTAGCCTTTTATATCATTGTTTTCCACACATACACTCTCTTTTTGTCTTTTCTTTAATTTTGATGGATCTCCATTATTATTAATAGGATTTTAGTGGTTGTTGCTTGTCTAATTATGTTATGGGTCACTAGGGGCGCTGATGGAGAGGTCTATTACTTGTTTGAAGCGTCATTAACATTGTATTGGATGGTACATCAAGGGATTTATTGAGGAACTTAGTGTGTATAAAAGGAGGAGGTTTTGGGTCTTGTTTTCTTCATTCTTTATCATTTTACAATTTACCAATATAACCAAATAAATTACAATACATATCAATTAGTACTTTTATAAGACTTTTGAATAGTATCAGAATTATAAAATCTATTTTTCTACCAACTACAAAGATTGTAAGCCATATATAAAAAATAGTGAGAATTATATTACTGAGACCTTTAATTTTGATTATATTTTACTGCTTATTGGATTAGTATTACAGTATTCATATAGGACCATTAAAATCTTCTAGACAACTGACCATTCAAGCTAGTTCATGTCTTTGTACTTGATCTTAGCCTGACACTTTCTGCATAATTGTTGAACTTGAAGAAAAGATTATGTACCTGGATGGATATCCAATCTTGGTAATTTATTAAGATTTTTAGAAGGGGTATTATTTACATAACTCAGCCATAACTCAAATGGATTTTTTCCAGTGACAGAATGTACTGTACTATTGTATTTAAATTCTAAACCAGGGATAAGGGTTACCCAATCATGAGTGTATGTTTCATTGTCTTTAAAGCCAAGACCATATGTATAATATCTTTTATCATGTCTTCTAAAGTTTTTATCATTCTTTCTGCAAGACCATCAGTTTGTGGATGGTGTACTGTAGAAAGTTTTAATTGACAGCCTTAAACTTCTATAACTGACATCCAGAACTCAGAAGTAAATTTTGGATCTCTGTCTGAAACTATTTCTTCAGAAAACCCTGCTATACTTAACATCTGTGTCCACCATAAGAAAGCTATGTTGCTTGAAAAGACCTCTTTGTGGGTTGGAATAAATTTACATAAATTTTTAAACATATTTACAACTACCCAGAAGGAGTTATAATATTTATGCCCTGATTTTGAAAAACCTGTCAAAAAGTCCATGTTAAATATTTCCCATGGAGATTTTGGTTTCTCAATTTGTTGTAACAAACCAGCTCTTTTTCATGTAAATCTTTTAGATTTTTGACAAGAATCACATGTCTTAACATATTTTTGAACATCATCAGAAATTTTAATCCATCAAGCTGTATTTTTTACTCTGTTTTATGTTTTATGGAAGTCAAAATGAACTTCTAATATATCATCATGACATATAATTAAAATTAACTCCTTTATTGAAGGGGTACTTACAATTACATTACTTAATTTTTTTCTATAATATATAAAACCATCGTCAATGGAAAATTTACCTTTCTCCAATGCTTCCCTATATTTTGTGACAATGTTTTTATCAAAACACTCATTCACTATGCAATATAGGGGGTGTACTTGCAAGCGATTCCCCAACATGAACTCAGACAGAACTCAGATGGAACTCATACTGAACTCTACTTGAAGACCCACCTAAAACTGTTCTTCTGAGTGGTGTTCATCTCTGATTGTATGGTTCCTTTGTAAATAGCTCAATTTGTGTTCAATCTGTGGTGAATTTGAGTTCAAGGTTGTGGACTTGCTAGCATGTCTTCCCCATTGTATTGCGTGGTGATTGAAGCATTAGATAGACCTTTTAATATTGTAGTCAGTTTACTCAAGTCAGGATCCAAAGCATAACTATCAAGAATTGATTAAATAAATTTATCCTCAAGATCTACAATATAAATTCCATAAATTTTAATAATCTCTGTTTCTGGAACATATGCTGGATTATCATCATTATTAGGTAGAAGTTATTTATATAACAAATCCACATTAGATTGTAATGTTCCTTCTCTATGTGTAATAGTTATCCATCCTCTGTACTCTTGTACAGCTAATTGCCATCTAAAAATATGCCTATTAGGAGTTTTCATGTTTAAGAGTGACTTAACTGCACCACATTCAGTTATCAACTCAAATTTTTGGTCCTCAAGGTAATAATGTAGCTTCTCAAGAGCCAATACTACTTCCAAAATCTCAAGTTGAGTAGCACCATATTTCAATTCACTACTTCTTAGAGTACATGAAATATAGCAAATTACTACTTCTGACATTTTTCTTCAATAAGTTGTTTTGATGCAAAGAAGCACACAAACTAATAAAAATTGCATAAGCATACAAGACAAAATTTAATTGGAAATATGGTAATACCAAGATGGGAGCTGTCATCAAACATTCTTTCAACTTATCAAAAGTCTGTTGTATTTAATTTTTCAAAATGAAAGCTTCTGATTTCTTTATCAGTGAATTCAATGGTGCAGAAATTAATTTGTAGCTCTTTATATATTTTCTATAATAACCACACATACCATGAAAAGATTTTACATCCTTAAAATTTTGAGGAATTCCAATATTCTTGATTTCAGCAACTTTGTTTGGGTCAACACATATTTGTAAGTCAGATACAATATGACCAAGAACCTTTAAAGACTAAAACCTAAATTTACATTTTTTCAATTCAAGGGTTATTTTTATTTCATAAATTTTCTAAAATACCTTCTTCAAATGGAGTAAGTGATCATCGTATGTCTTGGAGAACAATATAATGTCATCAATGTTTAATATTAAAAATACTTCAATAATTTCATTATGGAATGTTTTATTCATTAATTTTTGAAATACAAAAGGAGCATTTTTTGGTCCATATGGCACTCTGACATATTTATAAATTCCCATATGTGTTATTTTCAATAAAAAGTTGTGTGAGTTCTTTTAAACAGGAAATTGATGACACCCTTTATTTCCATCTAGGCAACTTATGTACTTAGCACCTTTCAGGGTAGAATTTATAGAGGCAATCCTTGGCAAGGGGTAAATATCATCTACTTTAAATGTATTTAATTCTCTATAATCACCACACATTCTTTCCTTATCTTTTTCATAAGAAATAAGCACTGGTGATATAACACAATATTTTGGTGTAGTTTCTACCTTTTCAATAATTTTCATGTTTAACAACATCTTCATATTATACTCTATATCCTTCCTCTTGATTGGTGAAGTGGGGAATTGTTTCTTTTTAAGACTAGAAGTAATATTATCCATTTCATAGGTTAAACAAATTGGAATCTCATGATATTTCACAAGTCCAAGTTCATCGGTCCCATGTGAAAAAGCCATTTGAAATGCCTTAATTAAGTCCAATTTTTTTGCCTTCTCAGATTCACTTATCTGTGTTCCAATTGATCCTTTTGAAATATCTGTTTTCAGAAGCTCCATCTCACTGGTTTCTCTTCCTTTGAAATGAATATCTACTACTGACTCAATATTCAAGACGGTGTTAAAATAATTTATTCTATATTTCCTTTTACCATTCATGCCAATTATAAAACTATTATTAGAAGACTCTAATTTTACACCAAACTTTTTCAGAATGTCATTACCAATGATAAAACAGCTACTACAATTTGTATTATCCATTACTACAAATTCACAAGTTACTCTAACATAACCATGTTGATGTTTAAAGAGAACAGCAGCTTTGAGTTTTCCAATGGGGTGTAGTACTGATCCAAAACCTCTCCAATTTTTATTTTGAAGGGGTTCAAGCTTCGACATATAATCACTATCAATTTTCTGTAATGTACATGCAGAAACAACAGAACCAGAAGCTCCTGTATCCAAAACTATATTTACAGTTTCTCAAAAAATTATTGCTGGAACCATGATAGGTGTCATTCTTAAGTTATCAGCTTTTATATCTTTAATGATCTCAGCATCTTCACAAATCATTAATGATACATTTGAGTCCATACTTAATAATGGCTTTTCAAAGATGGAAAAATCATCTCCCAACATACAGACCTCATTTTAATTATTATATGAGATATTACTGTCACAATAACTTGAATCTTTACTTTTTCTGTCTCATGTTCAGATTCTTTCTGATTTTCAACAATACTTATATTTTTCACTCATTTGTGACCTTTAACCCAAGGCTTATTACACTTATAACAAATATTTGTCTCATACTTTTTAGGTACTACAGGTGCAGTAGGTTTTTTCTGCTTTTCCTGGAGTTTTTTGAATTCTGAATTTATACAGCTTAATTATTTTGCTTATAAGTGGTGTAACTTGCTTCATACTTATGTTTTAATAGCATTTCATTACAAATATTAATAAACTAAGAGTACTCATGTACCATTATTTTTCTAGCTACAATAATTTCTCTGATAGATATAGGTAATTTATATATTATTTTGTCTTCCCATAAGTTAAAATCCGTATTTGGTTCAATGGATTTTAATATTTTACTTAATTTCATTTAAAATACCATAGCTTTGTCACCATTCAATGGATTACACCTTTTTTTCTCATATAATCTTTGCTGAGTTAGTATAAATTTAGAACATCAAAATTTTTTTTTCAATTAGTTGTTTTCATTCAGCCCAAGAGTAATCATTATCCTCACATAATACAGCTTCAAACCATAATAAAGCAACTATCTTAAATAATGAAATTAATTTTAATGTTAATTCTTCATCTTGAAACTTATTTGAGAATGTTAAATTTTCAATTCTTTGAATAAAATGTTGCCAATCAGAGCTGGCTTCCCCATCATAAGTTGGGTACTGGTCAATTTTTGGCCAGTTCTTCTGATTGGATTTAATCTCACTAATCCTGGGAATATTCAAAAACTTATTTACTTTAGATAAATTGTCTTGTATTTCTTCTTGTATTGATTTTTGACTCACATTTGTTCTTTCAGACTTGACACTTCCACCAGATGTTTTTATCTTTGGTGGAAATGGAAATGATTGAGATTCATTTTTGAAAATGAAAGGATTATCATTACACTGTGTGTACTTTTAATTATCCTGATTAATAAGTAGATTTAAAGTTTTAATCTCAGCCTTATTTAATATTTTTAACAAATCAGAGACAATTTAATTTGTTTGTGAAAATGATAATTTTGTTCTTGATTCACTTAGTGAAGGGAGCTCAAGGGGAATAGATTAAATAAGAAAAAGTTTCTTTGAGACTTTTTCAAGGGACCAAGGAGTTTTTCAAAAGATTGAGTTGAACTAGTATTTAACTAGATCAAGTCATACCATCAAGAGTTTGTTAAGGTGATCTGGAAAACTCAGAATAATATGAGACAAAAAAGGTTGAAGTAAGGGAACTCTCAAATGGGTTTAAAACTTAGTGGTGTAGGAATAACTGAAATTGATTTTAAGATAGTTTTTAGAAATAAAGAAATACACAAAAAAATATATAAAAACATATGATAATTTAATTCTAAAGGAATATATAGTAAAAATAAACACATATCTTATACTGAAAGTCCCACTAAGATTTGACCACCCATATATGTGTCAATCCCCTTCATTTTAACCCTTTTAATGAAGAGCATACAAAATGAGGTAAGTAGATTATATTTCAACTATTTCATTATAATATCCTACTAAAATTAGGGAACACGCAAAGAAAATTAATAGATCAGCACTTTTTGAAAAAAACTTTCACAACCCCATGCTGGACACAAAATACCTGTGACATTTCATGCACAGACTTTCCACCCTACCCAATGATCTTTGGCACACACTCATCACTGAAGTTTGAAAAATTTTATTTTCACATTTTTAATATTTCACTTATTTTCTCTACAACACTTGAATTAATCTTTCTTCAACTAGGTCTCACTTTCTATCATGAATTTACACTCCAATCTATATAGGAACCCTCTCTGGATAATTAGGGACTTATTATACCCCTCTTGTTGTCATTTCCACTACCACTTTTCAATTTTTTTACAAGTTTAAAAGAAAAAGATGGAATTAAGGTTGGTTTAATCAAATTTCATGTCTTTTTAACATAAGACTCTCCAAAAGACTACCTTTCATTTACTTCAAACAGTTCTGAATTTTTCTCCATTGTTACTGAGATATTTATCTTTAAAGTTGAGCCTTTTTTTCACAATTTCACAATTATAACTTTTTGATATTGCATACTCAGATAATAGGGCTTCTGAAATTCCTATATGATGATTATCTAGGCTTTTAACTTCATTCAAATACCTAAAAACTAGATTTGAATTAGTATTTGACACTTCTTCACTGATTTTATCTACAACACTTGAATTAATATTTTATCAACCTTTTTCAACTAGGTCTCACTTTATATCATGAATTCACACTTCAATCTATATAGGCACCTCTCTGGATAATGGTGGACTTATTAAAACTCTCTCACCAAACAAATCTGAGCACCTGATAACAGGTGCCAATCCCTATCTTTGATTTGATTCAGTTCTAGCTCAGCTGAAATTCTTCTGGGAAGACTGGGAACTGAATAATGAGCATGCTAGCTTTTAAAGAATTAACTCTGAGTTCTTCTTGAGTCACAAATGTATTGAGGGGTTGTCACCTGTTAGCAGGCTCCATGTGTTTTTTGGTGGTGTCTTGTTGTCATTTTCATTTTCACTATCACTTTTCATATTTTTGTAAAACTTTGAATAAAATATGGAATTAGGCTTAGTTTTAATCAAATCTCATTTCCTTTTAGCTGAAGATCCTTCAGAAGCCTACCATTCACTTCCTGCAAACAGTGTTGAATTTGGCTCTGTGGTTTCTGAGATATTGACTTTTAAATTTAAGTCTTTTTTCACTATTTTACTTTTATTTAGTTCAATATTACATACTTAGAAAATAAAGCTTTTAAAATGCTAATATAATGATAACTTAAATATTTTTAACAGTAATTTTGGGTTTCCAATGAAAATATCAAGTTTATTGATTTCATTTTCACTCTTGGGGACTTTTTGGCTTTGTTTTGGCGCACTCTTGGCATCTTTTTGGATTTGGGTTTTTAGACAGTTTAGATATTTTTAGGTATATCATTGTGGGATTATATTAAAATAAGTAAGTATTCTATTTTACTAATTTTTTATTAGAATATTCAATTTTTTCTGTATATATAGAATCATTTCAACTCAAATCAACAAAAACAGATACAGCTCTTTATCATTCTAGGTACAATCATCAAATAACAAGAGTACCCCATGGTTTGAAATCAAGCAATAACTTCACCATTTTTTTATTTAAAATAAACCAAGACTTAATAAATCAGGAAATTAAAGTAAGAAATAAAATTTCTATTTTCTGCTAAAAGTTTAGGTAGACAGGAAAATAATGAGGTATGAGAAAGGTTAACATTTTACCTTTCAATATCATTAATTAATGTAGGCAAGAATTCAAGATTTCCATTTACTTAAAGCTTAAGACCATCAGGCCATGTTTTGCGGTACATGTTACCAATTTATTGTTGCATGTGTTTATTTCTTTTTTGTGTTAACCACATTAACTTTCATGAAGTCCAAAAACTTTAACTTTGAGATTTTCTTTTAAATACTTTTAAATTATTAATTTATGGCTTTAAATCAAAATTGGGAAATCTGGATCACTCACTAGGATAAAATTCAGGGGGATGTATTGCCTTGCTTTGACTTGGGAATTTAAGAAAAAAAGTTATAAAATAAGTAATTTTTTTTGTATGTTAGACTTATGAACTTGAAAGGAATATAAATTTTACATTAGACATGTAGAAATTTACATGCTTAAATGGATGAATTTTAGGTTAAAACATGAATTGAACAATGTACCAAATTTAAATGGTACTTGATTAAATTTTGTTAGCAAAAAACATGACCAGGTAATGAAACATTATTGTACATAAAAATTATCTGGTGAAAAAAAACTTAGGCACTCTTTAAAAGCAAAAAAAATGATAACTTTTTTTTGGTCAAAGTATTGTTTCCACCTTGAGCAGGCTTATAACTCAATGGAATAGTTGTACCATCAACAAAACCAATACATTCTTTGAAACCCACTGCTTAAATAACCTGAGACTATTCAAGTTTGTCTTCTTTTTTTGGCCAAAAAATCAGTTGAGAACATAAGGAAATAATAGCAGTGATGAAAATTTTGGTATAGCAATTAATTGAGCCATAGTGTCAGTCTGAGGTCAAGTACAGAGATGTGAACTATCTTGAATTGTCAGTTGTCTAGAAGATTTTAATGGTATTATATGAATACTGTAGTACAAATCCAATAAGTATTAAAATGTAACTCAATATAAGGGTCTCAGTAATATAAATCTCACTAATCATATATATGGCTTACAATCTTATAGTTGGTAGAAAAAGAGATTTAATAATCCAGATACTATTCAAAGACTTTAAAAGTGCTATTTATATTTATTGTAATCAATTTGGTTATATGGTTGAATTGTAATGATTAAGAATGTAGAAAACAAGACCAAAAACCCCTTCCTTTTATACACAATAACTTCCCCAATGAACCCCTTGATTTACCAGCTCTATACATGGTTAATGACGCCTCATTCCAACTAATAAAAATGTCTAGAAACATAATGAGTTTCCAGTAACATAATTAGAATGATATCACCCTCCAAAATCCTGTAGTAATAGGGATAATCCATCAAAAGAAAACAATAAGAAAAAATGAGAGTATATGCATGTTATACATTAAAAAAAAGACTAAAAAGGGAAAATAAAGACCAATTATCACTCAATAATAAGGGGGATTAACAATCGAAGTTTTGGGGCTAATCATGTCATTATACTACGTGAAATCCCCATTCAAAAATAACCAAAATTGACTGAGAAACCATTTAGAAACCCAAAAAAGGGCGTGAGATGTGGGGTAACTACATGCAGTACTTTGCAGGAGCTTGCACAGGAAAATCCTTGACTAATTTAGGCAAATTTAAGTGTGGTAGTGAAATAAAGCGCCAAGAATGAGGTTATTAATGAAATTAGTGCATATAAAGAGGGTCAATGCATTTGTAATTAAGCTAGGACACTAAATAAGTGCCTGTTGCCTATTTTAGTGTGTTTCCCCAAAGTGGGCATAGAATGTGGGGTAATTATAGTGTGAAAAATCTAACTTTGCTAAAAATGAAGCTATTCACATGGGAAAAATGCAGGAAGTATGTGGCCAGTACACAGAAGCCATTTGTGGCATAAAAAACACCAAATTTGAAAAGTGTTATTTTTATTCATTTGAGTATCCAAATAAATAGTACTCATTAAGAAAAATTGATCTGTCAAAGTGAATTTTTAATATTATTAAATTTATAGTGCATAGAGTCAACTTTTAAGTGATTTAAAGTGCATTTCTTGTTTTTTACATAAAACAATGAAAACAACAGCTTTAAGTCTACTTAAAAATTATGTAGCCTTATATTTAAGGCTCTTAAGATTACCCTAACATATTCCAACCTAATATTAAGTACATAAGACTTATATAAGGTGGATATATGCGTGTATATAAGGTGTTATAATGGCATATTTTGTATATTATCATAAATTTACTTATGTATACTATTTGTGTACTCTAATTTATTGCTCCCATGTATAGTCCATGTGTTTAACATAACTTATAAGTAATTTTTACTCAGTCCTTGGGATATCCAGGCTGAAACATACCCTAAAGAGATGACATTTTCCATATGTCTCAAGGCAGCTCCATTACCATTGGAGCCCAAATGACATAGTGTGATGGCCAATTGAATTAAACAATCATGTTTTTGTTTTTGAGAATTATAGTAAAACACAAGGTTATCCTCAATAAGATTGACTAATTTAAGGAAAAATTACTGGGAAGTCCTTAATAAATGTCTAAAGCTGAGTGTAGATAAGTTTAGGAGTTTTTGAATGGTGTACTTGGGGTTATGAAGTGCTTGTGGCTTTTTGGGAAGAAGTTACTTTTTCCTGGCCATTTTTTAAAAAACAAAATTCTTCCTCAAAAGCAGAGGCAGAATCCAAGAGGAGATTAAGAGCTATGAAACTGATTGCTTGATGTAGTTTATCCCAATTTGAGAGTGAGAAAAGAATGAATATTATATGTGATGAAAATAAAAATTTTGTACTATGTTTTGTGCTATAAAATGTTATGCTTCAGAGTGATGCTTATGAATGGGATGATTCTGATAAATAAGTGAAATGGGAATTTATGGTGAAAACATCACTTTTGGTTGAGAAAATGTGAATTTGAGTGAAATAAGTGACTTATTTTTATTTTTTAAATACACCAGTGTTGGAGCTAGTGTTTTTTTTTAAAAATCAGCACTTAGATAAGTGTGGATTTCAAAATTAAGTATTGATTTTCCAGAACTTACATCCCCTATTGCATATAAAGTCAAGTCACATCAAAATGACTTTCTGTGCTTCAAATGAGTCATTAATGTGACATGTGTTACATGAAAAGGATCTTTGATTTTCGCAACTTTATGTCCACTTAGTCAAAAGGTAGAGAGAAAACAATACCTTAGTGATTTGGATCAAGTAAATTACAATTCATCCTTAGCAAAAAACTTCAATGAAATAAAATGAGAGGAAAATTAATTCTTGGAAAGATGGTAATAACGTATTTGATTAACAAAACAATCTCATTAGAAAAAAAACAACAATTAGACAAGAAAAAAAATTGAAATAGATCAAGGAAAACTTAGTTAAGACAAATTCAAAGTAGAAAGTATGACAAGGTCTCATGATGTTCGAATATTGCTTCTTAAAAAATGTGAAAATCCTTCTCATGATGACTTTCCGTTTTTTATGTCTTATGAAAAAAAAATAGAAATACAGATGGATTCAATGTGTCTGCTCTACATTTTAGTGGTAAATGTAGCTTAGTGCATGTTTATAGATTTTAGGACAGCTTTAAAGCAGATTTACTCTTTTGTGTACATTCAATATGGTCACATGAAACTGTGTAAATGTAATATATTTATGTAGGTAATTTTATATTAATCTTTAATTCACAAATGGCCTAGATATACTTATAAAAGTTTTGTTTCACAGATGCTTTGTTGAAAATCTGAAATGATGATTTGTTTTTAATCTACTAAGCCCCTAGTAAGCCAGTTGTGTGTTAAAAGATCTTCATGAAGTTGAAAATGAGAGCCTGATTTACTAAGTTCATGTTTTTTCTGAATGTAACTACTGAGTTTTTGAGATAGGAGTGAGTTCTGGTGGTTTTTAAGACTTGCAAATGAAATTTAATGATCATATATATAAAGATCATCTTGAAAGTAAGACCTAAAGATTATCATGTTGTGTAAAATCACACAACCATTCAATATCTTACAAATGTTATATCCCAAAAAATAAAAAAGTTATTTACTCATTCCCCATTGCAAGTGAAGCACACTTAAGGTGAATTCAATGTCCTTTTTTTAAAAAGCTGATTGAAGTTTTGAAAAGTGTTGGGTTGCATCATCCATGAAATTTTGGGTAAGATTTAACTAAATAAGTTTTAGCTAGTCACTAAAACTTCCAGTATCAAAGTAAGAATTTTTTTTCCCTTTTAATTGGCCTTCCCAGGCCCAGTGTATGAGATCAATAGCACCTGGGCAGCCAGTAAATCCTCTTTCATCATATTGCTTCAAATATATATATATATATTCATCACTATTTGTGTCAGCCTGGATATTCCTAGGACTGAGTAGAAATTTCTTATAAATTATTTTAAACATGTGTAGTACACATGGGAACAATAAATAAAGGTATACAAATTGTATACATAAGTGAAATTAATATTTAAACACAATATATGCCATTATAATTCCTTATATACATGCATATATCCAGCTTTTATAAGTCTTATGTACTTAATATTAAATAGGAATATGTCAGGTTAATCTTAAGAACCTTAAAAATAAGGCTACATGATTTTTAAGTAGACTTAAAGCTGTTGTTTTCCTTTTTTTATGGAAAAAACAAAAAATGCGCTTTAAATCACTTAAAAGATGAATATATCACCACACAATATGGGGGGTGGACTTGCTAGCAAGTCCGCAACCTTGGACCCAAACTCATCACAGATTGAACACACATTGAGTATTGATAAATGAACCGTACAATCAGGGATGAACACCACTCAGCAGAACAGTTTTAGGTGGGTGTTCAAGTAGGGTTCAGTATGGGTTCAGTATGAGTTCAGTCTGGGTTCCATCTGGGTTCTATCTGAGTTCAGGTTGAGGACTTGCTAGCAAGTCCACCCCCTATATTGTGTAGTTTATGCACTATAAATTTAATAATATTAAAAATGTGCCTTGACAGATCAATTTTTCATAATAAGAACTATTGATTTAGCTACTCAAATGCATAAAAATAACACTTTTCAAATGTGGTGTTTTTTTTGCAAGACATGGCTTCTGTATACTGGCCACCTACTGCCTTCATTTTTTCCATGTGAATAGCTTCATTTTTAGCAAATTTAGCTTTTTAACACTATAATTACCCCAAATTGTATGCCCACTATGGGAAACATGCTAAAATAGGTGACAGGTGCTTATTTAGTGTCTTAATTTAATTATAAGTGCATTGACCTCATTATTTGCACTAATTGCATTAACAACCTCAAGATTTGTGCCCTTAATTCACTACCACACTTAAATTTTCCTAAATTAGTCAAGTATTTAGCTGTGAAAGTGCCTGCCAAGGACTGCATTCAGTTAACCTACATCTCACATCCTTTTTTGGGGTTTTCAGTGGTTTCTCAGTCAATATTGATCATAATTTGATGGGGATTTCGCGTAGTAATTTGGGATAATTAGCCCCTTCATTTTTACTGTTAATCCCTCTAAATATTTTTCAATATTTAGTGTTATTCATTCTTTTTCTAGTCTTTTATTTTAAGTTATTACACACATATACTCTCTTTTTTTCTTATTCTTTTATTTTGATAGATTATCCCTGTAACTCCAGGATTTTGAAAGGTGATATTATTCTAATTGTGTTATTGGTCATTCCTTATGTTTATGGACAGTTGTATTAGCTAGATTGAGGCATCATTAGCAATGTATAGGACTTGTATGTCAGGGGGATTAATTGGAGAATTATACGGTATAAAAGGAGGTGGTTTTTGGTCTTATTTTCTAGATTCTTTATCATTACAATTATAAAATATAACCCTTACAATTAAATACATATCAATAGTATTTTAAAATTATTTGAATACCTTTTGAATTATTACATCTATTTTTCTACCAACTATAAGATTGTAACCCATTTATAGTTAGTGAAGATTAAAATTACTGAGACTTTCAGCCTGGAAATCCCCAGAACTGAGTAAAAAGTACTTATAAGTTATGTTAAACACATGGACTATACATGGGAGAAATAAATTAGAGTACACAAATAGTATACATAGGTAAAATTATGATAAAATACAAAATATGCCATTATAACACCTTATATACACACATATATCCACCTTTTATAAGTCTTATGTACTTAATATTAAGTTTGAATATGTTAGGGTAATCCTAAGAACCTTAAATAAAGTCTACATAATTTTTAAGTGGACTTAAAGCTGTTGTTTTCATTGTTTTATGTGAAAAACAAGAAATGCGCTTTAAATCACTTAAAGTCAACTATATGCGCTATAAATTTAATAATATTAAAAATGCGCTTTGACATATAAATTTTTCTTAATAAGGGCTATTTATTTGTCTACTAAAATGCATAAAAATAACACTTATCAAATTTGGTGTTTTTTATGCCAGAAATGGCTTCTGTCAGCCAGGCTATTCCAGGAGCCCAGTAAATGATATGTTAACTTATAGGACCTGAAAGAGGGCGTAAGAATTGTATTTAATGTATATAAATTAATATTTTATTGCATAATAAAATTATATAAGTATCTTATTACATATAAGTGTTATATTAATTTTATTGTTTATATAAATTTTTATACATTTAAATTAAACATAATATATTTTATATTCTACAAATAATGGCGCATTTTTATGTATTTAATAATTATAAATTTATATTTAATTAATTAAAAACATATATTATAATTATAAGTGTAAAATTGACTTATAATATAATTAAATTAATTATTTACATTTATATATTAAATAACATCTTTCATATAGTATTAAACAATAATTAATGGTGCTTCTTTTGACCCTTAATTGTTTCAGAAAAAAAAATTAATTAATTTATACTAAATTGAAATTAATTACATATTTTTTTACGTCAAAATATTTTTTGTTTCACTTAAAAATCCTTAAATCAGACTGTACCATCTGTTTTGAATTTTCTTTCTCATAGTTCCTATGTCCCAGGCTTTTTTAGTTATTCACTATTTTTACTTACTGATTTGGGAATTAATTTTGGGAAAATTTGATTCTTAATTGGGGTTTTTAATTAATTGTTTCATATTTTTCTCTACATTGTTATGTTTCACTTATTCTTTTATATTCTTGTTTCATCCTATTATAATTCTTGTATTTACAAATATAGTGGCGCTTCAGAGGACCCATTGCCTATAAAAGGGCCTTGGATAATCCCCTGTAGCCTCATCACTTACTATACACTCCACAATTTAACATAATTTATTATAACCGGTTTATTATTATTTTTATTAGTATTAAAAATCTAATTTAAATTTTATATAACAAATTAAAGGTTGCATTAGGTCTGATAGTAATTACAGTGCTTGCCGTGAATAACCCTTACTTGAAATAATATTATTATTAATAAAACCTCATTTTGTGTCATCTCTCAAGTTACTCGTCGTTGCCTTCCTTTAAATAAACTAAATAATCTTTTATATTTTATTTCTTTTATTTTTCTCCTTGTCCTCCTCCATTTCTCCCCCTTTCCTTACCTTCTTCTAGACGATTGACCGACAGCTTCTGTCTACTGGCCACATACTGCCTGTGTTTTTCCCATGTGAATAGCTTCATTTTTAGCAAAGTTAGCTTTTTCACACTATAATTACCCCACAGTCTACGCCCACTGCAGGGAAACACACTAAAATAGGCGACAGGCGCTTATTTAGTGTCCTACTTTAATTACAAATGCATTGACCCTTATTATATGCACCAATTCAATTAATAAACTCAAGCTAGGGGCTTTAATTCATTACCATGCTTAAATTTGCTTAAATTAGACAAGGGTTTACCCGTGAAAGCGCCTTCCAAGGACTGCATGTAGTTACCCCACATCTCACACCCTTTTTTGAGTTTTTAAGTGGTTTCTCAGTCAATATTGGGTATTTTTGAATGGGGATTTCATGTAGTATAATGACATGATTAGTCCCATCATTTATTCTGTTAATCCCCCTTAATATGGAGTGATAATTAGTCTTAATTTTCCCTTTTTAGTTTTTTATTTTAAATGTATTACACGCATATACTCTCTTTTTTGTTATTCTTTTTTTTTGATGGATTATCCCTATTACTACAGGATTTTGGCAGGTGATACCATTCTAATTATGTTACTGGTCACTCTTTATGTTGTTGGACATGTGTATTAGCTGGAATTAGGCGTAATTAACTGTGTATAGAGCTGGTAAATCAAGGGGTTCATTGGGGAAGTTATTGGGTATAAAAGGAGGAGGTTTTTGATCATGTTTTTTACATTCTTTATCATTACAATTCAAATATATAGCCTATACAATTACAATACATATCAATAGCACTTATAAAATCTTTGAATAGTATCTGAATTAATAGATCTATTTTTCTACTAACTATAATAGTGTAACCCATTTATATTTAGTGAGATTAAGATTACTGAGACCCTTATATTGAGTTATATTTTAATACTTATTGGATTTGCACTACAGTATTCATATAAGACCATTAAAATCTTCTAGACAACTGACCATTCAAGCTATTTCACATCTCTGTACTTGATCTCATCCTAACAATTGGGGACCTTTCCTCAAGAATTCTGTTGATTATCTTCCAGTAAGTAAAAATTCAAAAAACAGGCTACAAGTAAATAAAATCCCTATTGAAATATTTGGATAATTACAACAGGTTGGGGTCACTTATATAGTGATTTCAGGAAAAGAAGCCCTGTTATATAATAAAATTGTGATATTGAATCAACAATTTTACCACTAATTTAACATAAAAATTGTTATTAATGAGAGTCTGTCAATACACCAATTAATTTTGTGATCTTTGCAGATAATAAAACAGTTAATGAAAACTGATTAATTGTTTTCTTTTAAAAGGACTCTTAATCCCTTTTTATTTGTTTGTAAAATTCATTTAATATTTAAAAGAATATTACTGACAAATTTATTTTTTAAAGATAACCAAATTCTTTTTGATACTAAGCTCGCCTTAAATATGTAAAGTTTATTTAGACATAAAGGCGTGGTGTTTGTACAATGCGTCTGATAAATAATATTAAAGTCTTGGGATTAGCATCCTCAACCCTTTATCTATTGAGCTGCGCAAGCAACCCAATAAATAATGATAAAGTCTTGGGATTAATATCCTCAAGCCTTTATCTATTAAGTAGTGCAACCAACCTACAATATTCAACTACTCAGAATTAGAAATATATATGGAGAATGGAAAAAAGAAAAATACATTACCTAGCGATGGATAAGGCAGCTAGAGAATATACTGAAAATTGAGAACCTATACCCTGGAGGTCCGTGCTAATGATAGGGTCTATGTACAGCATTAAGATAAATAAAATACAGCAAGAGTTATCATCTTACGAAATAAAATGTATTGTCAGTATAAAATCGCTATAAAATATTCTCATCTGGTCTGTTTTATTTGGTGCATAGTGTTGATAGTCATTGATTCATATTGAGACTAAGTGTTTCAGTATGTGGCTACATTTGTTAAAGATGCTACACGCCGAAATGACTCATTTTACTGAATTTTTGATTGAGCTTTATTTGGGCTTTGTTTCATTTCTTTTCAAATCTTTTAGTTTTGTTGGTACCATATGAGGTTGTGGTCAATTTCAAATAAAAGTATACATGGATAGAGATATGGAACAGTTTAAGGCAGAGGACACACTGAAAAAAATAATTACTTTGCCCTCATGCATAATGGTTCAGACAACGGACATACCTGTTCTGGCGTACCAGTTACATCATGTTTTACAAGCTGATACAATATAATACTAAAAATTAGATTAAATTTTATACATGTGCGTGCGGAACCGGTATGCCAGCCGGAAAATTAGTTTTTTTTTTAAATTTCAGTGACAAGGACAGAGATATAGATAGCAATGGAGATAGAAAAGACGAAGGATTTAGATGAATTAGAAGTGAGACGAGAATATTCTGAGGATACATGTGGCAAAAAAAAATTTCAAATGTTGCATGGAGAGTAGTTTGTAAACTAAGACCCAGATGAGATAAATGTCGAGAAAACAAGTTAGTGATTCATTTAACATTGTGAGAAGTTAGCCTAACTGAATGATGCAATATTGGCTAATTTAAATGTGGGATGGGGACATCGCACGTAAGCAGTAACTAAAGAGAATTGTGCAGGTAAAGTAGGGTACTAGAAATTATAGTTGAGGAATAAAGTAATCATTGTCGAAGGAAAAAACTGGGTTACGAATAGTGAGTGAAAAGAGTGAAAGAGAAGGAAAGTTAAAAGGTGTAGTACAAGATTAATACCCCTTATTTGACAATTTTCCTGTTTCTTTGAAGCCTCGTTATTAAATAGCAGTTTCATAAATTCAGAACAAGTGCAAATATGATATTAGTGAATAAACAAAGAAGTGTTTAGTGAAACAAATTTTATGAAGCAGAAAGGTAGGATAAGGCTACGTCTTTTGAAGACATCAATGCCATGGAGAACATGTTCCGATGAGGAAATATAAACGGTCAGCCAGAAATTCCACTTTTTCACTGGCTATTCCAAGTCTTTTTGCTTGTTTTCTTCATCTGAAAAAACCCCTCATTATTAATTGCTCCAGACATGGCCTTTAAATCTATAATTTTTGCTCGCACGTTTCCAATTTGGTCTTGTCTGTTTTTCTTTATACTGTGCAAGTCACTCGTCCAAGCGCTAGAACGCTGGCCTAGGGCTCCCCTTCTGGAGGGAGTGACAACCATCGATGAAGAGATATCATCATCATTTTTGCTCGATTCTCGGAAGCGAATTTCGAATATTGATATAAAATTTCACAATTGGGGCTCGGAGCGAAGACAAATTACAATTTATATGATTTCCGAGTCTCAACCATACATACAGTTTTTTTTGGGAGCAAATGAAAATTATAGATACTTTTCCAAGATGGACCTGAAAGGTCGGCAAGTTAAATACGAATTAGTGAAAGGTCATACACAGGTGGAGTGGTCTGCTATAACTTGTTAGCTTAATGGTGTTGCGCATGAGCAACTAATATTAATAATTATTTCAGGCAAGAAGCGATGCATGCTGCTCGCCAAGACGAACTTGTAGTGACTTACCCTGGGGAGCGAATCAATTTTTCCGGGTGAGAAATAGGACATAGTTCAGTAACATTCAAAGTGGAAGGATGTCCTCACAAATTTAAATGAATTAAAGGCACACAGGTAGAATGGTGATATTGGTCTAGCTTGAATCCTGTTGACAATTCGCAGTTGTGAATTTGGTTTTTGTTTATTTTTTAAACGTTTCTTCATATACATATACATATAACATAGATTATCCTATATTTTATTGAAAAATTGCGTCAAATTATAAATTAAATATGAAGTTTAGGGAGCACTGAGGGCACGTATTCAGAATAGAATTATCATACTTGTTCACTTCATCATCATTCCTTAAGTACAGCTAAGTTGAAAAAGGTTGCGGAAATTCTGACAAAAAAAAAGTTTGTTCAAAAGGGAGTAATCCCGATCTATCCCCAGTCCTTTTGAATTGGCAAATCATTTTTTTGCAAGAGGAAATTTAATATTTTTCCCATAAATTCCGCAAGCTTTTCCGACAAAGCTGGAAATCACTGAAGAAAATTGATGAACGCTAGGGAGCCAGGTGGTCTGGTGGTAAGATCAATTCCCAGATGGCCGCCAGTCTTCATAAGACATTGTGGTATTCTAACGTTTAGTAGGGTACCTAAATAATATGAAAATATTGTTGGATGCTCATTTAGTATTTTCCAGAGGCTACTTAATGATTATGATGATTTATATTAGTGAAAATTGGGTGGTTATAACGTGAAAGATTAGTTATTTAACAGCTCAGGTTTAAACTTTAATTTTATGGTCAAAACTATTTTTCAAGAGAACACACGTGTGTGGAAAAGATATTCCAGATGTCTGAGAGCTTACTGTAATCAACCCAGATTTTTCCAATATTTTTTATGATTGTTTTTAGTAATTTAATGAATTTTTGATTTTTGATAAATTACTTAAGTTTAATGATTTTTAATTCAGTGAATAGGGCTGCGCTGGCTATGAAAAATACCAGAAATTATTCTTTAGATATGTAGCTATCATGTCTAACTTTAATACATTTCTAGAGTTGTTTTGTGTTTTCAATTGAGTCTGGAAGTATGGATGAGCTCTGTGAAGATCTGTGGAGATCCAGACAAGCTCTAAAATGCACCTGGAAGGGAAATTGGGACATGTCACTAGTTTGAGCATAGTTTTGGCTGGAAACTCAATTGTTTAGAGAAGACAGGCATAGAAATCTTGACAATTAGCAACAAATAGTGCATATTAAGAGCCACATTAGCATATTAGGGGGTATCAAAGTTAGAACTTTTTAATTATTTAAAATTTATTTCACAACACAAAAAGAAAGCCACAAACTTGACATTACTTCTCAGTAAAAAGGTGTTTTGGGGTACCATATGGCATATTTTAGAGTTAATCATGGTTGATTTGGTGGAAAAACTAGGTATTTTGAAATGGATGATTTCTAACTTTGATACCCCCTACTATTAAAGTATTATAACATATATTATAAATGTTAACATTTTATCAGTTTATGCATTGTTTTGGCTGCAAATTTGACTGTTTAGAAGAGAAGGTATAAAAATCTTGACAATTAACAACCAATAATGCATATTAAAACCATATTAACATATAACTATAGTATTATAATATAAATTATGAATATTAACATTTTACCAAAAATAACAATAATTTCACTCAAAAAATTGTAAAAATATACTTGTAAGATACCATTGGAAAGGTCTCATCCTTGATAACTCAAAAGTGAGATTTATTTCATAAAATATAAACTCTCTAAAAACATATAATTTAAATCATTTAAATATCTTTTCACCGTTGCAAATTTTTGTTGTATTTCTTTTTTTTCAAAGAACACAGATTCTAAGCATCTCAAAAGTGTCAAAAAACACTGGCCAAAAAGTCTTTCTCTTATCAAGTAGAAATTATAGCTTATATTATTGAGAACTCTTATATTACTAAAAGGGAGAGGGTTTTCTCTTGTTTATCCAACTCCCTTGGATTCTGCTTATGGCAAGCCAACTGTGAGAGTCTTTCTACACTGGTGGCTCCCAACATAAGGTTTGAATTCTCTATCTTTTCAAAAGCTTACTTGATACTTGGACTATCTTAGCCTTTAAGAGGCTCATATTTAAAATGCTATATATGTTTGATCTTTTAATTTTGGGATGTCTTCTGCTTCTGGATCTGGTGTTGCTGCTACTGGTGCTCATGCTATGGAATTAGTTAGGATTCAAATTTGGGTGGGCCTAATTTAATGGTAAGGGTGTTAAATGGTTTTTAAGCAGGTATAAAGCTTCTTCTTCTGTTGATTGGGCTTCTCAGGTGGATATGGGGAAGCAAATCAGGTTTTTTATTGTGGACAGAGAGGGGGAAAAAGATGTCATTTCTATGAATGGTTATAAAAAGTGTGATTGGATAAAGTTTTAAAAAGAGATGGTGAAAAGATGGGGTTTCAGTTATTTATGGTGGAATTAAGAAAGATTTTTAGTGAATGGAGGACTAAAGGTGGTGTTGCTTCATTGGTGGATTATTTTGTAGAGGTGAATAAAATAGGCCATGATAATCAGGCTAAGGATTTATCTTGGTCTGTTTTTGGTAGGAGTGTTAGGATTTTTATGTTAAAGGATTTTGTAAGTAAAGCTCTGATGAAGAATTCACCTAATTTAGAGCTGAAACTTCCTGCTTTGGCTATTATAAAGGAATCTTTGGAGGAATATCTTAAACTTATGGCACTGGATAGCTATTTGGAATCTTGTACTTGATATTTCGGAAAGATCAGTGAAGGTTTGGCTGAAAATAATGATATTATGGTGAAAGCTCAAGAGGCCGAGAAATCTAAGATGAGAAAATAGTTTCTAAAGTGGATTAAAATTTGGATATTAAAATGGTGGGTTAGTTGGTTGACTTAAAAAACAGCTCAAACTTCTTTTTTCAAGAGACACACAAGGTCAATTAGGTATCTGTTTTTCTTATTCTTCTTCTTATCAGTCTAGGGGTTATGAGAAGAATAATCAAAGGCCAGTTGTGGCTGTTCAAGAGAATGTGATGGATGTTGTTATAGGTAGGGTAAAACAGCTTTAAATTCTGTTATAACTGGGGAATCTTTTCATTTTTATTCCAGCCCTTTCAGAGAGAAAATGGAAGCATCTGAAAAGAAGAATAGTGGATGTGGGAAAGATGGAATATTTTTGTAAAAATGTGGAAAGGATTTGTAATGACATGGAAACTCATTTTTCTGCACCTTTGGGATATTTGGGGGTATCTTTAAATGGTTAAGAGGGGAAGTATTGGGGAATCTTAGTTCTGAATAAATTTAATTTATTTTAAACAGGAAACTAGTATAGGTTTTCATATAAAGACTGGTATGGATGGAAATCTTAGAGGTATTGGAGGCCATTCTACTAATCTGGTGGGTACATCAGAGCATTCTAAATAAGTTTTGGTGGAGAAATAGGGAAAGTGCATTCTTATCCAGTAAGAGGGGTTGTAAAAATAGTTCTAGGAGATCTCTTGATTAATTTTCAGAAAAAATACACAGGGTAAAAAATTGATCAACCAGATTCCTGGTTCATTCTATATCAAGGTGTGTTTCAAGGTAATACCATGGAATGACCCTGGTTGAGCCAAGGCAAGGACCCTAGGAGTGACTTTTCACAGGATCTTCTTTTTTATATTTTCCAGTTCTTTTCATCAAAATTTCTCAAAGTCTCTCACCCCATCTACTGCTCCCTTTCTAGAAAAAGTTAGTGTTTCCTCTTAGATTTTCCATTCCTTCCTCTCTAGTTTGATTTGCTAAATTTCTTCCTCCCTCACTATCCCTCTCATGTATTTCTTCACACAATATCCTTAATTCATATTACTCTTTTGCTTGATGAATTTCTGAAGAAATTTCTTTTACACATTTAGAAATTCCATCTTTTTTCAAATCCCTCACCTTTCTTCCACATATTATGTCTTTTTTTACAAAAAATATAAATTACTTATAAATACTATCACCACTGGAAATTTGGGGGTGAACTGCTTGCCATTCTACCCCTTTAAAATGGTTAGGAAATGGTGGGGAAATGGTCAGGAGTAGGTTGGTCAACTTTTGGAAAATCTGATTAAAAAAATTGAAAAAAATTGGTCAATGATTGAAACCAGATTTACCCTTACTTGAAGTCATATTGATAAGAGCAATGAAGTTATGTTAAAAATAATTTTAACCCAGTTTTATCAAAGTTTAAGCACTGAGTTCAATATTCCATATTATTCAAGCTGCTAATTTACATATATAGTTAAATTGTGTGTAATATTCATTATAGAAATTCCTTCATTAGTAACAAACACATTCAATGATGATACATCATGTCATATTTAGGGGCTGTCAATGAAAGTATGACTTGAATTCAGTGATAAGTTGAATATAAAGAATTCATGAGATCTATCTAATTATGGCAAAACGCTTACTGCAAAAAATATTTTCATTGGTAAGGAGGATAATTTTAGAATAAATGTTGGTCTGGATGTATATCTGTGCAACATAGCTTGAATCAATTATAAAAGTGCCCTTCAAGTGGAAACTTTATGTACTGTGTATGAAATGATCTCTTTTACTAGCCATGGAACTTCAATATTTTCTAACCATGAAATTAATGGTATCGCAGACTCGGTCAAAAGTGTCCTTCTGAAGGACAGTCTGTAGCTGAGAAGGACACTTTTTTAATGCATAAAAGATAGATAGGTATACATAAAATACCTATAAGATATGCATTATAACAATTTCATTCTCAGAAATGGACTGTCCTTCAGAAGGACACATTTGGAAATGTCTGTAACACCTTCACCTTTAGGGCTAGTCAAATTTTGAGTAACAAGACAAGTAAAAGTGCTCAGGTTATACACCATATCTAAATTTTTCACTTGAAATATGGTCCAACACTGAGAAGGACACTTTTATAAAGCACAAAAGTAGCAATGATTATTTATAATACCTATACAGTAGGTAATAAAAAATTGTCCTTCTTAGCAACAGACTATCCTTTAAGTGAACAATTTTGAACAATTATAATGCACCTTCACTTTTATATTTAAACAACAAATACCATGGCCTTTAGAAAACTTCATTCCATCTATTTACACATTGCCTAAAGTGTCCTCCTGAACAACAGTCCATTAATTAAAATCACACTTTTATATTGCATAAAAGATACAAATGTATACATATGATATCTAGTTGCTATTAGTTATAAAAGTGTCCTTATCAGCAATGGAAAATTATTCAGGGAGACACTCTAGGCAATGTGTACGTAGATGTAATCAGGTTCTCAAAAGGCCACAGTATTTGATTATTGTTTAAACATAAAATTAAATTTGCACCATACTTGTTCAAAATTATACACTTGAAGTATGATCTGCTGCTGAGATTAACACTTTTCTTATGCATATCATCTAGGTATTATATATAACCATTATATCTATAGAAAATTATAAAAGTGTCTTTCTCAGTGATGGACTGTTGTTCAGGTGAAATCTTTAGGTACTATAAATGATATGAGCTCTTTTAATAGTGTTGATACTTGAACATTGGTTCAACATTAAATTGAAGGTTTTACAAACTTGGACAAATGTGTCCTTCTGAAGGACAGTCTGACACTCAGAAGAACACTTTTATAATGCATAAAAGATTTATATTATTCATATAATAACTAGATGATATGCATTATAAAAGTGTCCTTCTGAGTGTTGGACCATCCTTCAGAAGGACACTTTTGAACAAGTCTGTAAATCCTTCACTTTTATGGTTAGAAAACAATCAAATATCATTGAAATTAGCAAAAACCTTGCCATCTTCTTGCACAGAACCTAAAGTGTCCACCTGAGCAATGGAGTGTGCTGAGAAGGACACTCTTAAAATTCTAAAAACCTATTTTTCATAGACTTATAAAATTACTGATATGCTTTATAAAAGTGTCTTCCTCAGCATCAGCCAATGCTCAGAAATAAACTTGGTGCCATTTAAGGCCAGATAACACAGTTTCTTTTTAATTTTTTTATAATATTGATCCTATATTTTAAAAAATGCATTTTATTAAATTATTATTATTTAAGGTAAATAAATCTGTCCAATTTGTTTGAAACAAAAAATAACACTACCTCAAAAATTAATAAAATAATGAAAAGAATATTTCACACACACAATTATTATTGAAAGCATAGCATTAAGCCATAAGAATGTATAAAAAGCTAGAATAATGATTTCTTAAAATAAAATGAATATATTGAACTGCCAAACATCCTTTTATTATTATAATAAAAGTATAGAATACTTCCAGATGCATTTGGCTCACAAGATCCAACAATACCCCAATCATAGATAATTAACTGGTAAGGACAATCTTATTATATTATTGTTATGATAAGAAAAATATCTTCCTATACATATGTGGAAACTGTGATAACTGAATTTTCTTCACTTAGGCCATTAACATGAATATAATTTAGGAAAATCTGTGATTGTAAAATAATAATGCTCAAAATTTCTTCACATTTATAATTAAAAAACTTTTCCCAAGTAACAGATTGATTGATTAATCAATAAATACTCTAGCACAAATATAGGTGGTAAAATAAAATTAATACCCTTGCTTTTCAAAGGTTAAAAAACTTATTGATGTATGAATTGGAACTGTCACAGCCTTTTTTATGCTCTATGTCACCCAGTTGCGCAAACATGTTTCTGACTATCAGTCAAGTACTTTCTGGAAGCCAATAATCTAGAATAAAAGTGTTAAAAAAGTATCTTGTTAACCAGTACACAAAATACTTGATGTGGTGAGAAATGATTGTTAATAATGCATGAAAGATGATAAGGTATACATATAATACCATGATGATATGCATTTTTAAAGTGTACTTCTGAGCAACAGAAATTTTTTCATGAGGAAACTATAGAAAATGTGTAAGTATATGGCATGAAATTTTTTAAAGGCACTGGTATTTGATTATTTTTTAAACAAAAAGCTGAAGTTGCACAATACTTGTTCAAAATTATACACTTGAAGGATGGTCTGTATCTGAGAATAAAATCTTTGTGATGCATAAAATCTAGGTATTATATATAACTATTTTATCTTTAAAATTTATAATATTGTCTTTCTCAGTGATGGACCATTTTTAAGTAGGAAAGTTTAGTTACTTTAAATGAAATGAGCTCTTTTAACAGCCTTGGTACTTTAAAATTGGTTAAACATTAAATTGAAGGTGCTAAAGAATTGGTCAAAAGTGTCCTTCTGAAGGATGGTCCAACACTCAGAAGGACACTATAATAATGCATAAAAGACAGATATGTATACATATAATACCTAGATGATATACATTATAAAAATGTCCCTCTGAGTGTTGGACCGTCCTTCAGAAGGACACTTTCGACCAAGTCTGTAACACCTTCACTTTTATGGTTAGCCAACACTCAGATACAATGTAAATTAGAAAAACCTTTTCCATCCTATTGCACAGAACCTAAAGTGTTCACCTGAGCAATAGTCAATTTTTGAGAATGACACTTTAATAATTACAACTACCCAACTTTCACAGACTTATACCCTTACTGATAGGCTTTATAAAAGTGTCTTCCTCAGCATCAGCCAATGCTCAGAAGGAAACTGGGTGCCATTTAAAGCCAGATACCACTGTTTTTTTTATTGTATTTAAAAAATTAATCTCATATTTGAAAAATGCATTTTATTGAATTATCATTCTTAAAGGTAGAACATTCTGGCCAATGCCTTTGGATGTCAAAAGAATACTAACTCAAAAAATAATAATATAATTGAAAAAATATTTCAACACACAATTATTGTTAAAAAAAGCATTAATCCATGAGAATATATAAAAACCAAGAATAATATTTTCTTAAAATATAATAAATATATCAAACTGCCAAATATCCTTTTATTATTATGATAAAAGTGTAGCATTCTGCCAGATGCATTTAGCACACAAGATTCAAAAATACCCCAATTATAGATAATAAACTGGTAAGGACAAGCTCATTATATTATTATTATTAAAAGAAAAATATTATCCCACAAATTTGTGAAAACTGTGATATCTGAATTTTCTTCACTGAGGCCATTAACATGAATATGATTTAAGAAAATCAAAAAAATTTACAAAATAATAATACTTCAAATTTCATCACATTTCTATTTAAAATAAATCTTCCCAAGAAACAGATTTGTTGATTTATCAATACATACTCAAGCAGAAATATCGGTGGGGAAAAATATTATTGCCCTTACTTTTCAAAGGTTCAAAAACCTATTAATTTACAAATTGGATCTTTCACAGCCTTGTTGATGCTTCATGTCACACACTGGCACAAATAATTCTCTGCCCATCAGTCAAGTACTTTCTTCAAGCCAATAATCTAAAACTGAAGGGGTTAAACAAGCATTTTATTAATCAGTCCGCACAATATTTATGTGGTTTAAAATGATTTTTATAATGCATAAAAGATACACATATATAAATTTAATACCAAGATGATATGCCTTTTAAAACTGTCCTTCATTGCAACATACCACTTCTCAGGTTGACACTTTAGGTTCTTTGCAATAGGATGGTAAGGATTTTTCTAATGACCATGGTATTTGATTGTTGGAATATCATTAATGTGAAGGTGTTTCAGACTTGGTCAAAAGTGTCCTTCTGAAGGAGGGTCCGACATGCAGAAGGACACTTATATATTGCATATCATATAGGTATTATATATAATAATTTTATCATTAAAGTTTAAAAAATTTTCTTTCTTAATGATGGAAAATTGTTCAGGTGAACAAATTAAGCACTGTAAATGACATGAGCTCTTTTTATAGCCTTGGTACATGAACATTAGTTAAAAATTAAATTTAAGGTGTTACAGAATTGGCCAAAAGTGGCCTTCTGAAGGACTGTACAACACTCAGAAGGAGACTTTTATAATGCATAAAAGACAGATATGTATACATTAAACACCTTGATAATATGCATTATAAATGTGTCCTTGTGAGTGTCGTACTGCCATACAGAAGGACACTTTTGACTCAGTCTGTAACACCTTCACTTTTATTCTTAGCCAACAATCAAATACCATGGACATTAGCAAAACACTTTCTATCCTATTGCACAGAACCTTTAGTGTCCACCTGAGAAATGGTCCATTTCTGAAAAGAACAATTTGATATTTTGAGCAATCCATGCTCTACAGACTTATACACTTACTGATATGCTTTATAAAAGTGTCTTCCTCAGCATCAGCCAATGCTCAGAAGGGTACTTGGTGCCATGTAAAGCCAGATACCACTGCTTTTTTAATTGTATTTAAAAGATTAATATCATATTTGAAAAATGCATTTTATTGATTAATTATTATTCATGGTAAAAAAATCAGTCCAATTCCTTTGGTACACAAAATAATACTACCTTAAAAAATAATAATATAATGAAAAGAATATTGAAACCCACAATTATGATGAAAAAAGAGCATTATTCTATTTAATATATGAAAAGCGAAGAGTAATATTTTCTTAACATATAATAAGTATATTGAACTTCCAAACATCCTTTTATTATTATGATCAAAGTATAACATTCTTCCAGATGCATTTGGAACAAAAGATTCAACAATACCCCAATCATAGATATTAAACTGGTAAGAAAAAGTTCATGATATTATTATAAATAAAAAGAAAATATTATCTTATACATATGTGAAAACTGTGATATCAGAATTTTCTTCACTAAGGCCATTAACATGTATAAAATTTAGGAAAATCTTAGGAGTTGTACAATAATAATTCTTCAAAATTCTTCACATTTGCATTTTAAATATTTTATTTCTTAAGTAACACATTGATTAATTACTCAATAGCTACTCTAGCACAAATACAAGTGGAACAAAAAAATTAACACCCTTGCTTTTCAAAGGTTTTAAAATATATTA
This sequence comes from Hemileia vastatrix, assembly GCA_030280995.1. Taxonomy (NCBI): domain Eukaryota; kingdom Fungi; phylum Basidiomycota; class Pucciniomycetes; order Pucciniales; family Zaghouaniaceae; genus Hemileia; species Hemileia vastatrix. Next base: position 5,576,444 of record JASXTE010000017.1, on the reverse strand, counting down.
ATTTTAAAATTGAATCTTTTACAGCTTTGTTGATGCTTTATGTAAGCCGGTCATCTAGAAGAAGGAGAAGAAGAGGGAAAAAATGAAGAGGAAGAAGAGGGAAAATAAAGAAAGGGTTTACAAAAGATAATAAGAAATTAAATTAATAAGAGTAATAAAAATAATTGAGTTATTTAAAAGAGATGCAATGACTATTTCTGAAGATTGACACAATGGTGAGGTTTTATTTATTGGTAAATTATTTATTTAAGTAAGTCAAGTTTTATTTGCGCAGCTAACAATTATTATTATTAATAAACCTTAAGCAACCTTTAATTATTTATTTACTTTTTAAATTAGACTTATAACACTAATAAAAATAAATTAAACATGTTGTATATATTTAAAAAATATGTTAGAGTTGAGTGTAATAAGTGATGGGGCTACAGGGGGTTACCCAAGGCCTTTATATAGGCAAGGGGCCCTCTGAAGGGCCATAATAAAGTATATACAAAGAATAATGAAAACATAATAATAAATAACTAATGTTTGAGTAAAGGTAAGGGGAAATATGACACAATTAACTAAGACACATGAGTTAGAGCCCAAGTATCCACCAATTGAAACCAAATCAGTTACCATAAAATTAGTGAGTAATTAAATAAGTTTGAGACACATAAAAACAATTAATTTAATTTAAAACATGTCTTATAAACTTTTAAGTAATAACCAATTTAAATGAAACATGAAAAATAAACTTATTTTAACATGTAAAACTATTGTAATTAATTAATTTAGTATAAAACATGAGTAATTAATTATTTTAATTACTTTTATTAGTGTAATAATTATTTTAAATTAAAACAAATACTTATTATAACAAAATTACTAAATTTTAGAATAAAACATTAATAATTTATTTAATAAAGTGTTTTAACATGTTTAATACTTTGATGACACAATTAGCAGTCAAAAAAGCGTCCAATATTGTTGTTTAATAAGATATTTAAGGTTTTATTTAATATATAAATTTAATTACATTATAAGTTAATTTTACACTTATAATTATAATAGGGGGTGTCAGTTCTGGCAAATCCGCACTTAACTTAAGTGCGGATTTCAAACCAAATCAGCACTTAACTTAAGTGCGGATTTCAAACCAAATCAGCACTTACAAATCAGCACTTAAATTTTGCAAAAAAGTCACTTATTTCAAAAAAGGGTGTCAGTTATGACCTCAAATCAGCACTTTTTTCCCGTTTTTTTTCACAACCACATTTTGGCCACAAAACATCCCTTCCTTTCTTACCCCATCCCTGTCACATGTGACACACTGACCTTCCTCGCTACCTACCCATCAATCCTCGGCACACACCCCTTCCTGACATTTTCAATATTTTGACCAGGCATGTTTACATTCTTTTTTACTTATTTCTTCCACTTCTTAATCTTTTTTCTATGGGTGTCAGTTCTGACCTCAAATCAGCACTTTTTTTGTGATTTTTTTTTCAAAACCACATGTTGGCCACATCATCCCTTTCTTTCCCATACCATTTTGTACTCTCCAAATGTCCTCTTTGTGTACTTCATTCACTTGGGTTGGTATTTTGGTTTGTTGCATATTCATTTTTTTTGGAATTTACGGTGAATTTTTTTTTTTGGATGGCTCATTGGTTTTCTTTCACCAGCTCAACATGAAATCGCATATTTTCTGAAATCGCATATTTTGTCAGTGATTTTTTTTTTCATTCATCCCTCATATCCTTTTCCTATTCTCCTCCAACATCCCTCAAACAATTTGGTTTCATTCATTTTGTCATCTCATCTCTCCAGGTAAGTCACTTTATTCTTTTTTTTTGATTTTTTGATTACTAATTATAATTTTTTTTTGTTTTTTTCTGTTTATTTTATTTTCTTTATCTAAATTTTTTTTGTAAGTGGTTATTTTGGATTTCAATGTTATAATTAACCTTTTTTTTCTCTCCCTCTTTACTTTCTTTTTTAGCTCCATCACCCTACTCTTCATCCCTCCTTGGCATGGTCATTATCCCCCCTTTCCCTTATTTCACTTTTTTTTGGCTCCATTTCATTGAAACACATACATTGCACATTCTTTATGCATTTCACTTGCTCCATATTCAATTTCCCCACAATTCCAACATCAATCTTTCTCACTCTATTTTTCCTACTTTTCAATCAAGGTAAGTTTCATCTCCTTTTTTTCATGCCTATATGATATCTCATTCCATTTATGAAAAGTTCATACTTAAATATATGTATGACTCTTATCTGGATAACAGTGAACTTATAAAACTCCTTTTGATCTCATCTTCATTACCACTTTTCAAGTTTTTGTAAAATTTTGAAAATCAGACTCGGAATTAGGGTTAGGTTTATTCAAATCTAATGTTCTTTTTACTGAAGATTCTCCTGAAGGCTACCTTTCATTTCCCACAAACAGATTTGAATTTGATTCAGTGGTTGCTGAGATATTGACCATTAAAGTTGAGCCTTTTTTTCCAAATTTAAATTTTTATTTCATTTTTTTATGTAACAAATTAGGGTTAGGTTTATTTAAATCACATGTCCTTTAACTGAAGATTCTACTAAAGCATATCTTTCATTTCCCTCAAACAGGTTTGAATTAGGTTCAGTGGTTGCTGAGATTTTGACCTTTGAAGTTGAGCCTTTTTTCCAAATTTCACTTGTCTTATTTCACATTTTTATATTGCATATTTAGAGGATAAGGATTCTGAAACTCTTATATGATTATAATCTAGGCATTTCAATTATATAGGCATGTATTCGTTGCTCAAGAATATCACTAAAGCTCAAAAAGATGAAGATTTTTGCTTATGGGACACTCTACCTTCCTTTAACTCTTTTCTTGCTCTTAGACTCAAAAAGCACTGTAATAAAGCATTTGAAAAAAATCATGAACTTGCAACCAAAGTTGGAATACCAAATTGGTGTGACTCCGAAAGGGAAGATATCAGCCACGAATATCTTTTATTTTCTAATGTTATTATCACTCATTCTGGATTTCACAATAAAATTCACACTGATACCAAGGACACCAATTTTCTTACTTTTGGAATATTCTCATATATCAAAACAATTACTGGCCAACCAATACCATTTCCAGCTAAAATCAAATGACATGGTTTATATTTTCCAGACCACCGGTGCATCATTGATTTTGGTTTGGGAAATGGTATCATCGAAACTATTTGGAATTCTTCTAAGGATAATCATCAAACAACCAAAGCTCTTCCTGGTTTGGAATCCTGTCAACATTTAACACATTTTGGTAGCTCATTTCAAATCAGTCATAAGTTGATTCAAAGAATCAATAAGGTAATGAAAGAAGGTAAAGTTAATCAATTTAAAAAAACTTTATTTAGATCCAAAAAGTATGGGGATTAGAGTTGTCATTGAAAATTTTATATCTTTTTGTAAATTTTTAATAAATATTTTTTATGTATCAATTTCCTCAACTAAAGTAATGGGCCCACGACCTTGTGTTGTATAAATGGTAATCATGATAACATTTATTTGTTTCATGGGGTTCCTCTAGCCTATACTTGTGGAAAGTCCCAAACTTTTGTTTCTAGATTTGATCTGCATTTTGGCTTAAGGGATTGTCATTACTTTAAACTAGGGAAATTGATATATATTAGATATTTATTTAATAATTTACGTAATTATATTAAATTTAGATGACTTCCACCACTTACTTCAATAAAATGCAGGGGGGGGGGGTATTGCCAAATTTTCAAATCTGACATGTGAAATTGATGTCTTAGAAAAATTTTGGTGATATCCACCCCTTGCTTCAATAAAATGCAGGGGAGAGTATTGCCAATTTTTTAAAACAGATATAGAATTTTTTTGACTTGTAAATATTTTGGTGAAAATTTTTGACGAGAATGTGAAAGTAATTGTTTCCACCTTGAGCAGGTTTCTGGCTCAAAGGAATAGCACTACCATCAACAAAACCAATACATCCTGGGAAGCCCTCTGCTTGCATAACCTGAGTTGATTCAAGTCGCTCTTCTTTTGTTGGCCAGGTGAGAAGTTGAGATTACAAGGAGTTGATGGCAGTGATACATTGTTTGGTATAAGTGTTAACTGAACCATACCCTAAATCAAAGACATTTTCTAAACGTTTCAAAGCGGCTCCATTACCATTTGATCCCAAATGACATAGTGTGATGGCCAATTGAATTGAAGGATGTTGTTGTTCTTTTTGAGAATTATTGTGAAATATGGGATGATCCTGAATAAGCTCAAGCAATTTAAGGAAACATTCCTGAGAAGTCCTGAACAGCTCTCTAAAACTGGGTGTAGATAGTTTAAGAAGTGTTTGGATGGTGTACTTGGGGGTATGAAGTACTTGAGGCTTTCTGGGAAGAAGGTAACGTTTCGTGGCCATTTTTGATAAAAAGACAAAATCTTCTTCTAGATCAGAATCAGAATCGCAATCAGAGTCCAAGAGCAGTTCAAGAGCCATGAAAGTCATTGCTTTATGTAATTTATCACGATTTGAAAGTGAGGAAGGCATAACTCTTATATGATATGATATGAAGATGTAAGTGATGTACGATGTTTTGAGTTATGAAGTGTTATGCTGCGGAGTGCTGCGTATGAATGGGATGATGCTGACAAATCAGTGAAATGGGACTTGATGGTGAAATCAGCACTTTTGGTTGAGAAAGTGCGGATTTGAGTGAAATAAGTGACTTATTTCATTTTGAAATCCACCAGTATTGGGGCTAGTGTGTTTTGGAAATCCGCACTTATTTAAGTGCGGATTTGGTCAAATTTAAGTGCGGATTTGCCAGAACTGACACCCCCTAATATATGTTTATAATTAATTACTTATTAATTTATAATTATTAAATACATAAAAATGGGCCATAATTTATAGAATATAACATTTATTATGCTTAATTTAAATGTATATATAATTTACATAATAATAAAATTAATATAATACTTATTTTACTTATATTTAATAAGATACTTATATAATTTCATTATGCAATATAATATTAATTTATATACATAATATGCATATTTTTACGCCCTCTTTTGGTTCCAGTAAATTTAAATAACGTTTGCTGAGCTCCTGGTATAGCCTGGCTGACACTCCCACACTCTAAAAAAACAATAAAAAAAGCTAAGATTTTTTCTTTTTATACTTTTTTGACAGAGTAGGAAGATTTGAAATTTCTTTTCCAGGTATCCACACATCATGTTCAGATGATTTTGTTCTTATATCTCAATAAATATTCAATACCTCTTTCAGAAGTGATAATTCTATCATTGAGAATTTTATTGATTTCTGCAGTTTCTGTGACTTCCTGAGAGTTTTTCTTAGGTCTTCCCCTTCTTTTGGGAAATAAGTCACAGTTGGAAGTATAAAGTTTGAGCAAATAAATGGGAAAAACAGGATGTTTCCTATCATATGGAGAGTACAATACAACTTCTACTGCATTATCTCCAACCATTCTTTTAACAACAAATGGTCCCACAAAAGTATCTTTTAATTTGTTGTTTCCTTGTAGATTGAAATGGACTGTAGATATCAACACTTCATCACCCTTGTTAAATGTGTATTCTTTATGGAATTTATTCCATCTTTTCTTTTCATATTCAAATGCTTTATCAACACAGCTTTGAGCATTTTTTCTGCATAGCTGTTGCATTTTCATAAAAGATTTCACACCAGGGTGTAGTTCCAACTTAGGTAATTTATTATTGAGAATCTGAGCAGGAGTGTTTTTGAAATAACCTAACCAAAGCTCAAAAGGCATTCTCTCAGTGACAGAATGAACAGTGCTATTATATGCAAATTCAAGACCAGGAAATAGAGTGACCCAGTTATGAGTAAATCTGTCATTGTCTTTATATTCTAATCCAAAGGCACAATACCTTCTAATCATATCTTCCAGAGTTTGAACCATTCTTTCAGCTAGACCATCATTCTGAGGATGGTGAGCAGTATACAATTTTAACTCACAGCCACAAATATCCATCAAAGAGGTCCAAAACTCAGATGTAAATTTTGGATCTCTATCAGAGAAAATGGCTTTTAAAAATACAACAATATTAAACATATAACACCACCATAAGAAAGCTGATTCTTTTGTGGATACATATTTGTGGGTGGGAATAAATTTGCACATCTTGGTGAATCTATCCACTATTACCCAAAAAGAGTTATAACTGTCTTTACCTGCTACATGAAGACCAGTGAAAAAATCCATGTTGATAAATTTCCAAGGAGAATCAGGTGCTTCAATATGTTGTAACAATCCTGCTCTTGTAACTGTCAATCTTTTAGATTTTTGACAAGAATCACAAGATTCAACATATAATTTAGTGTCTTCAGACATATTAGCCCACCAAGCAGTGTTTTTAATGATGATATTGGTTCTCTCAAGATCAAAACTTCCTGCTAATATGTCATCATGACAAATTTTTAAGATGGTATCCTTCATGGAAGGAGGAATAACAATGACATTGGTCAGTTTTCTCCTGTAGTAAATATAACCATCTTCAATGGAAAACTTTCCCTTACTAAAAGCACTTTGGTACTTTGGAGGAAGAGTTTTTATCAATGCTTGAATAGAAGCATTTTTTGGAACATTCAAGATTGTATCTATTTTATTTAAATCAGAATATTAATCATATGAATCCAGAATTAATTTTAACAGTTCCTCTTCCATATCAACAATGTATATGCCATGTATATGTACTGTATCACCCTCATGTACATAGGCTGGATGGATACATCATTTGGAAGAGGTAACCTGGACAAAATATCAACATTTGAATGAACATTTCCAGCCCTGTGAATAATAGTCATTCTACCTCTGTATTCTTGAACAGCTAGTTGCCATCTAAACACATGTCTATGTGGTGTTTTCAAGTTTAAGAGGGATATCACAGCACTGCAATCAGTAACTAATTAAAAATTTTGATCATCTAAATAATAATGAAGCTTTTCTAAAGCCCATACAACTGCTAAGCACTCTAATTGAGTGGCACCAAACTTCAATTCAATTTTTCTTATGGTTCTTGAAATATAACAAATTACTACTTCCGAAACTCTTTCATTAATAATTTGTTTTTGATGTAGAGCAGCTCCAAGTCCAATAAAACTTACATTTGTATAAAGAACAAAAGGCTTATTAAATTCTGGAAGGGCAAAGATTGGAGCTGACATTAAACATTTTTTAATGTATCAAAAGCTCTTTGAGTATCCTCATTCCATATATAAGCCACATCCTTTCTTGTTAGTTTGGTAAGTGGTAAGGCTATGACTTGATAATTTTTTATATATTGTCTATAGTAGCCACACATACCCAAAAAACTCTGTATTTATTTTACAGAAGTTGTTGCTGACACATTTTGGATAGCAGCAACTTTTCCATGGTCCACACAGATCTGTAAGCCAGAAACTACATGACCCAAGACTTTCAATGATTGAAAACCAAATTTACACTTTTTTAAGGATAAAGTCATTTTAATTTCATCCATTTTCTGGAAGACTCTATTTAAGTTTTGGATATGTTCATCAAAAGTTTTAGAAAAAACTATGATGTCATCAATATAAACCATTAACCAACCTTCAATTATTTCCTGATGAAATGTGTTATCCATTACTTTTTGGAATACTGAAGGGGCATTTTTAGGGCAGAAAGGTATCCTAAAATATTTGTAAATTCCCATATGGGTTGCAATTAGCAAAACATTTTGGGAAGACTGTTCAACAGGTATTTGATGATAACCCTTATTACCATCCAGACAGCTTATGAATTTTGCACCTTGAAAGGTAGCATTTATAGAGCTAATTCTGGGTAAGGGGTAAATATAATCCACAGTATAAGTATTCAAAGCTCTAAAATCTCCACAAAGTCTAGCTTTATCTTTCTCATAGGAGATTAAAACTGGAGAGATGACACAATATTTGGGTGTAACATCCACTTTTTCAATAATATTCATACTTAATAAAGTTGAGATATTATCTTCTATATCTTTTCTCTTTGTGGGAGAGGCAGGGTAAGGTTTTTTCTTTAGGCTTGGAGGTATTTCAGCCAAATTGCAGGATAGAGAAATTTTCATTTCATCTTTAACCAATCGCAACACATGGGAGCCATGAGCAAAAGCCATTGGGAAAGATGTAATTAAGGCTACTATTGAATCTTTTTGATCATCAGTTAATTGATCACCAAATGAAGCTGTTTCAATTTCAGACAATAACACATTTATTTCCTCTGTTTGTCTGCCTTTACATTGTATCAAAGAATGACAAGACTTCAATAAGGGTTCAGAATGCTTTTTAGAAGAAGATATTGTAAATTTTCTTTTCCCATTCATTCCCAAAATAAAAAAATTGTTTGCAGGATTCAATTTAATACAAAACATGGTTAAAATGTCATTTCCCATGATAAACCAATTGCTTAAATTGTCATTTTTCATCACAACAAATTCACAAATAGCTCTGACAAAACCTCCATTATATTTAAAGAATACAGTGGTTTTGTATTTGCCGATGGGACATAAAACAGAACAATAACCTTTCCATTTTTCAGATTTTATAGGTAATAATTTGCATCGATAATACTTATCCACAGAATCCTGTGCTTTCTCAGACACTACGCTTCCTCCAGCACCAGAGTCAAGAATAACCTCAACATTTTTACCATTTATGATAACTGGTGCTCTCAAAGGTGATATTAAAATGGAACTGTCAGTAATATCTCTAATTACTTCAGCATTTTCTACAGAAGAAAAGTCAATATCACAATTATCAGACAAATTATCTAAATATTGGATATCCTTTTCTAAAACTAGACCTTCCTGAGAAGACTCATGGTCATAAGAGATATTTCTATTACAGTCACTAGAGGAATCATCAAGATCAGGTTGAGTATTTTCAGATTCCTCAGTTTGTTCAAGAAGATGAATTTTCTTGTCGCAAATATGTCCTTTCTGCCATGGCTTTTTTACATTTAAAACAAGTGTTAGTTGCATGTTTCTTTGGTGCAACTGGGGAAGAAGATTTACCATATTTGTCTGGAAGTTTTGTGGAAAGCTTTTGCTGGTCATGATAAGATTTAACAGGATAATTCCTTGGTTCATATCTATGATTTAGTAGGACTTCATTACAGATATTAATAAAGGAAGAATTATCTCTCACATTTTCAGTCCTTGTCACAATCAAATCTATCAGAGAATTTGGTAATTTTTAGAGAGTTTTATCTCTCCAAATATCATAATCCATTTTAGGATCCATGGCTCTAATAACTTTTGTAATTTTCATAAGGAAACAATAGGTTTTTCAGGAGAGGAGGACACATATTTAGCATTCTCATATAATCTTTGCTGGGCAAGCCTAAATTTGGATCCACCAAATTGATTTTCAATCAATGTTTTCCACTCTTTCCAAGTATAATGTTGATTGTCCATTAAGACAGCTTAATACCACATTAAAGCTACATTGGAAAATTAAGAAATCAATTTAGAGACAATTTCTTCATCTGGAAATTTATAAGAGTTTTTCAGATTATCAATTCTCTGAACTAAGTGTTGCAAGTCAGATGAAAAGTCACCATCAAAAGTGGGATACTGATCCAGTTTGGGCCAATTTTTCTGGCTACAGGTATGGTCCATCTTTTGATTTGAATTATTTAATATTAATAATTCTTGAAGTTTAGCCAGGTGTTCAGAAATTTCATTATTTACAGAAACAGCTGGTTCATGGCCATTAAAAGATTTTTTGCTAGTAGAAAAATATTTTATATACTCATTGTCAGATTGTTTAATGGGTTAAATATGGGGAAGAAAAGAGCTGCTTTGTTCAGGCTCCTTTCTTTTACTCTTATGCAGCTTATGGGAAGCATTTTCATCTACACCATAATTATTGATGGCTAAGGCTGAAAATTTTTCCAGTAGATCAGACACATAATTTCTTATCCTTGGAACTTCAGACATCTGGTCATTCATTTTTGCAAAGAATAAAACATTTCTGTCCTCAAAAACTGTGTGTTTGGTACTCAGTGCATGGAAATCATTTTTAGCTTTTTCAACTAATTGTGTAGAGACTTAATTTCACTTTTCAATGAATAATTCTCCTCAATAAGGGGTTTTAATTCACTCAAGGTTTTATGCAGAAGGATTTTTTTATCTGAGATAGCTCTATGGTCACTTCTTATTTGTTTCTGATGGCTAAGAACAATATTCAAAGTTTCTTTGATTTTAAAATAAGCTTTATCTTGTACAGAAGAACTCACTTTACAATTCAAGTGCAAATTATTCAATCTATCACTCTCATGTACTAATACTTCTCTCAAATGTTTGTCTTTCACAACATTAAAATATAGTGTATCTTTCAATATATCCTCAGAAGTTTTCTCAAGTAAGGTGTAGACTTCAAGGGAAGCAGAATCATTTTTAATTGCAAGAGAAGGATTATATAAAGAATAGAAGTCAAATGAAAAGGTTCATCAAATGATTATTTACTAATTACATCATTAGGGCTACTAATTAAAGAAAGTTGTCTCTTTATGGGCTTAACTGTTCTTTCACTATGATACACAATATTACCTGTGGAAGAAGATTTGTTATTATACATACCAACATGTTTATCAAACAAATTAATTACCATGGCAAGGGAGGAAATTTACCCTGTGCCTTCTTTCTTCTGCCTCCCTGATAAGGATTGGCCTGAGGAGATGGATGGTAGGTTGGTGTCCTGGATGGGCCAGGGTGTTGAGCTGCTGGCTGCTGAACATTCTGTTGGTAATTGTTCATCAAGTAATCCCATTTCCACTGTTCCACTTGCAGAGTGCTTTTATTTTGAGTGAAGGATCTGGGTGTCTGATGGGGCTGAGGTTGAGGCTGAGGCTGAGAGGCTGGGAAAGGAGGATGTTGAACCTGTTTGTGATTTAATAGCTCCTGAATCTGTTGCCAGAGTGTGTCTACTCTTGCCTTGTATTTCATACTTTCTGCCTTCAGTTCATTTATGTGACTGCAAAGGTTGTTTATTTGTTTTGTCAGAGCAATCTTTTTTATTATTATACCCTTTAGAGGATTTTCCTGTTTTATCTGAGGTTTTGCTTCTTTCAGAGTTGCTTGGTAAGGGGGGTTTGCCACTTCTCCTGACATTTCTATGTCCTGAAGGGTAAGAATATTGTTTGTCAGCTGAAGAATTCTAATAAGTTAATTTAGAAGAACCTACAGATTCATTGTCAACATCCACTTCAATTTCATCCACATGAAGGATATCCATGCTGTTAGCCAAACTACTGGAAATAAAAACTGTGAACAAAAAATCAAAATGATTTTAATGATTCAAATTAGTATTTTAAAAATAAAAAATAATCAAATGATTTTTTAACAAAAATAAAAAATTTAAATTTTATTTAAAAATCAATTAATTAACAAAAATGTAATATAAAAAATATGTACTTACAAATTATTTTATTAAGAAATAACAATAATTTTTATGGGACCAACCAAGAAGGATTAATAAGTCAACCAAAAAATATATTGGTAATATTGGGACTAAGCACTGAGTACTATTCTGGTCAACCAATAAATCAAAATAATTTCAATAAAAATTAATTTAATAATTTATTAAAAACTTTAATGATCTTCTAGGACTAAGAGTATAACTCTATTATGGTCAACTAGGAAAAATTAATAATAATAAAAAAAAGATCACTTGCACTCATTGATTCAGCAATTAAGCCAAAATCACTGTTATTGCAATAAAAATTTAGTAATATAATTGAGAGGTGCAAAGGTTAACTTACTATAGTGATTGAGAAATCACTTTAAAATATATATTATTTAATATATTATAAACCAAAAAGTTTGAACCCAAGTTGGAAACATGGTTGTGGCAAAAATTTGCTTTTTTGCGCTAGGTGGTCCATGCATTATGACGTTTGTCAAAAAAGGTTGAATAATTTAAAAAGGCCTCCAATTGTCGGAAGGTCATCTAGAAGAAGGATAATAAGGAGAAGAAAATAGAGAAGGATAGCAGGAAATAGAAATAAGGAAGTATAAAAGGGAAAAAGGAATAACTAAAATTTTTTAAATTTAATAAAATAAGAGAGAGAATTTAAGAAATGCATTAACACTTTATGAGGAAAAAACACAATGGAGAGATTTAATTTATTAAACAAATATTTATTTTAAGTAAGTCAAAGTTTCTGCACAGCTAACAATATTTATTACTAGTAAACTTAAGGCAACCTTGTAATTACATGATTAATATTTAAAGTATGATTGTAATACTAATAAAAATTAATAAATAATGTGTTTATATATTTAAAATATGTAATAATGTGAGTAAAATTAGTGATGAGGCTAAAGGGGGTTACCCAAGGCCCTTATATAGGCAAGGTGCCCTCTGAAGTGCCACAGTAATGTATATACAATAAAATATAAAATAAAAATAATTATGCAACAAAATTTTAGTAAGTGCAAGGGAACCCATGAAACAATGAGCTAACACACATGAGTAAGATCCTATAATTTCCCAAATTAATCCCAAACATTTACAATAAAATTATGAGATAATTAAATAAGTTTGAGATGGAATAAAATAATTATTTTAATTTAAAACATGTCTGATAACTCTTTTAAAGAAACCCATTTTAAGTGAAACACAAAAAGGAACTTATTTTAACACATAAAAATAGTGTAATTAATTAATTTAGTATAAAACATGAGTAATTAATTATTTTAATTGCTTTTATTATTGTAACAATTATTTTAAGTTAAAAAAAATACTTATTATAACAAAATTACTAATTTTTAGAATAAAACATTAATAATTTATTTAATAAAATGTTTTAACTTGTTAAATAAATTGATGACACAATTCTAAATCAAAAAAGTGCCCAAAATTATTGTTTAATAAGATATGTAACGTTTTATTTAATATATAAATTTATTTAATTTATTTAATTACATTATAAGTTAATTTTACACTTATAATTATAATATATGTTTATAATTAATTAATTATTAATTTATATCTATTAAATACATAAAAATGCGCCATAATTTATATAATATAAAATATATTATGCTTAATTTAAATGTATAATTAAATTATATATCAATAAAATTAATATAACCCTTATTTTACTTATATTCAATAAGATACTTATATAATTTTATTATGCAATACAATATTAATTTATATACATACAGTGCATATTTTTACGCCCTCTTTTGGTTTCAGTAAATTAACATAACATTTACTGGGCTCCTGGTATAGCCTGGCTGAAACTATTACAAGCATTTATTTACAAATTTTATTTCGATTTTACAATAATTTTCCATTTAACAACAATAAAATAACAATAACAACAACAACAATAATAATAATAAAATAATAATGTAGATATATATGATTTTTATGTAGTTTTTTTTAACTTTTTTTTAAATTTTTATCAAGGAGCCATAAGAGCTATGGAAGTTTCTCTCTTGAAAAAGATGGAATGGTAAAAGTTTTTGGAGACAATCTAGTGAAATTTTTGATTTCTTCAAGCTAATAATCTTGTTGGTGCTCCAATCAAGTGGCCATTTTAAAATGACATCTCAAGACTTATTCCCTGGAATATACTTCAGCTTGATCTTTAGGTGTATAATTTTTATAATGGGCCAATCTAACCTTGAACATTGAATAAAGTAGTTGGGAAACTTCATGGAATGTTACAGAGGCAGAAGATGTTTCTGGATCTGGAATATAATAAGTGGATTCAGAATAAACAGATCCAGAAGAATCTTTATTAGATCATTAATAAATGTCACAGATATTCAAATTTAAAATGAAAGAAGAAATTATTTTAATGCACTAGAATAAATGGTGTCCAGATCAAATTTCAAAGGCAGAATTGGTAGAAGTTTTCTTAAATTAGGGAAGAGTAGGGGTTTATGATTTTGTGATAGGCAAGAAGTTTTAGAATGGTTAGGGAGCTGGGAAGTTGAGAATAAGTATATGGAACTTTAGTTATTGGACTTGGCCTTCTCTTACAATGAAAAACTTGAGGACTAGGAGATCTGGGTCTTTTTGATGAAGTAAAAGAGGAAAGACAATGGGGGCATCTGAATTTGGGCTGAGGAGAAATAGGCTCTGTTATATGTGGTGGAGAGATAGTATATGGAGAAGGAGAAAAATCCAGAACAGATCTATATGGATTTAAAATATCTTTAGGAGTAGTAGGAGCTCTGTTGAAGGTTGAAGAGAGCCTTGATTGAATAAATAGAGCAGCAAAAAGAGCAGATGGAGGAGGACCCAGAGATTCAGAGTGAGAAGGAATGATCAAGAAGACAGAAGGTGTAAAAGGAGAAGGGTTTTTGGAGGTAGAGAATTTAGGAGATGGAGTAGAAGGATGACAGTTTGAAGCAAATCTGGTGGCTGTGAATTGTAATGAGCCATATTTGAGGTCAGAAATTTTTCTCTTATTTTCAAAACATTTGAAACAGGCTCTGTTGTAGGTGTGTCTTTTCAGTTTATAAGTGTAGGTGAACTCTTGATGGATGAAGAAGTTTCCACATGCTTGATATTTAGAAGCAGTGAAGTTGGAAGGAGTTATCTTGGCAATTCAGTATTTAGGATGTAAAAGTTAACTTCAATATGGAGAAAAGAAAACAGAGAAAAGGATTTTGGTGAAATTTGGGCTTAAGGAAACCAGTAGGCAATTGGAATTGATAAAATATTTGGTCCACCATGACCATAAACTGGAGAAAAACAAAAATAAACTCACTTTGGTCCCCCATGACCTTAAACTGACAATTCATTAATTATGTGGACAATTTATGTAGGGATTTGCAGAAGGGTAGTCCACCAAGACTATAAACTGGAAATCAATTAAATGTTTGTTTCCCCAAGGTTTTAAGAAGGGAATGTTAATCTATTTGTATAATCAATTCAGTCATTTTAAATTTATCACTGGTTCATCAGTACTCATACTGGTACTCACTCATATGGACAACTAATTATTTGATGGATATGGTGCAACTAGCTTTAGGAAATTAAAATGTCATAAAATGAACTTATTTTATTATGGGAAAAGAAAGATGGAGATGTTAAAAGTTACTGGTGGATATTGTTAAATTATGAAAATAAAGGTGATAAGAAATTCTGGAAAAAATGAAGAAATCTAACAAAGTTTAGGAGTTAACTAAAGAGTTGGAAATTTCTTTGAATGTTGTGATGCTGAATCATTGAAATTGGATAGGAGTTGGAATATTAGTGGGTCTCATTGTTAGACTATTTAGGTAGAATCTTGGAGGACCTTACGGCAAGAATGGAATCAGAGTATTTGGCTCAGTGGGTGAGGAGCCCACTCTCTCATGCTGTGAAAAAGTAGGATTTTTTGTTGCTTAAAACACCAGCAAAAAAACATGGGCACCTGATAGCAGGTTTCAATCCCTATCTTCAAATAAACTCAAATTCTGCTCAGCTTTAATTCTTCTAGAAAGACTGCACACTGAGAAATGAGCACACTATCTCATGCAACATCAAATCAAATTTACTCTTAAATCAAAACTGAATATAGAGATAGGCACCTGCTAGCAGGTGCCACTTGATTTTGTGCAGTAAAATGTTGATGAATTTGTGAGATAAGTAAAAAGTGGTGGTTTGAGGAAGACTTAAGAATAAGACTCCTCAAGGACCTGCTTCAACCACTTGTATAGCCACCTTTTTTAATGTTTTATACATTCATTCACTTTTATTCTAGATCATTGGCCACCTAAAGTAGAAATTATAATGTGCTATATACTACAAAAGCTCAAGATTATTCTTAAAGTCCTAATACATATTTTTGAACATAATATGATTTTTATTATTGAGATTTAGCATGTTACACATTTTTCAATTTTGAAAATTAGCTGTGAAAAGAAGTAATGGTGATACTTACTTAAACTTCCTAGCATAATTTCAAGTCTTTAACCTAATTTTTGTGATTTAATCAAAGGTTCTGACCAGACAAACACTGCATATGCACTACAGGACAAAAATACAGTTGGCCAACTAGAGTGAAACTCAGTGGATCTCAGCATAGACTTTAACCAACTTATGTAATACTACATACAATTCTGTAAATGTGGAGGAACTTTCTAGAAAGTCTTTTTATAACCCCATAATTTTTCAGATGACTGGATAACTGTCTCCTTTTCATTACATCTATTCTCTTATAATCCCCTTACTGATCTTTTTCCTTTCCTATATATTATTCCTTGATTATTTATTTTATTCCATTATTTAGCCTTTCCTTTTACTTTTTTAGATTATTAAACCTTTTAATTCATATTTATACATTTTTAGGTTAGTGAGGGCACTTTCCTGACTCTTTGGTCATTTTTAATTATTTTGATATTTTACCATCCTAGTTATTGGAGATATTCAGTAATGTGTTTTGATGTATATAATGCAAAGATTTGTTGCACTTTACTATAGCCCCTTAAAAAGTATAAAATAATTCAAAGAATGATTACGTAGTTATTTAATTTATTAGATTATTTTTTAAAAATAATTAGAGAAGATGATTACTTTTAAATTTAAGAATTTCTATTTATCTATCACCTGTAAGCTTGGGCTATTATAATAAAATAAAAAACTGAATATATTACTTATTTATTTGAACTTATAAATATAATGTTTTCACTGATCTACTGAAAAACTTTAATTTATATGAGACTATTTATTATCTGACTTAAAAAAAATTTAAAGCTCCATTTGACCTTATGCTTCTGAAATTTAAATTTTTAACTTTTTACTTCTCTATTTTTTAATTTTTATATTTTTCTTATTTTTCTATTAATTAAATTTTTCTCTTAACTAATTCTGATAATGAGAATATTATTGTCAAGGGGTCCTTTTGGTCTAGAAGATTTTTTCGAGGTTTAACCGAGGATTTTAAGGGATTAAATGGACTCTTAAAACAAAGTACGTATTTCTTTATCAATCTGATTATATTACTCAAATAATAAGAGGTGCTTTTAAATATTAATATATTTTATAGATTAGAAATACGTTGATGTAAATACTAATTTTATAAAGTATAGAAATAATAGTAGTAATTGTTTTATTGTAATTGTAATAGTAAGTAACGAATGAATGTTCTGAAAAGCACAAAAGTGAGGGCCTTTTATAGGCAAAACATGAGGTAATAAAAGACACGGAATTCACACAATCTACTGTAAGAATGTGAGAAAGAAGATGACTAAAAGGAGTATATATATGACATAAGAAAATAAATTAATTGGTACATCAACAAGGGCATCAATTTTATTAGTAATAAAGAATGAGTTCCTTGGACTGTCACAATTAATTACATCACAATTAAATTAATTATACTAATTTCACGGAATTCCAGATCTCTCAATGAAGTAATATAAGAATCTTAAGGTTTTTTGTTATTATAATTTTATTATTAATTTTTATTCCCAATCAACTATACTATTGAGCACAGTGTTAGGGAGTAAAAATGTATGGGACATTTATTTACATTAATTATTTATACTACTTAATATACTTAACTAGTTAGTTGTAAGTAATACATAAGTAAATAATTAATTGTTAGTAAGAAAAAGGGGTGTGGCTTCATCTCAGTAAAATAATTAATTATTTTACCGGGTAAGTCTAGTAGCCTGGCTGACACTTCCTCACTCTAAAAAAACAATAAAAAAATGCTATGATTTTTTCTTTTTATACTTTTTTAGTATAGTAGGAAGATTAGATATCTCCTTCCCAGGTATCCAATAATCATATTCAGATGATTAATTTATGAATCTCAATAAGTATTCTGTACCTTTTTCAGAAGTGACTATTCTGTCATTTAGAATTTTTTCAATTTCTGCTGTTTCAGTGATTTCATTTGGGGTTTTCTTTGGTCTTCCCATCCTCTTTGGAAATAAATCACTATTGGATGTGTAAGGTTTCAGAAGAGATATTGGAAAAACAGGATGTTTTCTGTCATATAGAGAATACAAAATAACCTCAACTGAATTATCTCCAATCATTCTTCTGACAAAAAATAGACCTACAAATGGGTCTTTTAATTTGTTATTACCTTGTAAATTGAAGTGGACTGTAGAAATCAACACTTCGTCACCCTTTTTAAAAGTGTATTCTTTATGGGATCTGTCCCATCTCTTCTTCTCATATTCAAATGATTTTTCAATACATTGTTGAGCATGATTTCTGCACAGTTGTTGCATTTGAAGAAAAGAATTTACACCAGGATGTATATCCAATTTAGGTATTTTGTTATTGAGAATTCGGGCAGGAGTATTTGGAAAATATCCAAGCCAGAGCTCAAAAGGCTTTCTTTGAGTAACAGAATGAACAGTGCTATTATAAGCAAATTCCAACCCAGGAAGTAAAGTAACCCAATCATGAGTGAATCTGCCATTATCTTTATACTCAAGGCCAAAGGCACAATACCTTCTTATCATGTCCTCTAAAGTCTGAATCATTCTTTCAGCTAAGCCATCAGTCTGTGGATGATGGGCAGTAGAGAGTTTAAGATCACGACCACAAACATCCATCAGAGACATCCAAAATTCAGAAGTAAATTTAGGGCCTCTGTCATAGATTATGGCTTTAGGAAAACCAGCAGTATCAAACATATGAGACCAAAATAAGAAATCTGATTCTTTAGTAGAAACATCCTTGTGGGTAGGGATAAATTTACACATTTTTGTGAATCTGTCCACAATAACCCAACAAGAGTTATAACTGTCTTTACCAGCAATAGGTAATCCTGTTACAAAATCCATGTTTATTATCTGCCATGGTGCATCAGGAGGTTCAATATGTTGAATTAATCCTGCTCTTTTACCAGTCAATCTTTTGGATTTTTGGCAAGAATTACAAGATTCAACATATAATTTTGTGTCTTCAGACATATTAACCCACCAAGCAGTTTTCTTAATTCTGATCATTGTTTTTTCAAGATCAAAATTTCCAGCTAATATGTCATCATGACAAATTTTCAAGATGATTTCTCTCATAGAAGGACGAATAACAATAACATTACTCAACTTCCTCCTATAATATAGATATCCTTCATCTATAGAAAATTCACCTTTTTCCAAAGCCTTCTGGTAATTTGGTGGAAGTGTTTTAATTAATGCTTGTATTGAAGTATTCTTTGGATCATTTAATATAGTGCATAACTTTTTCAAGTCAGTGTCCCTATCATATGCATCCATAATAAGCTGTAATAGCTCTTCCTCCATATCAACCACATATATCCCATGTATATGAATAATTTCATCTTCAGGATCATAAGCAGGATTAGAGTCATCATTTGGTAAAGGTAACCTTGATAACATATCCACATTTGAGTGAAAAATACCAGCCCTATGAATTATTGTCATTCTTCCTCTGTATTCTTGAACAGCCAACTGCCTCTGAACATATGTATGTTAGGTGTTTTCAAGTTTAAAAGGGATTTAACTGCACTGCAGTCAGTGACAAGTTCAAATTTCTGGTCATCTAGGTAATAATGTAGCTTCTCTAGAGCCCACACTACAGCTAAACATTCAAATTGAGTAGCACCATATTTCAATTCACTATTCCTCAAGGTTCTTGAAATATAAAAAATTACTACTTCTGAAACTTTATCATTTATCACTTGTTTTGGTGGAGGGCAGCACCAAGACCAATGAAACTTGCATCAGTGTACAAAACAAATGGTTTATTAAAGTCAGGTAAAGCAAGAATTGGTGCTGACATCAAACAGTGTTTCATAGTGTCAAAGGCTCTTTGTCTTTCACTATTCCAGACAAAAGCAAAATCCTTTCTAGTTAATTGGGTAAGTGGTAAAGCTATGACTTGGAAATTTTTAATATACTGTCTATAGTATCCACACATTCCAATAAAACTCTGGAGCTCCCTAACTGTAGTAGGAGCCTTCACCTGTTGTATGGCTGCCACTTTGTTTTGGTCAACACATATCTGTAAGCCTGAAACAACATGACCAAGAACTTTTAAAGAATGGAAACCAAATTTACATTTCTTCAAAGCAAGTGTCATATTTAAGTCATCCATTTTCTGGAACACTTTACACAGGTGGTTAAGATGGTCCTCAAATGTTTTTGAGAATATAATGATATCATCAATATAAACCATCAGCCATCCTTCAATTATCTCTTGATGGAATGTGTTATCCATGACTTTTTGAAAAACTGAAGGGGCATTTTTAGGGCCAAAAGGCATCCTAATATACTTATAAATACCCATATGAGTAGCAATCATCAGAAAATTCTGAGAATTTTTCTCAACAGGTACCTGGTGATATCCCTTGTTACCATCCAAACAGCTGATATATTTAGCACCCTGTAAAGTAGCATGTATAGAGCTAATTCTAGGTAAAGGGTAGATATCATCAACAGTATAAGTATTTAGCGCATTATAATCACCACATAACCTGGCTTTATCTTTCTCATAAGAAATTAGGACAGGTGAGATAACACAATATGTAGGTGTTTCAACTACCTTTTCAATAATATTCATTTTCAAAAGGGTAGAGATATTGTCTTCAATATCTTTTCTCTTTGTGGTAGAAGCAGGATAAGGCTTCTTTTTTAAACTAGGTGGTATATCAGTTAATGGAAAAGACAATGAAAGTTTTATTTCCTCTTTAAATAATCCCAGTTCATGTTACCCATGAGCAAAGGCCATAGGAAAAGACTTTATCAAGTTAATGATGGAATCTTTATCCTCAGCAGAAAGTTGTTCTCCAAAAGAGGCATTGTCAATTTCAGACATAAGGGCATGCATTTCTCTTGTAGATCTTCCTTTATATTGAACCACAGAATTACATGTGTTCAATTCTGGTTTCAATAATTTTTTGGAGGAATAAATCTTAAATTTTCTCTTCCCATTCATCCCCATTGTGAAACATTGGTTTGAAGGATCCAATTTTATGCCATAATTGGTTAAAATATCATTCCCTACAATAAACCAATTGCTTAAGTTATCATTTTTCATGACAACAAAATCACAAATAGCTCTTACAAAACCATGGTTATATTTAAAAAACACTGTGGCTTTGTATTTACCAATGGGGGACAAAACAGAGCCATACCCTCTCCAATTTTCAGAAATGATATGCATTAGTTTTGATTTATAGTCTTGATCCACTGAAGCAAGTGCTCTTTCAGATACTACACTTCCTCCAGCTCCAGAATCCAGAACACCTTCAATGCTGGTTCCATTGATCAAGACTGGTGCCTTGAGAGGGGCAATAACAATTGAGCTATCCTCAATGTTCTTTATGATCTCAGCATCTTCAACTGTAGATAAAGCATTATTATCAATATCAATAGTATTTAAATAATGGAAATCCTCTTCCAGCATCAAGATTTCTTTTTGAGATTCATATGAAATATTGCTGGCACATTCACTTGAAGTATCCTCCAGTGCTACTGCGTCATCAGCATGCTCCTCTGTTTGTTCTACAAGATTTATCTTCTTGTCACAAACATGGCCCTTCTGCCAAGGTTTGTTGCACTTGAAGCAAGTGTTTGTTGCATACTTTTTAGGTGCAACAGGGGCAGAAGGCTTCCCAACCTTTTCCAGAGGTTTCTGTTGGTAAGTGGAGGGTTTCTCCCAAGTGGTTCTAGGAATGAATCTGCTGGCATCATACTTGTTGTTTAGAAGAATCTCATTACAAGTATTGATGAAAGAAGAAGGTTCTCTGGTGAACTCAGTCCTAGCCACTATCAAGTCTCTTAAAGACATTGGCAATTTATAAAGGATCATGTCCTTCCATAACTCAAACTCCATTTTTGGGTCCATAGCTCTTAAGATTTTTACAAGTTTCATTAAGAACTCAATAGGTTTATCTGTAGAAGAACTATATTTAGTTTCCTCATACTGCCTTTGTTGAGCCATCCTAAACTTGGAGCCCCCAAATTGTGCTTTAATTAATTTCTTCCAATCTTCCCATGAGTAATCATTCCCATCAAGGAGGACAGAGTCATACCACATTAGGGCTACATTGGTAAATAAAGAAATTAACTTAGACACAACTTCCTCATCTGGGAGTTTGTAAGAGTTTTTTAAGTTATCAATTCTGCAAATAAATTGTTGCCAATCAGAAGAAGAATCACCATCAAATGTTGGATATTGGTCAAGTTTTGGCCAATTCTTTTGATTTGAAGGAGTTTCCTTAGTACTAGCTTGTTTCTGAGTAAGAAGCAGCTGTAACTTCTCCAATTGGGCTGTAATCTCATTTTTCAATCCCTCTGTTGAAGATCCTGGTGCATCATCAATTTTTGATGGAAACTCAGTGGTATCAACAGGTATCTCTGGAACTATTTTTACTTTAGATGAACTAGCCACAGGTAATATTTGAGCATCCTGCACTATATGTTCCTTTAAAGAGTTGTCAGAATATTTTTGGTCATTCAAAAATGAGTTTAATTTCTCTTCAATGGTTGTTAGTCTTGTTTTCATTCTTGGAAGACTAGATAAACTCTCACTGATGGTTGCAAAAGATAACTGATTTTTATTTTGAAAAGATGAATAATGGTCATTCAATCTCTTCAGATGCATCTTATCTATCTCCAGTTCCTGACAACAGATAGATACAGTGTCTTTTAATTTGGACAAATCATTTTTGATATTTTGCCACAAAGCAACCTTCTTTTCATGAGTTGCTTTATAATTAAACAAATCATCAGAGACTTTCTGCAATTCACTCCTTAATGATTGATACCCTTGCTCAGTTAATAAACCATTAAACTTCTGAGTTAATTGCATATTGTTCATAATATGATTCTGCCTGCAATAATATCTCTCAAATACTCATCATTAATCTTTGCTGCATCTGGAGTGTTTCTCAAAAAGGAAACAGAGTAACTTTCCAGACTCTCATACAACTCAGGGTCAAGAGTTTCATCAATTACAGCCATATCAGGGTTAGTCATTGAAGTAGCAATTAAAAGTAAAGGATTAGATACATGAGTGATTTGTCTACTACTACCAGCCTCTACTGGTCTAAAGGTATTATCTTCCCTCTCAGATTTACCTTAAGGAACAGAATCAGCTACAAGAAATGGCACTTGAGAATCAATAGAAGGGCTTACCAAGGTTTGCTGGGCAAGACCATATTGGATTTTCTTCTTCTTCCTCCTTAATAGGGGTGAGGAGGTGTGGGGTTGACTTGGCTGGGTCTTGACAGACCTGCTTGAGGAAACTGATGCTGATTTTGAGACAGGTAGTCCCACTGAGTGTTTAACCAATCCCACTGCCACTTGGACACTTCCACTTTCTCTGGCTTCTGAGGAGCCAATGGTTGATGATCCCTGGGGGGAAGAGGTTTCCTCTTCTCTTGAAGAAAGGCATCTATCTTTCTTACCTTTTCTTCCAGAGCATCTACTCTTGCCCTCACTCTCAAGTTTTCTGTCCTTAGTTCCTTTATGTGAGTTGACAGATTCTTTACCTGTTGAGGCAATGGCATCTTTTTTATTCTGAATCCTTTTGGAAGTTCTTCCGGGGGGTTTATTACAGGTTTCTGATCCTGAGTTGTGTCTACCAGGATTTCCACTTCTTCCATCTCCACATCCTGTTTGGGGCAAGGATTTATTAATTTGAGAAATTTTTCTTGTCAAAGGAGAACTTACAGATATAGCCTCATCATAATCAATTAAGTCTAGTTCCTCTTCACGTGCAGCAGAAACACTTTGGTCAGTCATTCTTTTAAGATTCAACTGAAATGAAAAAAGGAGACAATTAGATGAATTAGTCTTTTATTTTTAATTTTTATTTAAAAGAAATAAAATAAAAATAATAATAAAAATCTTTTTAGGATAAAAATCAACTAAAATAATAATTAATTTATTAATTCAAAACAATTTAAAACCAGGATTATAAAATAATCAACTGAATAAATTACAAATTTTATTAATAATTTTATGATAATTATTATCAGGATTTAAATCAACTTATTATTTAACTACCAGGACTTAATGTCAACTGAAGTAATTAAATATGAATTTTTTTAAAAAAAAATTCATTGTCAGGACAATTTGTCAACTGGAAAAAATAAAATTTAAATTATCAGGACAAAAAGTCAACTGAAAATTATAATAATTAATATTAAAATATAATTTTTTTATTACTTCTAGGACTAAGAACACAATTGCTCTATTATTGTCAACTAGGAAAAATAAAAAAAAATAAAAATTAATTCCAAATTACCAGACACCTCCCCCTGTAAAATGAGCAAATTAATGCCACTTACAGAGTGCTGAGTAAAAGGAAATACATAGCAGATGAAGAGTGCAAAGTGACCCACTAATAGTAATATCAATAATTACCACAATATATACGACGTTTAGTCAATATATGAACCTAAATTTTGGAGCGCGGTTTGATTCCCGTTCACAGCAAAAATTTTGTCACATGACATATGACGTTCATCGTTTTGTTGCTCTCTCGTCCTTACAGGTACTCGAATGCCAATGGTCCCTTTGATTTACGGCCTCAAAAAACGATACGCCGACAATAATTTGGGAAGGCCTCCAATTGTCAAGGGGTCCTTTTGGTCTAGAAGATTTGTTCGAGGTTTAAACAAGGATTTTAAGGGATTAAATGGACTCTTAAAACAAAGTATGTATTTCTTTATCAATCTGATTATATTACTCAAATAATAAGAGGTGCTTTTCAATATTAATATATTTTATAGAATAGAAATATGTTGATGTAAATACTAATTTTATAAAGTATAGAAATAATAGTAGTAATTGTTTTATTGTAATTGTAATAGTAAGTAAGGAATGAATGTTCTGAAAAGCACAACAGTGAGGGCCTTTTATAGGCAAAACATGAGGGAATAAAAGACATCGAATTTACACCATCTACTGTAAGAATGTGAGAAAGAAGATGACTAAAAGGAGTAAATATATGACATAAGAAAATAAATTAATTGGTATGTCAACAAGGGAATCAATTTTATTAGTAATAAAGTATGAGTTCCTTGGACTGTCACAATTAAATTAATTATATTAATTTCACGGAATTCCAGATCTCTCAATGAAGTAATATAATAATCTTAAGGTTTTTTGTTATTATAATCTTATTATTAATTTTTATTCCCAATCAACTATACTATTGAGCACGGTGTTAGGGAGTAAAAATGTATGGGACATTTATTTACATTAATTATTTATACTACTTAATATACTTAACTAGTTAGTTGTAAGTAATACATAAGTAAATAATTAATTGTTAGTAAGAAAAAGGGGTGTGGCTTCATCTCAGTAAAATAATTAATTATTTTACTGAGTAAAATAATTAATTATTTTACTGGGTAAGTCTAGTAGCCTGGCTGACAATTACAGTTTTCTTGATCCAAAAATTTTAATAACTGTAAATACTTTAAAGAAATTTTTGATTTTTTAGAAAAATATTTGATAAACACAAAATATTTTTCTTGATAATTTTAAATTGATATCTACAATTCTATACGTTTTTTAACTGTGATTTCTTATTCCTTAAGTCTCTATAATTATCATAGCTTTTATTATTCATTCGATATAAATATTTTTTTTGAAGTTTAAAAATATTATGATTTATTTACTTTTCTTATTTTGATTTCATTAAATAATTCTTGCAATTTGTCTAGAATTTTACTTTAAGGATTTTGTTGTTTTTTGTTATTTTTGTGACATTTATGATTTTGATGAGTTTAAAAATTTTACATTTTCAATAAATTAGGTGTATTTTATGGCTTAATGATTTTGATAATTTATTCTAATTTTTTTAAAAAATTTCATTTAATAATCTCAATGGATTTTTTAATTATTTAAATTTTTATTTTTTTATTTTTTGGATTTTTTGGTGATATATTTTGAAATTATTGATTTTAATGATTTTAAGGGTTTTTATGACAATTTTGCAACTTTCATGCTTTTAATGA
Organism: Hemileia vastatrix; assembly: GCA_030280995.1. Lineage (NCBI taxonomy): Eukaryota > Fungi > Basidiomycota > Pucciniomycetes > Pucciniales > Zaghouaniaceae > Hemileia > Hemileia vastatrix. The sequence continues at coordinate 5,550,492 of JASXTE010000017.1, read as the reverse complement.
ATATTTAAATTATTTAGATCTATTTAGGTTTTCAAGATTTATTTAATTTTTATTATAACAATCATTATTATTATTTTATTTGTTAATTTTTACAATTTCTATGAATTTTCGATTTTCTTGATTTTTTTTATTTTAATAAAAAATTTAAATTTTTTGAAATTTATGATTTTTTTTTGATTTTTTTCTTGATTTTTTTGATTTTTATAATTTCATTTTTATTTTTTATATTTATTTGAGTTTTTTTTTTTGACTTTTTTAACCTTTTTGATTTTTTTGAATTTGATGAATTTAAAGAAGATTATGGTTTTCAGAATTTTATAATTTTTTTATTCAATTTTCTTTAAACTTATTTAACAATTTTTTTTGATATTGATTGGTTTTCTTCAAGTTGATAAAATTTTTTGGATACACTTGGAGGGCTACTGTTGGATATTAAATATCATGTTGCATATTGCATAGATATGTTGGGCAAAAGAAATGTACATTTGCCCTCATAAATTTTGACTTTTGACTATTACATGGCAGGACAAAAATGATGTAACATTTGATTGTTTATGATTTTTCAGTGAGTGGCTTGGTTGATGCAAGTTGCCCCTATTTGTCATTTAACATGTAAATCATAAATGCAGCAAATGGTTGGTTTCTTAACATACATTGATCATCTCATGTTTTGTTATAAAAACAGCCTTTCTTTTTCCAAACACCTAAGGGAATAGCATTTTTTTGTTGAAAAAATTTGAAGTGAGCATGAAATAGTTCAGTTGTTTCTGCACTCTATTTTTTAACAGATTATACTGGGGAATGTTCAAACCTCATGAACCAGAACTATTTGTGCAATTTTGCATGTCCAATAATCATGTAGCTTATGGTGTGTTAGTCTATTGGTTTTTAGGCATATTCCTATCTATTATTTTTGATGTAAATTTTTTTTGTTTTTTATTTTCTTACCAAAGGTGGATTTCGAAATGTGCAGAGGATAGATGAGAATTTCTCCAGATAAAGAGAAGGATGATGTAGAGAAAAAAATCAGTGACAGAAAGAGGTAACATGGATGACTAGTGGTGAAGTGAGAGGGAGAAAGACAGAGGCAGTGTGAGGGGAGAGAGAAGGAGTTAGAGTAGATTTTTACATATGTCAAGAAGAGAAGAAGGGAGTATAGAAAATCTAAAATAGAGGCTAATGATGGAGAAAAAATAAAAACTAGGCATAATTTTACATTTGACATGGGGAAGTTGATGATTTCACAAAAATGAGAACAGCATCTAATCAAGAGGATGAAAACAAGAATTCATGATAAAAACAAAAAAATAAATGAACAAATCACTAATGAAGATTTAGGAGAATGAGGATATATGAACAAGGGGTAATTGTAGACAATAATAGAGTACTAGCTATAGGCTTTGACCAAGGTAGTTGAAGAAAAACCAGAGAGAAAATCTCCTGTTCCTTTGAGAAATATCAGGTGATATTAATTTGCTACAGAAAATTGAAGTTTGTTATCATACTCCTTCCAAAAAACTTCTTGAATGCTTGAAATATAAAGACAGTAGCCAATAGCAGACCACTGAGTACAGAAGAACCAAAAACCTGAAATGTATAGACAATCCACACCAGAAACCAGAGACACAATACACTTGTTGCACGGAAAACAGCAATAATACTTGGTGCAGGTTGCAAAGCTGCACAAGAGAAACCAGATTCCAAAGTTTAGTTAAATGAAGAACTAACCTTGCAATAAAAATATCCAATTGTGGCTAAAAAACAATGAAAACTGAGTGAGAAACATTGATCTAATTACCAGATAGTTTTATCTAGGTTAGAGTTGCCCCAAACTGTCTTATTCAATATGTACATGCCAGCTCCCAACCAAAATTGCCCAATTCCACCTCTAAAATGCATAACACAATGCCCAAGCACTTCCCCCACCTTCTGATTGCATATCACTACACAGCAAGTAAGATATTCCCAATGGGGATATCCATTCATGAGTTAGGAATATTTTAGAGAGGGACATAAGGTTAGAAAAAAAATTTAAGAAAAGTAAGTGCAAGAAAAATAAGTGTGAAAAAAAAAGTTTAAGAAAAATCATTTTCAACCTTGTGAGTTTTTTTTTCAAGAAAAAAAATAAAAATAAAAATAAAAATAAAAATAAAAATAAAAATAAAAATAAAAATAAAAATAAAAATAAAAATAAAAATAAAAATAAAAATAAAAATAAAAATAAAAATAAAAATAAAAATAAAAATAAAAATAAAAATAAAAATAAAAATAAAAATAAAAATAAAAATAAAAATAAAAATAAAAATAAAAATAAAAATAAAAATAAAAATAAAAATAAAAATAAAAATAAAAATAAAAATAAAAATAAAAATAAAAATAAAAATAAAAATAAAAATAAAAATAAAAATAAAAATAAAAATAAAAATAAAAATAAAAATAAAAATAAAAATAAAAATAAAAATAAAAATAAAAATAAAAATAAAAATAAAAATAAAAATAAAAATAAAAATAAAAATAAAAATAAAAATAAAAATAAAAATAAAAATAAAAATAAAAATAAAAATAAAAATAAAAATAAAAATAAAAATAAAAATAAAAATAAAAATAAAAATAAAAATAAAAATAAAAATAAAAATAAAAATAAAAATAAAAATAAAAATAAAAATAAAAATAAAAATAAAAATAAAAATAAAAATAAAAATAAAAATAAAAATAAAAATAAAAATAAAAATAAAAATAAAAATAAAAATAAAAATAAAAATAAAAATAAAAATAAAAATAAAAATAAAAATAAAAATAAAAATAAAAATAAAAATAAAAATAAAAAAAGGTGGAGGGAAGGGGATAATGGGTTTGATCACTGTTTTGAACTTCCAGATTTTTTTCATATGAACGTCTTGCTGATGATTTTAAGTTCTCTGAAAGTGAGAAAAAACCAATTCCTATTCTTCATATCAAAGTTCTCCAAGGCACCAACATAATGCTAGATCCAAAAATCTTTGTGGAATATGAAAAAAAAATCACAACTTTTTGTTTTTCCCTTTGATTCATTTGGGACATTACGCCTGCATGCATTCATACATTTTGAGTACAGTGCCATGAAAAGGTCAAAAAAAAAGTAAATAAAAAAAGAAAATAAGTCCATGCCACAAAATACATACCAGTGGCTTACTTCATCCTGCTCTCATGAGAATTTCCTTGCTTCCTGCCCATTCATTATTCATCATTTTGTGTCCAATTATTTTATTATTTCTAATTCAAATTATTTTCCAAGGTAACCTGTTTCTTTTATTTGTTATATATCAATATTTATTATTTTTTTTGAAATGTTACTTATTTTTCAGATAATTTTTTCTTGGTTAGTATTTTTTATAATCTCTTGGACTTAAAAACTTACATTTTATTTATAAGAAATTTCATTGTATTATTTTCAGTTTTATTCTTTCACATCAATGGCTTATTTGAAATATGACTCAAAGCTCAAAGTAACTGTTGTAATAGAGGCTTTGAACAGAAAGTCCCTTGCTGAGATAAAAGAGAAACACACCACCAATATTCATGAAAACTCACTTTTCAATTGGCTTAATTTGTATCAAAAAACAAAAGCTGTTGTCATAGATGCGTCTACACATCTCAAGCTAGGTTTCCCTATATCTTTACATGAAGATGCTTGTGATTTCATACTTGAAATAGTAGAGCATGACCCTTCAATTTACCATGAAGAAATTTAGTGCATATTATTAGAAGAGCATAATATCATAGTCTCAAAATCAACTATTGGGAGAGAATTGGTTGATCACCTAAATATGAGGAAGAAACATGTCAGGCTGAGGTCAAGTACAAAGACGTGAACTAGCTTGAATGGTCAGTTGTCTAGAAGATTTTAATGGTCCTATATGAATACTGTAGTACTAATCCACTAAGTTGTAAAATGTAATCAAAATTAAAGGTCTCAGTAATATAATTCTCATTAATTTTATATATGGCTTACAATCTTTGTAGTTGGTAGAAAAATAGATTTTATAATTCAGATACTATTCAAAAGTCTTATAAAAGTAATAATTGATATGTATTGTAATTTATTTGGTTATATTGGTAAATTGTAAGTGATAAGGAGTGTAGAAACAAGACCCAAAAACCTCCTCCTTTTATACACACTGAGTTCCTCAATAAATCCCTTGATATACCATCCAATACACAGTTAAAGACGCCTCAAATCCACTAATAGACCTGCCCATCAACATCCCTAGTGATCCATGACATAATTAGACAGGTAACAACTGCCAAAATCCTGTAATAACAAGGGAAATCCATCAAAATTAAAGAAAAAGACAAAAAGAGAGTATATGCGTATAAAACAATAATATAAAAGACTAAAGGAGACTTTTTAAGGTTAATAATATCTTAAGAATAAGGGGGATTTACTATAGAAATGGAGGGGCTAATCCTGACATTATACTACTGAAATTCCCATCCAAAAATAACCAAAATTGACTGAGAAACCACCAAAAAACTTAAAACAGAGCGTGAGATGTGGGGTAACTACATGCAGTCCTTGGCAGGCGCTTGCACGGGTAAATCCTTGACTAAAATTAGGCGAATTTAAGCGTGGTGATGAAATAAGATGCCAAGAATGAGGTTATTAATGAAATTAGTGCATATAAACAAGGTCAATGCACTATTAATTAAGCTAGGACACTAAATAAGCGCCTGTCGCCTATTTTAGTGTGTTTCCCCACAGTGGGTGTAGAATGTGGGGTAATTATAGTGTGAAGAAGCTAACTTTGCTAAAAATGAAGCTATTCACACAGGAAAAAAGCAGGCAGTATGTGGCCAGTACACAGAAGCCATTTCTGGCATAAAAAACACCAAATTTGAAAAGTGTTATTTTTATACATTTAAATAGCCGAATCAATAGTCCTAATTGAGCTCAATTGATCTGTCAAAGCGCATTTTTGATATTCTCAATTTTATAGCGCATATAGTCAACTTTTAAGTGAAATAAAGCGCATTTCTTTTTTTTTGCGTAAAACAATGAATATAACAGCTTTAAGTGTACTTAAAAATCATGTAGCCTTATACTTAAGGTTCTTAAGATTACTCTAACATATTCCAACTTAATATTAAGTACATAAGACCTATAAAAGGTGGATATATGCATGTATATAAGGTGTTATAATGGCATTTTTTGTGTATTATCATAATTTTACTTATGTATACTGTTTGTGTACTCTCATTTATTGTTCCCATGTATAGTTCATGTGTTTAACTTAACTTATAAGCACTTTTTACTCAGTCCTGGGGATATACAGGCTGACACTCTCCCACCTAAAAAAAACAATAAAAAAAATGATAAGTTATACATTTTATTTATTTATTTGTAATTTTCAGGTATTCAGATTAAATCTGTAGCATTAAAGATTGTACTCTAAAGAAATAAAACATAATAAAATATTATGAGTAATGGTTTTCTAACCCCTCAGCTGGTTGGACAGAAATTTATTTCTGTTTAAATTTTTTAAGAAGGGTGGATAAATTAGAAATTTCTTTTTCAGGTATCCATTTATCAAATTCATTTGATTTCCCTTTAAATCTCAGTAAATACTCAGTTCCTTTTTCTTTAGTAAGGATTCTTTTCTTGAGTATTTTTTCAATCTCTGCTTTTTCCACAATTTCTTCAGGTTGCTTTTTAGGCCTTCCCCTTCTTTCTGGAAATAAGTCAGGATCATTTGCATGGTAAGATTTCAATAATGAGATAGGGAAAACTGGATGTTTCCTATCATATAGAGCATATAATATGACTTCCACTGCATTATTACCAACCATTTTATTTACTACAAAAGGTCCTACAAAGGGATCCTTAAATTTAACATTACCTTGTAAGTTAAAATGTAGTGTTGATATGAGGACTTCATCTCCCTTTTTGAATTCAAATTCTTTATGAGATTTGTCCCACCTTTTCTTTTCATATTCAAATGCTTTTTGTATGAATTCTTCTGCATGCTTTCTACACATTTTTTGCATATGAATAAAGGATTTAGTACCAGGGTGTATATCTAACCTTGGTAATTTATTTAAATGATTTCCTGGGGTATTTGGTACGTATCCCAGCTAGAGTTCAAATGGTTTCTTCTCTGTTACAGAATGAGTTGTGCTGTTATAAGCAAATTCAAGGCCAGGAATTAATGTTACCCAGTCATGTGTGAATTTCTAATTGTCTTTGTATTCTAATCCAAAGGTACAATATCTTCTGATCATGTCTTCTAGAGTTTGTATCATTCTCTCAGCCAGCCCATCAGTTTGTGGATGGTGTGCTGCAGACAATTTCAATTGACAACCTGATACTTCCATCAAAGATGTCCAGAACTCTGAAGTAAATTTAGGATCTCTGTCAGAGATTATGGCTTTGGGGAACCCAGCAGTATTCATCATCTGAGTCCACCATAATAATGCCAAGTCTTTTGCAGATACCTCTTTATGGGTAGGGATAAACTTACACATTTTTGTTAATCTATCCACAATTACCCAGCAAGAATTGAAACTTTCTTTTCCTGCTAATGGCAAGCCAGTTACAAAATCCATGTTTATAATTTCCCATGGAGCTTTTGGCTGCTCTATTTGTTGTAACAACCCAGCTCTCTTACCAGTTAATCTTTTAGATTTCTGACATGAGTCACATGTTTCAGTGTATTTTTGTACATCTTCTTTCATGTTTATCCACCAGGCTGTATTTTTAACTCTGGTTAATGTTTTGTTAAATTCAAAATGACCAGCTAAGATGTCATCATGACAAGTACTCAACATTAACTCTTTCATAGAAGGTGGTATTACTATAACATTACTTAAATTTTTTCTGTAATATATGTATCCATCTTCAATTGATAATTTACCTTTTTCCAATGCATTTTTATACTTTGGAGGCAAGGTTTTAATTAATGCACTCATGGAGGCATTTGTTGGATCATTAAGAATGGTAGATAGTTTAGACAAATCTTTATCAGATGAATAATTTTCTAATATAGTTTGCATAAATTCTTCTTCTAAATCCACTATATAAATCCCAAATATATGTATAACCTCATTTTCAGGTACATAAGCTGGGTTGTCAGCATCATTTGGTAAAGTACTTCTAGATAATAAATCCACATTAAAATGCAATGTTCTTGCTCTGTGAGTGATTGTCATTCTTCCTCTGTACTCTTGTACAGCTAGTTGCCATCTAAACATGTGCCTATTAGGTGTTTTCATGTTTAGCAATGATTTTACTGCACTGCAATCTGTTATAAGTTCAAACTTCTGGTCTTCCAGATAGTAATGAAGCTTCTCCAAAGCCCACACCACGGCTAAACATTCTAACTAAGTGGCACTATACCTTAATTCAGTTTTTCTTAAGGTTCTGGATATATAACAGATAACTACTTCAGATAATTTTCCATTTATTATCTGTTTTTGCTGTAAAGCAGCACCTAAACCTATGAAGCTTGCATCAGTGTACAAGATAAAAGTTAAGGTGAAATAAGGCAGTCCCAAAATTGGAGCTGTCATTAAACATTCCTTTAATTTATTAAAGGCGTGTTGTCTTTCATTATTCCAAATGAATGCCTCATTTTTCCTGATTAATGTTGTCAAAGGAGCTGCAATAGATTGGTAATTTTTTATATATTGTCTATAATATCCACACATACCTAAAAAACTTTGAATTTCTTTTACATTCTTAGGTATACCAATGTTTTTTATTGCTGCCACCTTATTCTGGTCAACACAAATTTGTAATCCAGATACAACATGTCCAAGTACTTTCAAAGATTGGAATCCAAATTTATATTTCTTTAATGCAATTGTCATATTAATTTCATCCATTCTTTGAAAGACTCTTTTCAGGTGATTTAAATGTTCATCATATGTTTTTGAAAACACTATGATGTCATCAATATAGACCAATAGCCATCTTTCAACCATTTCCTGATGATAAACACTATCCATCAATTTTTGGAAGACTGAAGGCGCATTCTTTGGGCCAAATGGCATTCTCACATACTTATATATACCCATATGTGTGGTTATTAATAATTAATTTTGAGAATTTCTTTCCACAGGAATCTGGTGGTAACCTTTGTTTCCATCCAGACAGGAAATATATTTTGCTCCTTGTAAAGTAGCATGGATAGAAGCTATCCTTGGTAGAGGGTAAATATCATCTACTGTGTATGTATTCTGAGCTCTATAATCACTGCATAATCTTGCCTTATCTTTTTCATAAGAGATCAATACTGGTGAAATGACACAATACTTAGGTGTTGTGTCCACTTTTTCAACAATACCCATTTCCAACAACATTTTTATATTGTCTTCAATATCTTTCTTTTTGCAGGAGATGCTGGGTAAGGTTTCTTTTTTAGGCTTCCAGGAATATTATCCAAGTCACAGCTTAGAGAGATTTTCATCTCATGGTCTTTGACCAATCCTAGTTCATTTGAAACATGAGCAAATGCCATAGGATATGATTTAATCAATCTCAAAATATTTTCTTCTTCAATTTTTGAGAGTTGAGGACTGAAAGAGGCCTTTTGGATTTCATTTTCCAATTCAACCACTTCATTGGTGGTTCTTCCACCTTGCAGTTGTTCTTCTCTAGGAGAAATGGCATACACTGAATTTTCAGAACATATCTAGAATTTTCTCTTGCCATTCACTCCTATGGTGAAACAACTGTTTTCAGGATCTAGTTTAATTCCAAATTTTGTCAATAAATCATTTCCAATAATAAACCAATCACTACAATTATTATTATCCATTACTACAAATTCACAAAATGCTCTTACATATCCATTATTATATTTAAAGAATACAGCAGTTTTGTATTTGCCATTTGGATTTAATATTGAACCAAAACCCCTCCAGTTCTTTGTCTGAACATGTTCTAGTTTTTCCTTATACTTACTGTCAAGTTTCATTAATGTATTAATAGAAACTACACTAACTGCAGCCCCAGTGTCAAGAATGGCATTCATTTCTCTTCCACAAATAATAACAGGTGCTCTGATAGGTGTTATTTTGTAAGTATCATGAGATACATCTTTAATTATTTCAGCTTCTTCAATGGAAGTTAAAGATGTGTCTGTATGAGGTATAGCATCATTCAGGAACATTATATCCTGTTCTAATACATATATCTCATTTTCATCATCACTGTAAGATATGTTACTTTTACAATCCTCACTGGATTCCACATTTTCATCTTCATGATTACTTGGTTCAGAATTCTGGGAGGTTTCAATAACATTTATTCTCTTCTTACACGTGTGACCCTTAACCCAAGGTTCATTACATTTATAACAAGTGTTATTTTCTTGTCTTTTAGGGACAAGGGGAGCTGAAGGTTTTTTCTTCTCCACTGGTAATTTACTTGTAGTAGGTTTTACCACGTCAACACTCTGTCTGTAATTAATATACTTGGTTTCATATTTGTGGTTTAATAATATCTCATTACATATATTAATGAACCCAGAGGTATCTCTGATGGTTTCAGTTCTAGCTACAATAATGTCTCTAACTGCTATAGGTAACTTGTATATTATCTTTTCTTTCCACTCTTCATAATCCATTTTTGGATCCATGGCTTTCATGATTTTTATTAAATTCATTAAAAATACCATAGGTTTGTCTCCAGCATTTGGATTGTATCTGGCCTTTTCATACAATCTTTGTTGAGTGATTCTAAATTTTGGGCCACCAAATTGCCTTTCAATTAGTGCCTTCCATTCATTCCAGGAGTAATTAATTCCCTCACTCAATACAGATTCAAACCATAATAAGGCCACATCTGTAAATAAAGATATTAACTTTGAAGTAAGTTCTTCATCAGGTAATTTGTATGAAAATTTTAAGTTATCAATTATTTGTATGAATTGCTGCCAATCAGATTTTGAATCTCCGTCAAAGGATGGGTACTGATCTAACTTAGGCCAGTTCTTTTGGCTAGTTTTTGCTTCCCTAACCTGAGGAATATTGAGTAATTCACTTACTTTAGAAAGATGATCATTTATTTCATCTTTTACTGACTTATTATTCTCAGAGCCCATGATACTATGTTCATGTTCCATCATTGGTGTTTCATTTGCATGTTATATAAAAACAGGTACTCTTGCTACATAAGAAGTGTTATCTTTTATTCTTTCAGTATTTTTCAACATGTTTGCTACTTCTATTTCCACTCTTTGTAACCTATCCTGTATTACTGGTACATGAGTTAGGGTGTCATTTACATTTGAAAAAGATAATTTAACACGTCTCTCAATGGTAGCCATAATATTCTGAGTGTTCTAATTTATTTTCTAAATTTCTAATCTCAGATTTTAAGCCCTTATTCTCATTGATTAATTCATTATTTGAATTTTCAATAATTTTTAATCTATTGTCTGTTGCACTCAATGATTGTGTTAGCTGTAATAATACCTTTTCTGTATTATTGTTTGACTCTTTTGAGAACTCTTCCAATTTTTCAATTCTCAATAATAATTTACTTATTATCTTTGATTCCATTGGATTTTCTTTTAAAAAATATTCTATTTTTTCTGTGTCCAACTCAGAGGACTCATCATTTGATTCCAATTTTATATTAATAGCATTATCCTGGTGATCAATAAAACTATCTACATTTTCTTTGTGCAAAGACAAGTTTAACATATTTTTTTCAAATGAATAATCTTTTAAATCATTATCAATTATATCCAATATTTCCTTATCAATCTCATTACCTATAAGTAATTCATTGTTAGGTTGATGCAATTGATCATAAGAAGTTGGATGACTCACCAAGGTCTTACCCCATTTCCCCTGCCTCTCCTTGGCTTTCCCCTGTAATGGTGACTGCTGGATCCTTGTTGAGGAGGATTGTTGTAATTTTGGGCGTACCAATCCCATTTCCATTTGCTTACTGTAATTTTTTGGTCCTCCTCTTGGGCTGGAGGTGTTGCTATGGAATTGTTTGGTGCCACTGTTGGTGGTTGAGTCTTTATGTCCACTAGAGCTTGGTTGACTTCTATGAAACCTTGAGCTGCTCTCTTTTCCAGATTGTTGATCTGGTCCACTATGTTGTTGACTCTTATTGTCAAGGTGTTCAGTAGGGTGGATAGGGAGTGAACTTGTTCTTGTAATGTATTTTTTGACTTCTTTATTGAAACCTGCTTTAAAAGCTTTTCCTTTTCCTCCAGAGACATTGGCGGAGTGTTGTTGATTATGGGAGAGTCCTGGCCCTCCATTTGAATGTCCTGTGACAGGTCTTTCAGCTCTAGGTCTTAAGTTATAAGGTTTTGCCTTATTACTTACAATGTCATTGTTGTCACACATTTTCACGTGGAATTTAAAGAATAGAAAGTTTAGATATGATAACTTCAAAAAGGAGTTTTATCAGTATTTATCAATACCACTGAAGACAATTTTATTGCTTACTTATTGGTATGAAGTGAATCTTTAAGTGCCAAAAGTCAAATATGCTTTTTATGTGGTCACTTGGATTTAACTGGTCTACAATATGTAGCCGTGTTTTTATATTTAAAAGAAAAAACTGTTAGTAAGATTCTTTCTAAATATTTAATGAATATTACAAACCAATAAAAAGAAAAGTTTAAGAGTCCTGTTAAAAGAAAACAATTAATCAGTTAAATTGGTTTATTATCTGCAAAGATCACAAATTTAATTGGTCTATTGACAGACTCCCACTAATAACAATTTTATGTTAAATTAGTGGTAAAATTGTTGATTCAATATCACAATTTTATTATATAACAGGGCTTCTTTTTCTGAAATCACTATATAAGTGACCCCAACCTGTTGTAATTATCCAAATATTTCTATAGGGATATTATTTATGTGCACCTTATTTTGAAATTTTTACTTACTGGATTATAACAGAATTCTTGAGGAAAGGTCCCCAATTGTCAGGCTGAGGTCAAGTACAAAGACGTGAACTAGCTTGAATTGTCAGTTGTCTAGAAGATTTTAATGGTCCTATATGAATACTTTAGTACTAATCCACTAAGTTGTAAAATGTAATCAAAATTAAAGGTCTCAGTAATATAATTCTCACTAATTTTATATATGGCTTACAATCTTTGTAGTTGGTAGAAAAATAGATTTTATAATTCAGATACTATTCAAAAGTCTTATAAAAGTAATAATTGATATGTATTGTAATTTATTTGGTTATATTGGTAAATTGTAAGTGATAAGGAATGTAGAAACAAGACCCAAAAACCTCCTCCTTTTATACACACTGAGTTCCTCAATAAATCCCTTGATATACCATCCAATACACAGTTAAAGACGCCTCAAATCCACTAATAGACCTGCCCATCAACATCCCTAGTGATCCATGACATAATTAGACAGGTAACAACTGCCAAAATCCTGTAATAACAAGGGAAATCCATCAAAATTAAAGAAAAAGACAAAAAGAGAGTATATGCGTATAAAACAATAATATAAAAGACTAAAGGAGACTTTTTAAGGTTAATAATATCTTAAGAATAAGGGGGATTTACTATAGAAATGGAGGGGCTAATCCTGACATTATACTACTGAAATTCCCATCCAAAAATAACCAAAATTGACTGAGAAACCACCAAAAAACTTAAAACAGAGCGTGAGATGTGGGGTAACTACATGCAGTCCTTGGCAGGCGCTTGAACGGGTAAATCCTTGACTAAAATTAGGCGAATTTAAGTGTGGTGATGAAATAAGATGCCAAGAATGAGGTTATTAATGAAATTAGTGCATATAAACAAGGTCAATGCACTATTAATTAAGCTAGGACACTAAATAAGCGCCTGTCGCCTATTTTAGTGTGTTTCCCCACAGTGGGTGTAGAATGTGGGGTAATTTTAGTGTGAAGAAGCTAACTTTGCTAAAAATGAAGCTATTCACATGGGAAAAAAGCAGGCAGTATGTGGCCAGTACACAGAAGCCATTTCTGGCATAAAAAACACCAAATTTGAAAAGTGTTATTTTTATGCTTTTAAATAGCCAAATCAATATTCCTAATTGAGCTCAATTGATCTGTCAAAGCGCATTTTTGATATTCTCAATTTTATAGCGCATATAGTCAACTTTTAAGTGAAATGAAGCGCATTTCTTGTTTTTTGCGTAAAACAATGAATATAACAGCTTTAAGTGTACTTAAAAATTATGTAGCCTTATACTTAAGGCTCTTAAGATTACTCTAACATATTCCAACTTAATATTAAGTACATAAGACCTATAAAAGGTGGATATATGCGTGTATATAAGGTGTTATAATGGCATTTTTTGTGTATTATCATAATTTTACTTATTTATACTGTTTGTGTACTCTCATTTATTGTTCCCATGTATAGTTCATGTGTTTAACTTAACTTATAAGCACTTTTTACTCAGTCCTGGGGATATACAGGCTGACAAAACAATTTCAACATGTTAATCCAGCCCAAACCCAATATCTTAGAGAAAAATATTTTGCTACTGTTGAATTACTTGAGCCTTCATTTTTAGTTTTTACTGGTGTTTATTTTGGGTTTTAAATTTTTTTTATCATTTTTATTGCTTACATTCATTTTGGTTATCAGATGAATGTGGCATATCTCTTGACATTGTCACTTGTAATCAAGGGTGGGAATTTAATGGCTTTTGTACCAAATTTATACCTCATGTTCAATCATATTGCTAATTTAATTTAATCCCAGAAGTCTCACTTACTAGATTGGTTTCAAGCATGGTTCAAGAAGAAACTGTAACAAGAGTCCACTTTGAGTTTTATTTAGAAAAAGAATTGGTGGGTTTGATTTCTTAATTTTTTTATGTGAATTTTCTTTTCATGTATTTGTATGTGTTGTCATTTAGATGCCAATGATGAGCAGATACCCTGGCCCTAATAGTGTTTTTGGTTTTAAACAATTCTGCTTTCCACCATTGTAGTAGAATACAAGAAGTTGTTGAAAATAGAGGGTGTAGAATCTTATATTTGCTAGTGTAATCTCCTGATTTAAATCCAATAGAAAAAATTTTTAGTGTGCTGAAGAGTAACCTTAAGAAATATGCTAAATTTTTCAGATGGCCCTGAAGATGAGGCTATAGTTGTGGGATGGGTTAAAGTTTCTTTTACAAAATATTTATTAAAAAAATTATTTCAGGCAAGTGGTTATATACAGTAGGAAACTGGGTGTTATTCATATCATTTTATTAATCTTTTGCTTTCAGTGAAAAAAAAATGTTTGAATTGGTTGCTGTTGATATGAAATTAGAAATAAAACACTTCTTGTCATTCAACGAAAAAGAAAAAAAAATTCTTGAATTGGTTGCTGTTGATATGACATTAGAAATAAAACTATTTCTTAGCTTTCAGTGAAAAAAAAAATTGTTTGATTTTTTTGCCATTGATAAAAAGACATTAAAACATGTTTCATGTTATGATTTGTAATACTAAATTATTCTTTAGTCATCTGAAACTCCCTACCCTTAAATAAATAAATAAATAAAAAACTCAAAAACATTTTTTGGTAAAGAGTTTCAGGATATTATCTGATCTCAAAAAAATAATTTTTAAACACTTTTTATCTATTTACATTTTGATAACCATTATATGTTTTTTTTTACTTTTTAACTTTTTAAATTTGTTATCATATTCTAAATATCATTGATATGTTTAAATACTTTGTAAACCTTGATGTTGGAGGTATGTGGGATAGGATTTTACACAATGAACCAATGCCCAAGCATTAGAAATAGGTACACCTACTTCTTGTAATTCATCCTCCTTAAAATCCCTTAAAAAATTCTAATGATACAACCTCAAAATTTTCATCTTATCCTGAAATTCACTGTCATTAGGATCAACTTTTACATATCAAAAAAAATGAACCATTTTTGAATCAAGTTCTGTTGGATCTATTTCAGACAGGTTAATTGAAGGCTTTACTGTAATAATAGATGATTTCATTTGTTGTTGAGTCAAAGCATTTACAGTTGTGCTGAGAATATTTTCAAAAAGTATTTAGAGCTTGTAGAATAGAAGTGCTTGACAGATTGTTTCCCTGATTTTTGTTTATAACATTTGCTCAACAATGGAAGATGAATTGAGGCATCTTTGGAGGGTAGGGGGGGCTTCAAATGTGTTACTTGAGTCAGATTTGAATGCTATACCAAAACTATCAACAAAAAAAAACTTGACACACAAATATGAAACACTTACTATAGCCCTTGCCCAAATTTCAGAAAGTGCAAGTGTGATGATGAAATACTCCTGTGTGTTTGAAGGATTAATACAGCAGAATGCTTCTGATTGAAAAGTTAAGTTCTCACATGGAGGATGGTTCTATTGAATTAAAAAAAAGATCAAAATGATTGGAAGTGTTTTTGGGCCCTAATGTGTTTTCACCATCATACAAATTTTGATAACCATTTGATGAGTTTTTCATTCTTGGCTGTTGAGATACTATCAATCTCTTAAAATGAATAAAAAAAGATATAAGAATGATAATCAATCAGAAATATATATATATATGAAAAAGACTCACTTGAACTGCCCATTTGGGGTCCCTCTACTCAACATGACAAATGATCTTTTGATATTCATGTAATGTTGCTGAAATATCCAGAAAAATTTTGAAATATTTCTTCAGTTTCTAATCAGGTGTTGTTTCTAGCCACAAAAATGCCACCATTTGGTATGATAGTAGTGCACAGTAAAGTGTTTAAAGACACTTGGTCATGAAGATGATTTGACCACAAATCTTCCTCACATGTGTTAATAGTTAATATTGTTTGCTCTTTGAAGAAGGTTAAATTTGTGTTTGTGACATCCCAAGTGAAGAAAAGGTTTTCAGGCTCTGTGACCACCTTCTTGTAGCATTGTGTCCTCTCACCAGTGGATTGTCTATGAGATGGTCCAGAACTATTCTCATTTCTAGGGATAAAAAATGTATTCTGTATTACCTTTAATACTGATTTGCTTGTGGAAGCATCTGAGAAGGTATCTTGAGATGGCTGGTTTGATTTTTCATTAAATTCATAAAAATACTTATCATCTGGTCTGTTTGAAATCAGAGGATATTAGACTGTGATGAATACTCAATTGTTGAACACTGTAGCTGTAAATCAAGTTTTTAGAACCAAACCAAAAAAAAAAAAAAAAATAAAAAAAAAAGGTAAAAAAAAAAAAGCTATACCTAAAAAATAGTAACATGTCAGAGAGAGAGATAAAGGTGAATTAAGATATTGTAAGTAAGGAAAAAAAATAAAATAAATAAAATAAAATAAAAAAATAGAGACTCTTACAAAAAATAATGTCAATGGAATGAGTGTTGGGTAAAACCTGAGGATGAAAGGAAGGAAAGAAAAAAAAATTAGATGCTCCAATCTGGTGGTGGGATTGCAATGTTGGAAAGTGTCCATAATTTTTTTTTTGCTAAAATTTGGCTGTACCAAATCTGTTCACACCCAACTTAAATACTAACAGTGTTACAATTCAGGTGATGATTTCTAACAATCCAAATCTGGACATTTGCGTGTAGGTGGCATGACCTAAAAGAAGCAGATGAAAATACAAAAAGTGCTGAATTTTTTCTTGCATTTCCTACAAATTTTTTTGTGTCTAGCTGTGTGGTACATACATACAATAAAGTGAGAGATAAGACTAAAATGTATGTGACAGAATCTAACAGGCTGGAGGTAACATGTGACAGGTGCATGAGAAAAGTGCACCACTTAAAGGGAAAAAAAGTTTAACTAGATTTTCATTAGGTAGGTTAAGCAACAACAAATTAAAAATTCAATAGATTCTCCACCCACCACATCAAATTCAATATACTTACAAAAAAATAAAATAAAAAAAATTTCCAAGACAGCTAAAAATCCTCTTACCATAAACCAAACCCAACAGTTTATGAGTGAGTACAAAACCAATTTACCAAAAAAAGTTTTTTGATAGATCACACCCGCAAGAAAAAGTCAAAGACGTTTTTTATGCTATGTGACAACAAACTTCTGGACTCAATTAGAATCTTTAAAATATTAATAGAAAATCTAGAAAAATTAAAGATGATAGATTTACTTCTCCCTTATATTCTATTCTAATCTTCGTAGCCTGTGCAGCCCTATTCACCTAGTAAAAAATTATCAAAGTTAAACAAATTATGAAAATTCAAAAATAATCAAAAATACTTTATAAAATTATTATAAATAGTAGGAAAACAGTAAAAATTTCAGAAGAATTACCAAAGGTTCTTGAGACTCCTGAATTCAATTTCCATGCTCTTTTAGACCCATACTTGCATTTCCTGTCTGGTGATTATTTGTTAAATTGTGACCCATAAAATCAACCCTTTTTAACCACTTTTAATACTTAATTGTTTAATATAACCATTTTAAAATTATATTTGCCTTTCCAATCTCAACAATCATTCCCCAAAAATCCATTTTTAATAAGCTTAAGTGCCATACTAAACTTTAGACTACCACATTGCTTGTTTTTCTTTTCTTATTATTTTTTTTGGCCCAACTAAAACCATCTCTCACTATTGCGCTTGGAAATATTGAGAGAATATTGTGCAGATTTGCCTCTATTGGCTATTGGATTGAGGAATTATTGCCTCTATGTAGCTTGGCAAAGAAGGATGGCCATACTGGAGAAAAGCCATAGGTGTCCTCTCCAATATATAAGGAGGTAAGTCTTTCACCAAATTCTCTCACTCATCATTTGCAATTAATCATATTTTAAAATTCATAATAAAAAAACAAAATACTAATAAATATATCAAATTATTTGAGCATTGAGAATTTTATTAAATATTTTACTATTAAACATATTTTAAAATACATAATAAAAAAACACAATACTTCTTATTTCAGCTTTAAGATTTTTCTTAACTATTTTACAGATGTCTCTTCATAACTTTTCCTTCCTAATTTTATTAAATAAAACTTATAATTTCAAATTATATTTCCACCACACATCTTTTTA